>WEKY01042817.1:324-88028 GCA_013390045.1 Picathartes gymnocephalus
AGCTTTTGAGAACACAGCTTTTGTTAGAGTATCTTTAGGCTGTCTTGGTAACAGCAGATCAAGCAGTCAGATGCACTAAACCTTGTGTAGTCACTTTTTCACTTGGCTTTTTTATTGTTTGTTTGTTTGGGGGTTTTTTTATCTTCAGTTTGTGAAAAGCAACAGAGTTATTCCCCCCTCCTTCCCTTCCCCTCACCTCAGAAGTTGAAGAACTTTTCTTCGTGCATAGGTCATTCTTGCAAACACTGCTTTTGGAAATGCAGTTACTTTTGAATGAGGAGAGGGAATGGGCATTATACTTCAGAAACTGTTGAGGAGGAAATGTTCACATGTGGCTCACAATTTCAAAAAATATTTTGCATTTTATTGGGTGCTTGGAAAGATGATGAAAAAAAGACACAACAAAGGTAATTTTTACTAAATTAGATAAGATCGTGAGACATGATTTCTGACTTTTTTTTTGCTTGAGAATGAGACATCTTTTATTTAACAAAGTCACAAGTGTATTTTAGCAGTATGTAACAACTGCTTTAATTTTCATTCTCTGATTCATTTGCCTCCAAGTGCATTTGTAGTTTCAGTAGTATGTAGAAAAATCACAACGAATTGGAAAGAAGGTTTTATTGCTGTGATTTTGTACACCTGTGCTCTCATTGGTAATGACTAAAACTGTCTGTAGGCTATGTCTAGAGCCATATGGTTGTTAGAAGGCCATCTACATTCATAAGCTTTATGAAAAGTTAATTGATTATTCTTCTAACTGATTCTTCAATAATGGAATCATCATTTAGAGTGCATTTTCAGCTTGGGGCTTTCAAGGTATCTTAAACTGATTGGTGTTTGCTTTCTTCTGAACGACGCAGATATTTTATTTTTTTACCACTGTTGACGCCTCTATGTACAACTGCTAGGAAATCAATAATATACCAATAATTCCTTCCCTCACCTTTTCCGTGTCTGTTACCAGTAAGTCTTAAGTAGTGGACTTCAGAAAAATTCCCACAATGCTGCACAACCAAACCAATAAAAGGTAAAAACATCCCTTCAGATATAGATTCCTTTTTATACTACTGGAACCCAGTTTACTTGTACAACATCTTGTTTTCATACAACTTAGTGATATTTCTCACCCACATACATATAGTAGAAGCTGCATAGTCTCTCTTTATTTTTAAAGGGTAGCGGAACTTTAAAGATAATTAAGCTTTGTTCTGAAGGATATTAGAAGCTTTCTGAACTTGCACAGCCTCTTGCAAGCTAATTGTGTTGTATGCTTTTCAGTTAGGTTTTGTCTTCAAATACAAATATCTGTGAAGTTTTGGGAAAGCCAGTCAAACCATGCACATACCAAACAGTGCTCTTATTGCTATGTCAAGTGTTCCTTTTTTTAAGTCAAAAAGCATGCTTTAATTTCATTTTATTGTAGCAGCTTGCTGTAAGAATGTAGTTTGCTTAATTTTATTATATTACTTGATTTTTTAATCATGGTTTTAACTATGTAACTGAACAGACCATTTCATTAGTTTCAAAAGAAACCATTCCTTTCAGAGGGCAAGGGACTCCCATGTTCATAAGTGATTTTTTTTTCCCCCTTAGAAATAGTTTTGGTTTGTTTTTTTTTTTTTTACACCCCCAGTTTAAATAGTTCAGTATTATGGAAACAATTAATGGTTTCAAGAGGGCTTACGTTGAAATTTGCACAGATAATGGAGCACCTTTTTTATGATGGGAAAAAAAATGGGGAAGATAACTTCAGAATTATAACCATGATGGCTGATGGAAACTTGTAGAGCAATTGGGCAAAATTGAGTCTTGTGCCTTTTCAGTTTGCAGAATACCTGTTTTGCCAATATGACAATGATTCCTGAGAGAGTAAATTTCCTGCAGTGCTTCAATCAGAAATGCAACTTCTTTGTGCTAATTCTGTTGGGTTTTAGTGTGTGCAATCATTGAAAACCATCTAAGTGGAAAAAAAAATTAAATGTTTTCTTTTAAGGAGATAATAGAGAATTTAGTCACATAAGGAACTTTATTGGACTATTTAAATAAAATATGTTTTTATTCCCCCTCAGTTGCTGGTTAGCAACAAGATTTCTTTGAGAATTCGTACTCCTTGTTCCTGCATTTAAACATCATTCAGTTTCCTAAACACTATTTAAAGTGACAACTGTGGTCCGAGTTTATTTCCAGGATTGAGATGTAATTCTGAAGCACATTTTCTAGAAGAGAGCAAAAAACATGTTGCGTCATGTAACTGATTTTTTTAAAATAAATATTTTCTTATCTTTTTGCTGCACAATTAGGAGTGTTAAAGTAAACTTCATTGAGTCTGTGAAAATAATTTCACCAGTTGACAGTTAGCAGTAATTATGTCACCACATAACACTACCAGTTTAAAATTTCTTAATTTCAGTGAAAGAGTTAGAGACCTTGTTAAAGAAAGTTCATACTAACTTAATCTCTTCAATTTGTAAAAGCTCCTTTATAAACAGTAAAGCCCCCCAAAATCTCCCCCAAAGCAAAAGCTTCCTAATAGATTGCAATATGATGTCCAGGAAATGAACAGTGGTTTTAGGGCAATGCACACTGGATTGATACTGGGCTGCCTTACACAGCACTGTGGGGTGTACTGTGTGCCCATGCACCCCCATCTGAGATTAGAGTGTTCTCAGACTTTGAGATTAGTGACTATACAAGATGAAGAAACTTGCATATTGTTCTGTATTGGTGTCTGGCATTTAAAGTCTTGTTTTCCCATTGCTGTGATTGGTTGGGAAATGTGTAAAAACCAGTACATTGTTTCCATGTCGTCTACTTTTTTCAGGCAGTTCATGCAGTGTGTTTTTAATTATTTGATGGATTAGATGTTGTGGAACAAAAGGAGCTTTTTGGAACAGGAAAAACTACCTTGAGTTAGTTATATGTACAGTCATCCAATGAGACATGTTCCAGAGTGCATAGGGTACCAATAGATTATGGAGTGGGGGACTATCCTTTTTTGCTGTTCTGAGCTACTATTGTCAACTGCTGTTGTACATATACTGTTCTGTGTAAGGGGGTAAATATATTTATTATGTTTGTAAAATTCATTCTGTACAATTGCAGATCAAGGTTGCTCCTCTGTGATATACAGGATATTATGTTTCAAAGGCCATGCTTGGAATACGATTAGAGAACTTAGTATTTTGATGTACTAAGACCTATTTTAAGTTTAATATTTTGCCTTTGCAAAAACTTTAATTAAAGATGTTATTTAAAAATGTTTGCCACTTCATTTACTATCTTGCATGTGCATTTGTTTCATATATGAAGCTTATTACTAATCCATAATAATGTTGGAGATTCTGAATTGATTTTCATCACATGCAGGTAATTTCACTGTCACTTGTTCAGTTTGCCTTGCAGACTTTCCTTTTAATACCATCACGATGTTATAAAAAAAACTCCATTTAATGTTGAGGCCAGACTTGCCTCAAGATTAAATATTTGTTTAGGGATTTCTCTCTGTGGTAACCTAAGGCTTAAGTGTTGAGACAAGATTGATTGAACAACTTCATGTTGAGGCCAGTGGTATCCTGAGGTGCACTGGGAATAGTGGCCTGTGGGTTGAGGGAGGTGATCCTGCCTCTCTATCCAGCCCTGGTGAGGCCACAGCTGCAGTGCTGTGTCCAGTTCTGGGCTCTGCAGTACAAGAGAGACATGGAGCTCCTGGAGACGGTCCAGCAAAGGGCCACAAAGATGACCAAGGGGTTGGAGTATCTCTTTTAGGAGAGACTGAGAGAGCTGGATGTGTTTAGTGTGGAGAAGACTGAGAGAGGATCTCATTACTGCAGATAAATACTTCACACATGGGTGTCAAGAGGATGGTGCGAGACTCTTTTCAGTGATGCCCGGCAACAGGACAAGGAGCAATGGCCAAACACAAGAAGTTCCTCTTCAACACAAGGAAGAACTTCTTTACAATGAGTGTGGCAGAGCACTGGCACAGGCTGCCCAGGGAGGTTGTGGAGTCTCCCTGTTTGGAGATACTCAAAACCACCTGGATGAGTTCTGTGTCACCTGCTCCAAGTGACACTGCCCGGCAGAGGGGTTGGACTGGGTGCTTTCCAGAGGTCCCTTGCAACACTAACAATTCTATGATTTCTGTGTGACCTCTTGATGTTAGTGCTGTATGTGGAAATGTGAGAAAATACTGAGAAGTAAAATACAGAGTTCGTGGATGATAACTGGCTGATCAATAAGGTTTTGTTTTCATCAGTTAATCTAATCTGACAGAATTGCTTTCTGACTTAAGCAGGTGACATCTTTTAGTTCCTATCTAAAAGCAGTATCTTGAGACATGACTTGTGATTTATTCTAAAATGTAAATTTTTAACTTGTATTATTTGTATTATTCTAAAATGTAAAATCATTAGAAGGAAAATAAGTGTAGGCTATACTGCCTGTATGGGGGGGGGTTGTATTTTGGAATGTGGTGATTTTGAAGTAATTTTTTATGTACAGTGGTGTCAATGTATAGCAAACCAAGACTCATGAGGAGTGGTGTGTTTTGATTTTTTTTTTTTTTTCCCTGGTACTCAAGGGTAGACCCTCCTCCACCCCCCAGTACTCCTCTTTGCTCTCCAGCCCTCAGCACTTAGGGAAATCTAAAATAAATACAATACTGCTTTTTCCATAAAATTTGCCTTACTTGAAAAGGAGTTGGATTTGATTCTGGATAAATAACTATTTATTATTTAAAAAGTGTTTTTCCAAAAGAGATCATTGCTGAGCTTGCACACCACATAAGAAGAAAACAGGTCAGAAAAATGGCCTGTTGTTTTGTCCAAAAGGTTTTCAAAAGGACCCTGACAAAAGAGGAGGCAAAGCAAAATGCTGACAAATTAGTAGCAAATTTTGTTCCTGTGAGAAAAGATGAGACTTATAATTGAATGTTAATTGTGCTGTCCCAGCTGTGGCTGAGCAAAGTAGTTCAAGGATTTTTTTTCTTGCAAAATCAAGTATATTTAAAAATGCATAATTTTCGTACCTGATTTTTATATAGCTTAACTACTGTCATTGCAGAGGTATGAGAGGATAAGAATCTTGGGATATTAACACAGCTTTCAGTATATCCCCATTTATTTTCAACTATACGTTATTCCTTACAAC
Organism: Picathartes gymnocephalus; assembly: GCA_013390045.1. Lineage (NCBI taxonomy): Eukaryota > Metazoa > Chordata > Aves > Passeriformes > Picathartidae > Picathartes > Picathartes gymnocephalus. The sequence goes on from WEKY01042817.1 coordinate 5,476, forward strand.
TTGTCTTTAAATGCATCAGCTTTTGAGTGTGTATTGTTTTTTCTAATGCAGATTTCTGTTTGTGAAATATTCTGTTAAAGGCTTGCCCCTTGTCTTCAGGGCAGATTTCAGCACTTTACCACTAATGGGATTATGCCCAAATCTAATCCTTTCAGAGGTAAGGACGTCTGTAGTACAGTCAGATGAACTGCAGTTGAACCACATTTGACCTTTGGTGAGGATATGTAACGTTCACAAAATTTCGTTTAGGACAATTTTTTTCTTCAGGGTGAAGACTTTCCCAATTATTTTTGTGTGAAGTGCCTATGTAATTACACCTTTTTACATAGTATAAATGTGTATGCCCTTATGTGACCTGAAAGAGGGTTATCTGTAATAGTATGGAGAGAGAATAAATGCATATAGTGCTTTATGTTACAAATGATACTGAATTGCCCATTCACTTCCATAGGTCAAAAACTGCTCTCTTAAGATGGATATTTATGAACTGCTATTTTAATATGCTTTTTAATGATAACTATTTAAAAATACACCTAATTATTGTTTTCCTTTTTAGTTGAGTTTGGTAAAGAAAAATTTACTGAAGTTGAAAATATGGGTGTTTAATTTGGATATTTCAGTAGCAAGTCCAAAACAAGGACTGTCATTAAATTGTAAAAATAATAATCTCGTAACAGCAAAAAATGTTGTGTGGATGTGTGATTTTTGTCAAGGTAGAAATGTTTTTCCTTTGCTAGAGGAACCAAATGAAGGAGAGCAGTGTTATGGAAAAATCCCTCTCAATGTCTGGAACAGAAGACAGTTGGAATCCCAAGAGAGTCTGGATGCTGCTTTACAAGTACTGGAGCTTGCTGGATGTAATGTCAAGGTAAAGAACAGCCCTTCCTGGCTGATGCTGGGGAAAACCATTTTGACCTGCAAAATAAGGAAGGCAGTCCATTCTGCTAAGGCTCTTGGCTGCCTGAATTTTCCCATTTCTCCTAGGAATCCTGCTGTGTGGTTACTGCAGATAGGGCTCCTCACGTGTTCTGCTGCACCAGCATCTGAGTATTTCATACAGACCTTTCCCCTCAGAGGAACTGGCTGACTCTAGGTTCCAACAGGTAATGTATTCTGGGAAACAGTGTTGTGGGAAGTACAGCATTTCTAAAAAAGGATTTACTGCAGAATTCACCTGGTGGGAATACTATTTGTAGGTTTTGTTTTGGCACAAACTGCCTTTTGTATCAGAAAAACCAAATTGTTGCAGGATGGAAGCCCTTTCTTGCTGAGCTCACTTTGTTCATGCTCTTAAAGAAGAAAAAGCAGTTGTGCTGGGAATATTTCTGACATCCTGGTTTTTGTGGACTGAATTTCTCTCTGCTTTTAATAAGTAGTTTTAGTCTTAAAACATTAAATCAGCATCTAGTGAAATTCCCTGTATGTTTAGAGAGTTGACAAAGGGCTTGATAAGTGTGATGATGGTATTGGTGTTAAAAATTACGTAGCTGAAGGTGACGTATATTTACATCACAGATGTTTTTACATGTATCACTTAAGCTGGTTTTGGGAGGGGGCAGAGAGAAAGTGGATAGTTCTTAAATTTAGCAGATCAAATTGTTGTTAATCTTTATTTAGAGTATCTCTTAGCTTTCATTTTCTGTTCTGCATGGTGTTTGTGTCCTTAAACAGCTTTGTTATATCTCCCTGAGGTTTCTGTGTTGCCAGGTAGTCTAAATCACTTTAGATAGTAGGTGGCATATGTAAAGTAATTCTTCAAACAGAGTGTGGGGTTTTGCCATAGCAGAGAAAGGAGATGTAAAGACAAACTGGAAAGAGGAAACAGAGTACAGAGGAAAAGATACAATAATGCAGCCAGCCTTTAAAAAGCAAAAATCAAGGAGAGATTGCAAGCATACTTTCTTGTCGAAGGAAAAGTTTATGTATGAAACAAAAAGAAGAAAAAGCTTTTTTTTCCTGGAATTTTCATGGGAAAAGTGCATGTGCCAGTGCGTCAGATGCTCTTCTAACTGCTTTTTAATGAAAATATTATTCTTGCTGCTTTAATACTGACCATTGCAGGGTTTAGTTGGAACTCTGTAGCTGGCTAAAAAATAATTCATCTGTTGTTTCCACAGCTGCCTCTAGGCAGCAGCAGTAATCCACATATAACTTCAGGTGTTCTTACTTCAATCAAACTGAAGCACAAATACAGCCTTGGGGTGCTTGGTATTTCAGTGCTATCCTGCATATGTCAGCAGCAAGCTGTGGGGAAGATGGATATTCAGTGAGAAGATTTTTGTTAAAACTTGTGTTACTGCTCAGGTTTACTTTGTTGCAGCTTTGCCTTAGTAAAAGACGTGAGTGCTGTAGTTTTTCTTCACTTTTCAAAAAAAAGCCACTGTCATTTCAGCTGAAACTGTAAGACAACCATTGTGGGCTTTGCAGTCCAGCCAGTTATTAGTCTCAGTGTTTGAAACAGAGGCTCTTCCTCGCAGGAAAGTAGGTCTTATAAAAAGTACTACAGTATATATATGAGTAATAATCCAACAATTTCAGTCACTTTCTAATGACTGTTTAGTGAGCTCTTATACAGGTTGTTAATGAAGTTGATATGCACAACATATTTCATTCCTTAAGAGAGAAGAAAAAGAACCCAACGGAGACTCATCATCGCAGCTGCGTATTGAATAGCTGAGAACCAAAATGATTATGTTCCTTCTCCTTGAACTCATTATCAAAGCTTCACGAGCTTTCATGGAACTGCACAGGTGTGCAGCAGTAAGGATATGACTTGAGAAGGCCACAAATACAAGCCCTGGTGTTGCATATAATCAGGACAGCACAGAGAAGTCCTCCCAAAAAGGTGGGGTAAGATTCAAGTTGATTATATTAATACCATGGAAGTTAAACTCTTGAAAGGAGTAAGTTCAGGACTGTTCCAACGAGGTCCAAGTCTGTTGCTACAGTTCATGAGACTTTTAGAATAGTTACCCAACGTTTTCAGGGTGGACAGTAAGGCCAGGCAGCTACAAAACTACACAGGATTGGTATCCTGTCTGAGAACCTAGAAATTTGGGATACTGTGCAAATTCATACCAGTTGTATGTACATGGGGGCACAGAGGTTCAGGTGTGGAATGGGAATAAGCAGTTAGAGCTGATGGGTTCTGATGAAATACTCTGTGTATTGACCTCATAGAGCCTTCATTTGTTCAGTTTCACATCATAATTTCCAGTCACACAAAATAAGTCAGGTCAAATGGAAGTGACTAAACAGATGAAAAGTATTCCAGCTTTATGGAGACATGTTATTGACCAGTGTGAATTCTAGGCTGATGATGCTATCAGAATCTCCCAGTGTGCGTCACTAAGACCTCTTAACCATCTTCTGTTCCAGGGCGTGATGAGGGCCCTTCAACATCTCGTGCCTTAGTCCACAAAGCCTACATGTAAGTGCACTATAATGTCGTATGTTTTCAGAATCCCTACAACGGAGGAGGAGACTGCCTAAGGGAAAGGCATAATATCCAACTAATTTTGTGCCTTACTGTCCAATTTTAACAGCAACTCAGAAACAATTTGATTTCTGAGTTGTTTTAGAGTGCAGGTGCCTGGCATCTGTTAGAAAAACAACATAGATTATGCTGCTATTACTCATCAGCTTGCCCAAACAGCCTGGGAGGGAAGCATTGGTTCATTTTGACACATAAGCATAGGGCTTCTACTCAAATCAAGCTTCTCTTTCTAAGGACATTTTTTGGTATGGATTTTCCAAAGACTGTGCTGTGAGTATTAATACTTTACTTATCCCACAAGAAAGGAAGCAAGAGAGCAAGAGGGCATTTATGTTAATAAACCAATATGCTATGGTAGCAATGTAAAATTTATCTTTGCTTGTGCTATTTTCAGAATCCAAATACCAACAGCAGGGCAGGGTGTGCTTTAGTTTGACTATAGTTTGACCTGTTGCAGATGATGTCATCTGGAACCAATACCTCCTCTGTAAAAAAACCCCACATCTCTTTCTGTTGGAGAGAAAGGAGACTACCAAAGGTCACCTAAAGCCATTAAATTGCTCAGAGAAAGTTTTAAGTGTTCATAACTAAGGCTACAGCTCAGTTTTACAGCTTTTTTTCTACACTGTCTAAGAATGAAGAAATCTTCCATGGTGTGTTACGACCACATAATGCAGATAAAATCACAGAAGTTTATATAGAGAAAATAATGGCATTATCTGCCACCCTGGAACAGGATTTTCTGTCCTCCAGTCTGAAATCTCAGAGCCATCTGAGGCTCCAAAGCATGGTAACATTGTATTTTCCCATTTGTGTGCAGGGTTCTGAGAGAAGGTGATTACTCTCTGCGCTCATGTGAAAGCACTTGAGCTGTGAGGGGTCGATCTGTTGAGGCAGTGCTGTGAACAGGGAATAATGTGTTCTTCACTCAGCTGGATATTTTTACCTACCTGAGCTCTGAGGTCAGACTTGCTGAAGGAAGATGGAACTAAAGCTGTCTTTGCAGTCTGACTAGGAACTGCTTGAACATAAGAAACGTGGCTGCTGTGGAACAGACCAAAAGTCCAGCTGTGCCAGAATCCTGACTGTAATAGCTGCTAACCATGTGTGGTGAGTGAAGAATAAGAGAATAGGCAAATACATGCGATACACTCCCCAAGTACTGCCTCCCTTCTGCCATGTAGTTGCAGTTCAGAAGCATCCCCAGTCAGGTTTTGTGCGTTTAGTATCTTCCCTCAGCTTTCTTTTCTGTGAATTTTCAGTCTCTCCATAAACCCATGTAAACATTGTTACCCACAGGAACCTTTGACAAGAAGTTCAGTAAGTCAGCTGCTACTCCTGACTTCATCGAGCTCTGTTCTCATTGCACCCTAAAGCTTCATGTAGTGGGAAGCACCCTTACAGGGCGTGGCAAGGTGTACAGATACTGAAGACAGCTGGGACAGGGAGGGTATGTCAAGAGCTAGCTGGTATTTGATTATATTGACAGTTTGCAGCACTGGGAGTTGTCCCTTAAGTGTTTTGTTTGGGTTCTTTTCAGGTAATGCAAGGACCCATATAGCAAAGATAACTTCTACCCCACATTGATAAGAACTACTGAACATGAAATTTGGCAGCATAAATTTTTCACAAATACAGAGCAAAGGGGAAGGGCCCTGAGGGAAGACCTAGTGGGAGGGAGGGATATTGTTTCATGTTGCATATAGGAAGATTATTTTAGCTATTCTGAGAATTCCTACAGTAGAATCTCTCCACCACAGTATGGTAGTATGAAGTGTTTTCTCATGAACTATTCAATCCTTAGTCACATACATGTTATATTTAAAAAGGAGAATGAATAGATCAAATTCCAGATTTAGTCTTTTGAAGAGAACTCCCATGGCTGTTATGTGATTGTTCAGATTATCTTGGATGTAATGGATGATGGTTGTGGAACCCCGGAGCTCAGCAGTAGTACTGCTGTTCCTTTTTATCCCTACTGCACTGAGATGGCCATTTAGGACATCCCTCTCACAGCTAGTGGTAGAACTAAAACACCCAAACCTGCATCAGACAGTGTGTCATGGGGTAGGTCAGCCAAGGAGAACAATGAAGTTGAATGCAAGAGAAATAGTATTAACCTCTTTTATAGGAAAAATATTTTAAAATTTCCTGAAAAAAATGTTGAGCCTCTTCCAATTTCAAACAAAACATTTTATTCCCATGCTTTGCATTATTTCTGAAGTATTCTAGAGGACATACCTACTAAATGCCAGAAATAATACAACTTGCTGAGACAGATTTAAAATAGCAAGTATTACGTAAAGGTGTCCACAAACCCAAAAATGGCTCAAGGGATTGATCAGAGCAGGAATGGAAGAGAATATCTATAGGATACAAACACTTACAAGAAAAGATCTGGCAAATAAATTATTTAAATTCTATTTGCCTGGACCTTTCCAAGAGCTTCTAAAATATTTTTTACCAAGTTAAACACAAGAAGGAATATGCAAGACAAACTGGAAATATCAAACTTCATTGATAAAGGCAGTATCTTGGAATTCTTTTAACAGGCATCATGTATATGCAATGATGAGAGAAAGAAAAGTTCAATAATGTGTAAATATGTCATCCATTAGTAACTGCAAACAGCTGCATTAATTTACAAGCAATCTGCACCAGTCCAACATACCACATCTTTCTAAAGTCCTACTAGTTTCTGTGAAAGAAATATTCTTGAAATATTCTTGGTTTAAGATTCATGTTACTTTTAAAAGCACTTTTAGGCTTGGATTTTCTATTCCACTGGTACACTAGTGTCTGTGAAGTCTGTAGGATAAATATTCATTAGAACTTGATTGTCTTTGCTGCTGCTGAGATATTAAATAAAAGCACTTGGGAAACTTTTCCTCCCTTTAATGGTTATTCCAGTATCAGAAGGGTGGCAGAACCTGGCAGGGAGGTGTTGCATCTAAAAAGTCCCATGTTTGTATGGGACTCTTGGACATGGCCAGAGCATTACAAATGCAGCTGTTTCAAGAGTAAGGAATTTTGCTGATCTGCACACTTAAGCTGTCTTTGTTTCTGATGTAACACTGGGCGACTCCAGATTACAGAAAAGGAGGTCATAAATTCTTATTTGCATGAGTTTCAGCAGTTTTGCTTTCAGAGTTTGCTGAGAATCAACTTAAAATGGAAACATGCCTCTCCCCCAAAATAAGCAGCTAAATTAATCTATAATGCAATACTGTAAATTTTTTAATGGCATTAACAATGATAGATTATTTACTTTCTGTAAGACCATCTCATGGAATTCATGAATCTAGGCGCTTGCTTCTGCTCACTGAAGCAGCCTTCATTTATAATCAGAAATACAGAATCGAATTGAGTTTTAAATGTTTGGAAAATACAGAATGAAATAGAGTATGTACATGGCATTTGCAATCACTCCGTTTCTAGCTGTTGTAGCCAGCAGTTCAAAGGGCTCTACCTTTGGTTTTTTTTGGATACTACTAGCCCACATTATATAAGTTCTGACTATTGTCTGATCAATTTAATTATAGTTCCTTGAAGACTATAATTCCATGAAAACCAGCACAGATATTGCAAAATTAATTTTAAAATACCTACCTGAAGGCAAATATTCACACAATATTTTCCATTCTTATGTCAAGGCTTTCAAATAGATGAGTGAAATGATCCTTGGTAGCCGTTCTGCAGAGCCAGTCTGCCGAGCTAGCTGGTGTGATCCTGCCAGCAAAGCTAGGCACTCAGGCCACTCAAGTGTTAACAATGCAGCTGGTGCAGAGCAGCTCCTGCCCCAAGTCCTGGTGTCTGCAGGAGGTGTAGAGAGCCAGGCCTCCATTTATTTGTTTGTGGTGTGTGAATGAGCTGAGCACAACCAAGCTTGACCTTGGTCTGACCCCGTCTAGCCGCAGGGATGGCAGAAAGATTCTTTAATGCTTTAGGCTGGGGGTTGTTCCTTGTGTCTGAGCATGGATTTCCTTATGCACACTGGTGAGCATATGTCCCAGCTACAGCCAGGCTCTGTGAGTCTTGTGCTGCAAACATTACAAAGGTCAGGTAAGAGATCTCACTACAGGATGGAGAGATGTTCTTAAAACATGTTGGAGGAGCTAGAAGTCAGCCTTTAATGCAGTAAAGGATATGGCATGAAGTAACCTAAAGGCATGATCCACTCCCTTGGTCTAAGTCTAGGTTTGAGGTGGTTCAACATGGAAAGTTCTACCCCATAAGAGAGAGGTAAGTAGGGACAGCAGTAGTGGTAAGAAAACAGGAGTTACAGGGTGTTCAGAGCAATAAACATGCTCAGATTAAACAGCACTCAAATATGGTAAAAACTGGATCAGTCATCCAAAAAAACCCAAACAGCCATCATTCACTTGACTGGGCAGCCTGCTCTTCAAAATAAATTCAAATAAACTAGCTCCTAAATAGGTTTATCAAAAGGTGAGAGAGTGATAGTAAGGGACACAAATGCCCTAATGTTTCTTACCTGTTATCTTACAAGCTGCTGCAAAATCAATGATAATTTGCCTTTTACCACTATAAAGGCAGTATGAAGAAGTGTCTTTTCTCACCTCACCAAACAAAACCAAGAACAGCAAACAAAAGACTAGATTTGTTTTAGTTCAGGATGACAGAATGAGAAGAAATCTGTTCCATTTTAGGCCTAGTGGAAGTTTTAGAAATTTTCTGTTAGAAAAAGAACTGAACCTTTTGACTTGTAAGCAACCTTTAAATTTTTTTTTAAATAGGATGTTAATTATCAAACTGTGTCCTTTTTTTTCAGTCATGTAAGTACCCCCAAGCCTTATTGTTGGTCTCCTGCTTCTTACATTTATTTTAGATGAGGGTATATTTTATATTTGCTCAGTTTATATATATAAATTCTCCTATTTAGGCAGAGCATTCACACCTACTTCTAGAATTATCATCAGGACCACATGTTTTGCCCTGCACTGATAAGAGGTTCAAATAAGTGGTTTGTCTTAAAGAAGACTACTCTGGAGGTACTTTCAGCTGTAGTAAAGCATATTCTAGGGTAAAAGGATATGGATAATGTTATCTTCTCACTTGATTCACTGTATGCACAATCACCTCTTGACCAGATTTTGGCTGTGATACTTTGAGATGTTATAGCTCGGTTTGCTTGCATTCTTCCATAAGAATTTGGTTCTGCATTGTCACAGCAGGAAGGTAATCATTGACTGGGTCTTGAATGCTTGTAAGAATCTGACCTATCCCTCGGCTGATTCTCTGCCCATAAGACCCACTGCTGTTTTTGGCTGAGACTGTCTGACCTCTGTAGACTTGAGCCTGATGCTCACATATGCCAAACTTGCTTAGCAGGATAAACACATCTCTACGGAAAGCTTTGGTGAAAATAGCATAAAGAAAGGGGTTGGCACAAGAATTGAGTGGGTAGAACAGTACCAGCAAAATCTTGGAATTGGAGACAGTTATCAGTGGTTTGTTCATAATGGCAGATAAAGCATGGAAAGAGATGGGAGCCATGCATAGAAAGTCCGTGAAAATCAACACAGCCATCCGCTTGGCAATTTTGGTGTCTTTGTCCCCTGACTTGTATTGAGGGTTTCTCACAGTTACATAGATTTTTATGTAACAGGTGCAAATGATGACAAAAGCAATAATGTTACATATTAAAACGAAGACAATGTAGGCTTCAGCCACTGGTGTTTCAGTGTCCATAGGCAAGCAGATGCTGACTTTGCTGTAGCTGCTGACACCAGCCAGTGGCAAAAGGGCGAGCAGGATGCAGGAGAGCCACCCTCCCAGCATGATGAGCACTGCATGCCGGAGGCGGATCTTCCGGTCAGGCTGCATGGCAAAGGTGATGGCGTGCCAGCGCTCCAGGGTGATGACAGTCAGGGTGTACACAGAAAGTTCACTGGCAAAGACAGTGAAAAACCCGGCTGTGTTGCAGCCAGGCCCGGTCTGCCACTCTATGGCATGGTTATAGTACTCTGACCTGGTGTGGAGATCCACTGAAGCGATCAGAAGGAGGTATAACCCCGTGCAAAAGTCAGCAAAGGCCAAGTTACACATCAAAAAGCGAGGTACAGTCAGTTTATAATGACTGGTGAGAAGGATGAGAAGGACAAAAATGTTGCCTAGGATGGCAAGCAGGTTTACAAACCACACCACTATCCTCAGAAATTGATATCCCATTATATCCTCACAGGGATTAAACTCATCAGGCTCTGGTGTGCATATTACATCTTCATTGCCTCCACAGACAGGATAGTCATAATGACTGTCAAAGGTCTGGACATCTTCCATTTGAGGGTTCTTGAGCTCTTTGCCAAAGCCAAGATTTCCTTCTCCACGCTCTTCCAAAAAAATGTAATAATGGGGATTTTCATGAAAATTTGTGAACTTGGTGTTTGTGTCATACACAGCATCGGTGTGGTCTGTGTATTCCTCTGCATAATCTTTGTAAGACGGGTCTCTGAGAGCCTTGACTGATCTCTTATGAAAGCTGTGGCTGCTCTCGTTACAGGTCAGGTACTCCAGGATCCTGAAAGAGTAGAGGGGAAAATCACTGCTGGCATTTACAGTCTGACTGGTGCACAGCATATGAACAAAGGGAATGCTTGCTGTAGCACGTTATCCTTTTCTTTTTTCTTTTCCTTTAATTCTGGGCTCAACAAGCAGAGGAACTGCTGCAAAAGGTCCTACAAAAAATTCTTCTGCCTGGTTTGCATTTGTAATCTGTTTCAAGGAACATTGTCTGTACACTTTAAGAAGTGCCAATAGATGTATTTTTTGTATTAATAATAAAACATTGTCTTTACTGATATATTTAAAAAATAAATGCCAGTTAGTGAAACTCACCCACTTTTTTTTTTCCAGCTCTTGAAAGCACAGCAGTGACTTGGATATGATAGGTCAGCTCGCATTAGCTGAAGGAATACCTTTACAGCTGGTAATTTCTTTAAAGTCCATGTATTTTTGGCCATTAATTCTTTTAGGCTTTCCAGTCCTTTGGCTGGAAGGTTGGCAACAGCTGTTCTGGAGATGTCCCTAAGTAAAGAAAGAAAAAGATGACTGGATCAGATTTTTTTTCAGATTGTTACAGTTCTTCAGGAGTAAAAATCAAATCCAGAGGAGGTAGGGATTTCATATTGCCTTGCTGAGTTCTGATACCATTCAAATTTAAATAGGCTGTTCATTTCTCTGTGATTTTTCACTGTCTTTTAAAGCTCTTATCTTTAATGTCTTACAGCACAGAATATGAATTATAAAGAAATAGCATGACTTTTAAAATTACACCTTTAAAGCCAACTAGATACCAATGCAGAAGCAACCACAAAGTTTTAATTATTTTTTTTTAAGAAATCACATCTTCCATTGGAAGAGTTATATTCCTTTAGACTTCTTAAGATTAGTTTTAACCTATTGGCACACTTTATAGAAAGCATTGCAATTCCTAAAAGAATATACTCTAAATACTGAAATTAAAATCTTCTATCTTAGTCCATCTTGAATCTCTCAGAAAACTCAGTATTATCTTTGTTGCTTTCTACTTGTCTGCTGAGGTGGACTCATGAGAGAGATGATGCACCATTGATGGGGAGGTGGCTTTCTTTTCAGACTGCAAGTGAATGTCACTTGGTTCTGCTAGTGTTTTCTACTCAGCTTGTGCTTTGTCTCAAAACCTCTTCTAGTGACACTTGAAGTTAAGATGTTTTTAGAGTTACAATCTGTCAAGAAGTAAACCTGTAAAAAGAGTTCTAGGATAGGAGCATTGAGCATTGTTTTATCATGAACACGCTCATAATAAATAAATCTGGTTTTTTTCTACACCTTCTTATCCCTCTAGAGGTCATGCTCACTGCCTGGTTTCTTGCACCCAAAAGGAAGCTAGAACTAATTGTATGCTTTAAACAACTTGTAAATGTCTAAAACATTTGGGTTTGCTCTGTCTTTTTTTTTTTTTTTTTATTTGTTTGTATTTGTTTTTAAATTAAGTTAGAAAATGCTGCTCCTTTTTATAGGAGGACTTTTTCACTTCTAAAAACTCCCTTGCTATCATACATACTTTAATATGTCACAACTAATTAATTTCAAAGTCTGTGGCAACTCAGTGTTACCAAGTGATGTTAAAAAGTCTGAAAGAAACATCTGTTCAGTGAGAAGAAAGGGCTTGGAAGAATTAGTTGTAAGACTATGTCATTTCTGTTCTGTTTTACCAAATTGTGTGAATTCTTTTGTGTATGTGCCTTTGGATGTATATTTAAGCAGACAGGTATTTTAGGGTTTTTTTTCAAACACTCTGTTTTATACTGGGGAGCTTGGGGAAAAGTTACAGGCACAGATGCCTTGAAGTTCTTGCTGATTTACAATTAATCCTGGTGCAGGGCTAGCTATAGATACTTTGTCCCATCCATGGGCCATATTAAACACAGTGGCTCAGAAGTTTGAAAGTTTCCAAAATCCCAGTTTGGGAAGTCCCTAAACTGCTGGTATTTCGTGTTTGCCACCAAGAAGTCTTGTGACCTCTCCGTACCACTGCTATTGCAAATCAAAAAGCTTCCTGGGAGTCTGGTGATAATTTGTCTCCCAATGGAAGCTAACTTCTTACTCTACCTAGGCCCAAACTTTGTTAGTGACAAAGTGTGTGTCAACTGCCCAAGAGGAAAATCTGGGATTCTCAGGGATTTTTTTACCTTACAAATTTAGTCTTGATGATTACCTAATCTGATTCACAATGTACTTCAAGCAGCGTGGCAGCTGTCTTCAAACTAGATTGAAAAGGTTTATAAATAATTATTAATCCTCAGAGACATCTGAACCCAAGTAGTTGGAGTTATGAAAACTGTAGTATCTGTTCCTGCATTCATATAGAAGACACATTTTCCTGAATGATTTCTTTGTGTACCAGTGTGTGGAATCATAGAATCATTAAGGTTGGAAAAGACCTTTAAGATCATTAGTCCAACCATCAGTCTAGCACCACCAGCATGTTCACCATGTCCTCAAGTGCCATATCCATGTCTTTCTTGAACACTTTCAGGGACTGTGATTCTACCAATTCCCTGGGCAGCTTGTTCCACAAGTGTGGACAAGATGTGATAGGACAAGTGGAAATCACCTGAAGTCATACCTGGGGAAAGTCAGCATGTAAGGGGCTTTTGTGAAAATAAGTCTTCCCTTGCAAACTTCTCTGAGCTTATGATCTGCTCCTGGGACTTCTACAAGGCCTTTGACAAATGCCCACGAGGCTGAGAAAGAAACTGGGCAGACACGCTCTTGTGGAAGGTGTCAAATACTCTCGATTATGGAAGAGGTTATTAACATTCACTGCTAGACCAGACTTCAGCTTTTAAGTAGCCACAGTCTAGAGCCCACTCAGGTACTGGAAGTGGTAGTGTAGAGTTCTGCACTGTGAGGCGGAACAGCAACCAAAGTGCTCTCAACCAATCTCAACATTTTGGCTTGGTAGTGGTTTTGTTTCGTCCTCACATATTTTCTTTTAAATCTCATGTGACATTTCTAGGCTGTTGCTTACCTCAGCTGAAATTTACACATTATACTGAATGTTAAAGAGACATTGGAGAGGTTCAGATAAATGTGGGAATAAAACATAGCTTATGAATTCAGAGATGTTGTTTTCTGAACCAACTGTATATTACAGAAGTGTTAAACTGACATTAAGTTGCTCAGATTTTTTTTTCTTTTTTCCTGGGTTATTATATTTTGGTCTAATTCTTTATTGGTTTTATGAAGTCAGAATTTCAGAATTAGATCTAGTAGCTTTTGTCAATAACCCTTTTCATTGCTGGAAGCATGTAACTGTAGTATGAAATCCAGTAATAGCAATAATTTAAAAGACAGGTAATTAAGAAAATGAGATTGAATACATCATAGTACAATTGAGAATTTTTACCTAATCATATACAAATTTCTGAGTACTGCAATAGATAAAAAAGCCTAAAATATATAATAGATAGGCTTAAACTACAGATACTATTTTAACTCTACTGAAAGATTTTTTAAATCTACAAATTAGCATTGTTTGATTAGCAAAATACAGAGTGCTCCTCTTGCTCAAAGACTTGCTTATGTCCTGTGGCAAGAACCATTCCTAGATTGGGAAATGATGCTTTAAAGAGCAGTTCTGCATTCTATAGATAATTAACTACTCACATATATCTTATGTGATTGTAACATTTTGAGTTTGGACTGTGTGCTTTGTAAAAGCTAATTGAGTAATGAGTCTGACTGTATTTTTGTTGTACTCTTGAACTTTTGCTCTACGCAGCAGCTCTTGTCACATTCAGTAAATCAGGTTCACTGAGTTGCTGAATCCTTGTCAGGGTTTCATTTTGAGGTGAAGAGCAATGTACTGTCATCATACTTCTAAAATAGTTTTCTAAAGGCAACAATTTGTGTATACATCCACATATATCTGAATATACAGCAATGATAAAGGAACCAGAATTGCTGATGTCTGTTTTCCTCTATTCAGTGATCACAACCCCTGCTTCCTCTGCTGTTGTAAACTGCAAATTAAAAAAAAAAAAAAAAAAAAATTTACCAAACTTTTCAATACTTACTTAAGTATGTTTAATTAGGTGGTCTGAGAGCTTGGCCAAACTCACACAACATACATATAGTCAGGCACAATTCTTTGTAGTTACATCTTTCTCATTGGGTTTCTTTAAAGCCAAAATGGAACATTACCCCATTAGGGTGGATCCATGGTCTCTACTTCGGCCTTTAAGTTGCTGTTGCTGCTGAAATCCTGATCAAAAAAAAGCACCATCTGTGGGGTACATGTTCCAACCACCATAAATTATTATCTTACTTGAAGAGTGCATATAGGGAACTCCATACAGTAAATTCTGCCAAGTTGGTAGGGAGGCAAGACAGAATTTCTCTTCAGAGCTCCATAAATGTTCTTTCTTTCTAATTTTTTTTTAAATTTTTTTCTGCATACTGCTGTCACTGTAAGCAATGTCATTCATTGTCTCAGAAAAAAAGAACAATATTCTCACAATCATTTTCCATAGAGTTAATTTTCAAGATGAAACAGTTTTGTGAGAAAAGCTTTCTTTTTGAGGAAGATCTAAATGGTCAGCTAACAACACCAAGGTGCCTGAACCAAAAATGACTTACCAAATTATTTCTTATAACAAGCTAAGATGTTTACACTGTCCAAGGGAATATGGATGGGCTGTATTGGTCAGACTTTTCAGACAGAAAATTTGTTAACAGAAGTTAACCAATCTGTGGTCTCTCTGTAAGTAAGTCATTGGTCATGACGGTAGAGCAGGGGGTGTATACTAAGGCACCAGTTACAAGGACATTTTTGTCTCCTGTGGGAGGTGTTAATGGCCATTGATATAACGCAAACACAAATACTAGGTTTTTACTCAGTTTTCATTTTTTGACTTCAGTCCTTTTAAGGTAATACATATGTGGGAGTTGCAAAAACTCTTTTGTTCCTGTTAAAATAGTTCTAGTTCCTGAAGGTCATTCAAGAGAGATGTCCAGATGGAAGGATTTCACTTTAATTTGTTCCTCATTTTATGGCATACCTTTTCTATATCACCTATGCAGAATAATTCCTGGTTATCTGTGGGTAACACAAGTCGCTAAGCTGCTATTAAAATTACATTAAAATAAAATTAAAAGCTAATAACTTGAATTATTAATTCTGTACTGGTTTTGGTTGGCATAGAGTTAAATTTCTTCACAGTAGGTAGTATGGGGCTGTGTTTTTGATTTGGGAGTGAAAATAGTGTTGATAATACAAGGATGTTTTAGCTGTTGCTGGGCAGTGCTTACACACAGCCAGAGCATATTTTCTTTTTCACACAATCTGACCAGCAAGGAGGTTAAGGGTGCGCAAGAATTTGGGAGAGGACAGCCAGGACAGCTGAATCCAGCTGACCAAGAGAGATCCTAGACATTATTGGATTATGGCAGGAATGAGACGCCTTCATGTTGGTATGCTTCAAGCGAGATTGATTGCTAGAATCTCTCAAGAGTTTTTGCCAGCTCCCTCACAGAGGCTTGCGGAAGTCAGACATAATGTGAAAAGTGATCACAAGACAGCAAGTTACAAGGTGTCTTAAAAGCTAATTGACCAATAGATAATTGCAAAGTACAGATGTTTTTACTTTCACACCAATAGTTAATCATACCTGCATTTCGTAGATGTTGCACTGTGGCATTTTTCATCCAGTTATACATTGTCCCATAGAAATCCATTACTTCACCCTGCACGACCACACCCTGAACTTTTTACTTTATTCCACAACTACTTCTGTATCAAGGCTTCACACTATAAACCTTCTAATGCTTAACTTAATACACTTTTTCTTAAACTATAAGCCAGAATCTTTGTTATAGATCATGATATTTGGAAGTTTCTCCCATGGTTTTAGATTGAATGCAGCAAGCTTGGGGTAAACAGACCCAAGGCCTTGAGGGTTTTTTAGGCCTTGGATTCCAACACCTTATGAAATCATGCTTAGCAATAAAGACTGGGTGGAAGTTTGCCAAGACTGCCATTGCAGGGGACTGGCTGGGAATCAATAGGCTGGTGGTGAGCAATTGTTTTTGTTACATCACTTGGTGTTCTTGGGTTTGGTTTGTTTTCCTCCCCCTCTGATTTTTTTTTTTTTTTTTTAAACATCCCTTTTTTAATTATTAAGCTGACATTATCTCAACCCATGATTTTTCTCACTTTTACCCTTCCAATTCTTTCCGTGATCCCATTAGGTACAGGGGCGAATATGTGGCTGCGTGGAGCTAAGGTGCAGGCCAGTGTTAAACTGTGACACCATCCTAGGAGCTTTATCCTAGGACTAGCATATCAAAGTGTCATGATGTGAAATACTCTGGCTTTTTAAATCACTGTTGATTTACTGTGCTTACATGCCATTTCTGGCCTTCTGCCTCTGAGAAGCGATACCTCTCTCTGTAATGACACTGTAGTAAGTACCACGTCTCTCTTTAGTCATAAGTACTGCTAGGGCTCTTATTAGCCATGAAGGTATATCATTCTAAGAGGAGATGGATAGCTGGCTGTTTAGACTGCAAGTATAAAACACATCCTGAGATCATGGACCAGTGGTAGCTGAGCTAGCACAGTAGTTATGGAAGACTAGAAAAAATTCAAGTCATTTGGGATATCGAACTTGAAAACACAGGGTAAAAAGGAAGTTATTTACAGTTAGATATGCACATCCTAGGAAAGCATCTCTAGCCCCTAAACTAAGAGGTTTTGTGTAGCTGACACATCTCCAAGCTAGCCCTTGCTCAGGAAGCTTACATTGCTCTTACGGCATACGATTAACCACCCACAACCCTTTGCAATATATCATTACTTGTTCACCTGTCCAGCAAAACAAGAACACTGATGCATTAAATACCCACAGTAATCAAGAGTCAAAAATCTGTGCTTCTGCAAGCTCTCACCTGCTAGAGCCAGACTGATTTTCTGGAGCTGAAAAGATTCTGAAAGAAAAATAATTACTTCTGCACCTTTTGTTATTGCAGGTAGCTGCTAGGTTTCCTTCCAAGAAAAATACAGTTACTCTGCTACGAATAAGCTGTTTTTCTGAAGAACAGAAAGTAAAACTTATTCTTACATGGACTGAGCACTCCCAGCATCATCTGGTTTTGCAGTGGGGGAAGAAATTGCCCTTTTAGTATTTCAGCTCTCCTTGTGATCAGTCCTAGGCACTACATTACATACTAGACAATTTGAGTCAGGAAATGCGATTCTTCTGGAAGTTCTTAACTTCTTTAAAGTTCTATTTTCATTCTGTATTATGACTCCTAATTTCAGTGAAAAGTTCTTTGGAGGATTATAAAATCAAACTGGAAGCCAAATAACATGAGAAAAAAGACGAGCATCAGAAGTAACTGTTTTTCTATCTAAAATAATTTTTTCATCTCTTTCAATTTCCTTTACATGTGTGGTACAAGAGTTCTTCTTTTGTATTACAATTGTACAGCCATAAGACAGGTTGTAGTACAGAATCTTCCAGAAGAATGATTGGTAGGACGAGTATATTAATGTAAGATGCAAACATTTCATACATCAGTTCCCTAAAGCACAGGTTTTATTGCCATTCATGTCCCTGCTGCTCTGATGCTAATGGTTGTAAAGAAATTGTGAACTAAACCAGTATTATTTTTAAAGCTTTCTCTACTTCATTTTCCCCTACTTACAATAGAGTTGGTCCACTGTGCACTCCCAGAAATGCATCATCATTGATAACTTCGAGGTATTTGTTCTTGTGCAGATAGCTGCAGAAACAAACAAAATACTGTGATTTGGAAGTAGTTAGCCATAGGTTACTGAAGAGTTTGAGTTTCTTTGCCTGCACAGATGTACAAAAGCAATATTGTATAAAGGCCATCCATTCCCGACCACATACTGAAGCATAATCAGTTACTTCATTTTCTGTGTACCCAAGAAACAAAATACAGGTTTTCCATTTTGAAAAGCAATTAAATTCCTCAACAAATAATTTATTTTGCTAATTTATCTTTTTTCCAAATTTTTTCTCTTACTGTCATACACATAAAGACATATGCCTACACACTGTATCTTCAAGTACATATGT
Source organism: Picathartes gymnocephalus (assembly GCA_013390045.1). Lineage (NCBI taxonomy): Eukaryota > Metazoa > Chordata > Aves > Passeriformes > Picathartidae > Picathartes > Picathartes gymnocephalus. Next base: position 23,584 of record WEKY01042817.1, read on the forward strand.
GTTAGGATGAGGTGAAATAGTTTTGTTTTCTTTCATCAGAATGGGGTATAGGGAATTACATGATGGAACACATCATGAACAAACAGGAAAACAATTTCCTCCATGTTGTGAGTTCAATAAAAATTCTAAGTGCTTTAAAGTCTGCATAGTCAAGTGGAGGTTTCTATATACAGGCCAAAAGTTAACTTGAAGTTTTGTCATAAGAAGAGCAAGGAAAGAGAGATGTTTGGTACCCCGTTATAAACACTTACAAGCTAGCTAGTAAAAGTGCAATATGAAGGTGGTCACAACAGATGTCACAGGGTGTCTGTGAAGTTCACAGAATATTCTGAGTTGGAAGGGGCCCACAAAGATCATCAAAACCCAACGTCTGGCCCTGCAAAGAAGAGCCCCAAGAGTCACATCAGGTGCCTGAGAGTGCTGTCTAAACACTTCTTGAACTCTGTCAGGCTTGGTGCTGTGACCACTTCCCTGGGGAGCCTGTTCCAGTGCCCAACCGCCTTCTGGTTGAAGAATGTTTTTGTAATATCCAAACTAAACCTCCTCTAATACAACTTCAGGTCATTCCCTCACATCCTGTCACTGGGTACCACAGAGAAGTGATCAGTGTCTTTCTCTTGTCTTCTCTTTCCCTCAGGAGGAAGCTGTAACTGCAGTGAGGTCTCCTCTCAGTCTCTTCCAGGCTGAACAGACCAGGTGACCTCAGCTGCTCCCCATACATCTGCTCAAGGCCCTTCACCATCCAGCCCTCCTTTGGAGACTCTAATAGTTTAATATCTTTCTTATATTGTTACCAAAACTGCTCACAGGACTCAATGTGAGGCCACACCAGTGCAGAGCAGAGCAGGACAATCCCTTCCCTTGCCAAGCTGGCAAGCTGTGGTGTGGAAAAAATCAAGTAAAGATTCTAATCCTGATCTGGTTGAAGTCACTGGCACATTTTTCATAACATTCACTGGATATAAGCTTATATTGATCACCATAGTGAGAAATGAGAAGTAAATGCACTTCATCTGGGTTACACAACAGAAAGTCTTAGGGAGCCAAATAATACTTCTGGCAGATTATTCATTGAACATTACTCATGCCTTAAACCTTGTTTCTTACAGAGGAAAATAGCTTACATCACCTCAGCTGTTGTTGTTTGAAATAAGCTTTCATTCTTTATAAGTATATGGCATTCTAGCATCACCTGGTGTTTGTGTTTTCTGAGAACTGATTTTCATATTCTGTAAATGGCACACTATTGTTGTGAACATGTCCTTTAGTGTGCAGATTTCCTTATGATTTTGTCTGCAAAATGAATACCAAAATTAAAACCAGAGCAACAGTTAAGAATTAATCCAAGATTTCAACATCCAGGTTGTAGCGTTGAAGGACACAAAAATCTGTTTAATCTAATAAAACCTGTCTACTTTAGTAACTAGACACTATTATACAACCAGTTAATTGCTGCTCCAATTTTGAAATATTTTCCCCTGGTGTTTGAGTACCATAGTGACTAATAAACCTGAAATATAATAGCTGATATACATGATAAAAATCTTCAAAGTTACAAATCCTGGTAACTTTGAAAAGTACAGAACCATGTGTTACTAAGGAGGGGCTGCGGTGTTTGCTGCCAGTTTTCACATCAATGAGTCAGGCCCATCAGAATGTACAATTTCCTGATGCTAATTGGTTTCAGTTGTTTAAGCCCTTTTATTTTGATGGGTACTGCTTTTAAATGGAAAGAATAAGGCTTTGGTAAATACTAATTTGACAAAGAAAGCCTATGTAGAGTCAGTATGGTTCCTTCTGAAAGTGCCATTAACCCTGTTGTTACTTATAGCTAAATGATACAGAATATAATTTAAATTCCTTGCAGAAAGAGAAAACCACAACAGTGGTATCAATATGTCTAAAGAAATCTTAGAAGTTTTAGAAATCGCATAGTTGATGTGTAATATCTAGCCTCAGTGGGGACACTAGAATCATCATAATTTTGGAGAATTGGTGAATGGCAGTCAGATGCACGTGAATACCACAGTGCAAACTGCAGGAAATCTGTAGTAGCAAGTGTGGAATCTGGAGTAGGAGATGTGGATGCTTTTGTAGTGCTGTAAGTAAATGAAGGCCCTTTTTCACATTTTTCAATCCAGTCAGTGCAGTAAACCAGCTACACTTGTGTCTAACAGTCTCGACAGGGTCTCGATTGAGGGTCCTGGGGTAAGTGGGAAGAATATTGCCTTAAGCCTCAACCCCACCAGAAAACACCATGACTGCAGGATGCTGAGCAGGACCTTCTGAGGGCATGAAACACTAACAGGACATTTCAAGTGCTATGTAAAACATAGGCCTCTAGCTGGATTATGAAATGAAGGTTAAAGAAAGGGAGAACAGGCAAAAAAGACGCATTGGTAAGTGAGCTGTACTAAGGATTCATCATATGATTTTTCCACATGATTGTTTTTCTTAACTCTGAGCTGTACCAAGCATTATAAGTGAATCCTGAAAATGTATACTAAAGTAAATATACTCTTTTGGAGTTTATTTTTGTAATTAGATTTTGAGATCGCACACTTTGAACTTAAGTAATTTAGATAGTTCTGTAAAAGCTCATCACAAATATATTTTGCCATTCACTGAGAATATCTTTTAAAAACTTCTTTCCTCACCAATTACCTTACAGAAATAAATACTGGTGCAGCAGCACCACTTTGCAGGAGTAATGCAGTTTATGGACCTTAATGATGGGTTAAGATGAGGGATTCAAGTGTCAGATGAATGCTTTTCAGTAAAAGTGTCATTCAGCCCTTCGTTCTGGTTCCTTACTTCCCTGCCCTTATAAAACTTACTCATCAATACTGTGGTTTGCTGTTAAACACCGATCCTTGTTGGATGACAAGATCAGCTAGGCAGTGCTGTTACTCAGTATGACAATGGAAATCATTTATCCATGGTTTTTCGCCTATACCTGCATTCATTTTTTTGGCCCCCATTAATTACATAAGCATTTAGTACTGCAAAAGTGGTAGAAAGGCCTCATGCATAGTAGAATATAGCCTCCGAGATTCCCAAAATGTCTTCTGGTTTATGGATGGGACATACAGTCTTTGAATAATTTGCCAAAAATTTATTATTGTTTTTGATTGTTTTGCTTTGTTACTTATTTTTGTCCTTGAGATAATAATTCAAAACGCATTCAAATGTCCCTCACCCTTTTTCTATTAGTTTACTCCTATTTTTTGTTAAATTCAAAGGCTCTTGGATCAGAGCCAGAGAAAAACAGGTACTTCCTTTACTATACAGTGGTAGATAAACAGGACTTCAAATTAGAAATGTCAGAATAGAGAAAATATTTGCCTCTTGCATTAACTTAATGCTACTGCTAGAAACAACAAATCTCCGAGCTTGCACTTAGCAAAATTATACTTTATCCTGTTATATGGTAACCAAACTACTTCAGAAAATTACTTTCGAAATTTCAGTGTAGTTTATCAAACAGATAAGGGATTTACCACTCTTGTTCAGCTCCCTAGTTTGCCTTGTACATCTAGAGTAGTGCTTTGCTCCAAGTAAATGTCATATGATTTAATTAGGAGAAAAGCATTTGTTGTAATAAACCATTTTTACTGCTGATAGATAAACCCATGAACATAAGTCTAGTTTTAGTTACTCTGTTTGTTGTTTGTTGTTTTTTCTTTTTAAATTTGATTGACAAGTGCATCATAGCCAGTCTCTGGTAGGATTCACTTAGGATCATAAATCATAGAGCATATCAGGTTGGAAGGGACCCATAAGCATCATGGGGTCCAGCTCCCTGGTCCTTGCAGGACAACAAAAAACAAAATCATGACTATGACTGTCATCCAGATGCAGTTTGAACTCTGACAGTCTTGGTGCTGTGACTACTCCCGTGGGGAACCTGTTCCAGTGAGTGACCACCCTCTTGGTGAAGAATTTTCACCTAATGTCCAATTGAACTTCCCTGATGCAGGTTCATTCTGTTCTTTTGTGTCCTATCACAGAGAGATCAGCACCTGGCCCTCCAGTGCCCCGCCTTGAGGAAGCTGAGAGCTGCCATCAGATCTCCCCTCATGCTCCCCTTCTCCAGGCTGAACAAGCCAAGTTACCTCAGCCACTCCTCATAGGTCATGTCTTCAAGGCCCCTCACCATCTTGTCTCCTTTGGACACTTAAGGGTTTGATACCCTGCTCATATTGTGATAGCCAAAACTGCCCCCAGCACTCGAGGTGAGGCCACCCCAGTGCAGAGCAGAGTGGGACAATCCCCTCCCTTGCCTGGCTGGTGATGCTGTGGCCTGATGCACCCCAGGACAGGGTTGGCCCTCCTGGCTGCCAGGGCACTGCTGGCTCAGATTCAACTAGCCAGTGACCAGGACCCCCAGGTCTCCTGTGGGGCTGCTCTCCAGCCTCTCACTTTCTATGTATAACCAGGATTACACCATGCCAGCTGGAGAATCCAGCAATTGTTCTTGTTAAATTTAATATGGATGGTGATTGCCCAGCTCTCAAGTCTGTCCAGATCTCTCTGTAAAGCTGTCTGCTCTTGGCGCTAAAAAATATTTATGTATCCTTAAAGAATACTAATTACAATCTTTTTTTTCTAAAAATAAGCAAACAGCACCTACAGAGGTAGTATGTGTTGTCTGCTTCTCTACTTCCCAGTTCAATAAAGCAGATGTTTAGGACTCCAGGTCTTCTAAAACTACATTTCACTTGATTCTTTAATAATAATGAGAATTCCAAAGAGGACAGAAGCAATAGCACCTGCGTACTATCAGAGAAGCATAAAGAAAAATTGCTACAAAATAGTGTCCAACCTGTGTTTTGTCAAAATGTAAGAAATGGAAGAGCCAACACAGTTCATATATTGGCTGAGGCTTGGAGAGATTCTGAGTGTTGCTGCATGCACCTCAGAGGGATTCAGTCAAGACAATGGCTTTATTTTGCCATATTTTACATCTTGCAATTTCTGTGGGCACTAGAACAAACACTGTGTCATCATGGATAACTTCCTTTTTCATGTGAAAGTTTAAAGTAGCTGAACTAGTGTGAGTAAAATCAGATCTATTCCAGATCTTGGGTTTGACTCAAACCTTTCAGATTTTAAGAAGTCTAGCTAGCTGCTAAGGTTAAATGGGCAGTTTGGAAAGATTAAGACCGTGTGAAGGATGCTCTTATGGAATTCTTACAGAATTTAAGCCTAATTTAAAATAAAGTACTAAAAATAATCATATCTATCCTCATGTCTCTGATTAATTTACGAATCCACGATGAAGAAATCTCTTTAATCAAGAGAGTGACAGAACCTTCAGTCAAGCCTCTGTAGGACAAGAGTAAGCTCTGCCAAAGTGAATGGAGTCTCTAGAATTGAGATTTATTCTCTCCTGATGATTGAGACAGATGATTTTGGGTATGGTGTAAAAAGGGTATTCTCTCACTAAATATTATTTTTTCAGAAAATACAATAAGAAGTTGCAGGGAAATATGAAATGGTTGATTCATGCTTTTGCGATGTGCATCTCATTTCCAGTGTACGTGGCTGGTTCCTCTGAATTACTCACAGCCACTCTCCTTTCTGCAGGTAAGAGATACCTGTGAAAGAGATGCTACCATTATTGGTGCTACAGTTACTAAAACAAACAGTCTTGTAAAAAAAAAAGCATAATTATCTTCCTAATTGTCTTAGAAAAGTTACTGATCAAATGAAGTTTTACTGTAGCTTCAAACCAGAACAAAACTCACAATGGAATTACTTGCCATGATTTTATTTCTGAGCTATAAATATACATACTAAATGAAAGCACACTGCAAAAGACATTTGGCAATGATGTTGTTATTGCTGGCTGAAATTAACATCCTCTCTTTGCTCCTTAAATGTAATTAAAATAAGATACATATTTCATAGCCTCAAATAAGCGGAGAAGTTTGGGTTTTTTCTTCTGAAAGAAGAGAATTACCTGCTACTTACATAGCATCCAGATTTGTCCCATTGAAAGCATGGCCTTGAATACTGGTAAAACCATTATTGTAGAGTTTACTGCAAGCCAAAAAAAAAAATTACATCAGTATATTTTGGGCTGCTTCAATACATGAATATCTAACATCGTATGCGTCATTTTTCTTTGCAACAACACATTTATGGATGGGTTAATTCGAATCTTTTGAGGAAGCAGTAGTTACTGTGCAAGGTCAAACAAATGCCCAGAAGCGTTCTTGAGTGCACCTGAATAAAGGATACCATGTGGCAGGTGTCCCGTTTTTTACTTCTTTTTACAGCAATGGTAGACCAAACCACTTTGCTATCATTTCCACACACTTAAACTAAAAGCAAGGAAACAAAATCCTGCTAGGACTGATTAAGGAAGGCTAAAGGAAGTAACAACTAGCAAAAAAGGTCTGATTTTACTATCGGGCGTGCCTTAAATTTTTAGAATTCATTCTTTTGCTCCCTTAGAGCAAAAGGATTTTTTTTTAGAATTTCTTTAGAATTCATCTGTTTGCATTCTACTGCTCTTCCTCCCAGTTCAGGTCATAACTCATTACAGTAATTTTGACTCCCATCAGCCCTTTCTTCTGGCTCACATTGACTGATGTGTATAACTGAACTTTATTTAAAAATTTTCTTTCAAATATGATTCTTCTGATGTTTGCCATTCATTAGTTTTCACGGTATGTGCCACTCAAGTTGCAAAAAAAGTTCGACACAGTTATAACCCTGCTGTAATTTCACAGGGGGAGAACTTTGCAGACTTTCTCCTTTGATTTTTTTTTAAATATAACCATTTACTGGCACTAGGGTCATAGAAAAACAAAAGCACTTTAGTCAAGCCAGTTTAAAGAAAAGAGCAGGACTGATTCAAATAGCTGTCGAAGTACAGAATTTATGCAAGCTAGAATATAGATACTGTTCATCTGTGGTGTTTCTCTGTTGCAAACTACTAGACAGTAGGACAGTAATAATTTTTTTTTTTTTTAACATTTTGCCATATGCGTTACCAGAGAGATAATTGCCTTGTGACTTAAACTGGAAGAACTTACAGGGTTAGAGATTCATTACAAAGCCCATGGAAAGCATTTGCAGGCACTGAAGTCATATAAGGATTATCTGCAATTTCACTGAAAAAGGAGACAAAATATCACAATCAAACTTCTGCCCAACAGAGCGTCTGGAGAACAGTTTTGTTATTAATTGTTCTCTGCCTTGATAATAAATAAAAGTTTAAAATATAATAAATTTATTTAAATAAATGAATTTTTATGTATTTTTAATATTAATAGTATTAAAGCAAATAACATTGCCATGTCTATTATATTACAAATTTAAATTTATTTATTCAAATAAATAAATTTAAAAGAATAACCTGTTTAGGTATACGTAAGGCCAGAGGACACATGTAGGATGAAGAACTGAGCATATTCCAGCATCCAGGAAGACAGCTTGTGAGGTAAATGGGTTTTGTCATTCTGGTGAGGTGTGCCAGCCTGTGTGATAATAGTGGCTAATGGCACAGACAGGTCCCTGATCTCATGAGCCAGAGAATTAGCAGAGTAAATAAGCATTAGCTGCCGTGTCAGTTGAACAACCCATGTGGCTTTAGAGCTGAAATCCTGCTCTCTGAATTCAGATAAGATATCACACAATACATTATTCAGGAGAGAGGCATTTTACCTTACAGAAGTGCATCTAGCACATCTCTTTCAGTAATCAGTGAAATAACTTACTGATTCTTCTCTCCTCTTGGCCAAAGGAGTGTTTCACTACTCATTTATTAAATACTTTTTCTTACTCCTACTCTGCGGTCTTAAAAAATACTGTGTATCTTCAGACCAAACTTCTGTTGTAACAACAGAGAGAAAGGAAAACTAAAGAGAGTTGCCAGACTGGAGAAGGGAGAGAGGAAAAGGCTGGGAGAAATAAAGGGCAGAGCAAAGTCTCCGATTGCCCTTTTCCTTATTTTTCCTGAATAATATTATAGTTTGGATATGAAAATATTGTGCAAAGTTTCCTTCAGCTTGTGGATTAGGTATGGCCTAATCATCCCCACACATAAAGTCCACAGGCTAAGAAGCCTTAACAATTACCCATGTGCCAGAAATAACTTCATTCCTTTTCTGTGCTACATTTGTGCATTATATGTGTGCTAACACTGAACAGTACTACAGCCATTTTCATTCCAAGTAATTTTCACTGATAGGTGGTTTCCACCACAAGTTATTTGGGTTTGACATTTTGCAGATTGGTTCATTTTTCTGAATAAATGCTTACTTGTAAGTTGCTTGACCTCAAAGGCAGATAGTAATATAATGAATGGGTTTTCTCTAGCTATACCTTATTCATTATTTAGAAACCTGTTTTTTTCAAGAGCATTTTTTTTCTTGATGGAAGAAACAACAAGTCTTTCATTGAATAGCAATATTTAGAAATATATATCACAGAACTATCTTCCTTGAAAGTACAGGTCTAATCTTTAAAAGCTCTGTGTAGCATATAAGACCTATATTTATCTTTTGTTAGTGATCTCCATTAGAAAAAAACAAGGCGGAAGTCAAATAATATTTAGCTTTCTGCCACTTAGAAAGGCACTGAGTTGGTTAGAAGTAAGAACACTGATGGTTGTATTAACTGCTTTGTTTCATCTAGCCTGTTCAATACTTGGTTCTCTATACTATGTAGAAGTAAGTAGAGCTAGCGGAGTTCAGACTAAGCTGAAGCCCTTCTGGTCTTTGAGGAACTCCCTAATAATTCTTAAGATGTAATTATATCTCACTCAGAGCTCTGAATGGCTCGGGGTTCAATCTTGGATGCCTACAGCCAAGGACAATGTGTGAGTTAGAACAAGGCTTATCTCTGGTCTCAGAAGATCCTTGGAAGGAAAGATCTCATTGCTTCCTACAGGTCTACACTTTTTAGCAAAGCAAGCAGCATTTCTACATTGCTCTGAGGTTCATCTTGCCAATGGCAGTGATGAATGCAGTGGGAACTGACCTTTCTTGACCAAAACCACCCCTTAACAGCACTGAAACAAGGCTTGTGGTAGATCATCAATCATGTCTTTGCAAATCACCTTCCAACATACCACTTCTCACTTTTAATTGCCTCCTGCATAAACAATCCAGCATTCAAGCATCTTCCAGCTGAAAATTGCTAAAATGTAAGATTTCTAACTCCTCTCTGGGACCAAGAAGTGACCAGGATACTTTTACCTTTTGTCAGCCTGCAAGTCTCCATCTTAGTTACTCTGCCTCCTCAGCTTGACTACAACCCAAAATTCTAACTTAAATTAACACAGGTGAATGTTGGCTCTGCTTTTTAAACACCAGGAAACACCTGCTTTTTTTAGAGTTCAAAGTAGAACCCTGTTTCTGAAATATCTTTAAGGATAATAGTGGGAGACCTCTTTGCCCTACTTTGAATTCCCATTCTTTTCCTTCAAGTAATTGTTCTGCAGTTTGCTTCACCATGCCAGTACGAATTTGTTAGAAGAATTTTGATAGGATGACTTGATGTTAGCAGGATGTATACCAGCTCAGATCCTGTGTGTCACACACTATTCTGCCTTCAGATTAATTTAGCTATTAATTATTGCACAGCCATTGCAAATCCAAGAACAAAATAAAAGCAAAGGGCCTGTAGAAATTGTGTATCATGAATGTGCTGTGTGTCAATGTCTCTAATTCGGGTCAAATGTATAGTGCTCTGTGACCTTGCATTTTCCAGATTTCATGCTAATGATCATTGAAATATCCCTTGACGAAAACTTCTTTGTTGGACTTAAATGATATTTTTCTCAAAACTAGAAACCTTCATTATACGTTTTCTTGTGGTCTGAGGATGGCAATATTCTAACCAGCTGTGAGGACAGATACTTACAGCAAAAAATTCACATCAAATGAATAGATTTTGTTGAGGTCTGGAAATACTTTAAGTCCAGTATTAAAAATACCACTGAAAGAGAGGAGAAACAGAAGTATTACTGCATTACTGAACAACAATGAAACATGTATTTAAAATGTTCAACAGGGCAGGATGGTTATTGCATCCTCTCTGTTGTCAGTCAATTCATTTATAATCAACTGTCCAAAACAGAAGGATGCAAGAACAATATAAAAAATTCAAAATACCAGACTTACGATAAATTATAGAAATTAAAAAATGGGAACACAGACTACTAAGACAGCTAGGCAGATCTGCAGAGGGAAGTATCTTGTGAGGTTGATAGGGAGAAAATAATTAAAACTCTGGTTTATTTTATCTTGAGAGATTAGGGCTGCTTCAGTTAATAGTGTGGACCAGCGAATCCTCTATCTTTCCTTGAGGCCAAGAGCTGTTCATATAGCCCAAAAAAGGGAAACTGTCTTAAAATGTGAAATGCTTAAAGCTCCTTCTTTCTGAACTTATGTAGAGTGAAAATACAGTTCTCAATTTTTAAAACTGATCTCCTGAAATGGAATTTTTACTGCTTTCTTTTTTATTGCTTTCATATCTATAGGAAGAACCTGGACAAATCTTCTTCCTCCTTGCCAGTGCCCCCACCATACACACACAGAGGCCTTTCTTCCAAATATTACTCAAAATCACAGAAGTTTCTTTAGAAAATCATGGGAAATTTTCAGGATTTCTTTCTGCCATAGAGATCATATGAAATCAGGTGTCTATAGGTGGGCTTTTCACATTTGGCTGACAGGTATGCTTTAAAACCTTGTGTAAGTGTCTAGTAAATACTAAAGACATTTATATATCTGTTGTGTCCCTTCTTCCCACTATTTCCTACAAAAATAGAGTAAGACAGCACTTATAAGAAAAGAGCTAGCTGTGGAATTTTGCCAAGGAACATTAGTGTATTCTAAATATTTAATGGATAAGACAAATGGGAAAACTACTGATGAATTCGTGAACATGTTTTCCTTTCTCACAAAAGTAGTAAGAGTTCCAACCCCTACCCTTGCTGGCTTTCTGTCATTAGAATAAAGCAACATGGAAAAACACAACAATCAGTTCCAAAATCAAACGCAAACTAACAAAACTAGTATAATATAAAGAGTCATCTGTGAGATTTAAGTACCAATTTGTTACAGGTACTAAACACTTACAGGTATTTCAAAAGTGGGAGGTTCTTAAAGGCATCTGGATCTATGTAATCCAAGTTTCTAAGATTTCGAATTTCACTGTAAAAAGGGAGGGAGGTTGATAATTAATATTTAATTACTTATCACAACAGAAATCAGCAATGTTAAAATGAAATTTCAGGGACCTAATTCCTGCAACGACCTTTTTGTACTGGCCAGCACTAGCTCAAAACCAGAGCAATCTTACAGTGATGCATTATCATCTGGATAGATGCCATCCTGGGGACTGGCCTGTTGAATCAAGGAGGTAAATAGTACCTAACATTTGGTTATGGATGCTTTGTCTGTATGGTCCTAAAATTAAAACAAGTATCTGGTGGTAATGGTTATTACTTTGAATATGGGTTTTGTGTCTGCAAAGTTGAGTAAAAAGAAGAAAAGTAAAAGATTCAGTATTTATATATAATAATCCTATCAAATTACAACTATCTATGCACCTTACAATTTTATGTGCTATTTCTCTGCTTACTTTATTCATGTGTCTGACAGTATTTTGTATTATTTTTTCCTGTCTCTTTTACAGAACTCATCAAGAGATGGCTCAGTCACTTAAATTAACTTTGTTCTGAGACTTGAAATGGACACACCACTCACTACATAGCCATGCCCAGCAGCATAGAGGACAGGGTATCTCTCTGCTATATAATGAGGCAAGACATAACATAGACTTCATTCCTTACATCTTCTGTCCACAGTTATGTCTTTAAATACTTCTGCTCAGGAGACAGCTTCGTCTGAAAATGGCTTTTTAGTCCACACATGTTGAAAAACCAGCCTGACACTAATCACAGCTATGGCCATGATGGTGCTTTCTGTAGGTGTGTTGGTGGGGCTGCTGCCCCTCCAGCCACCATCATCATTGCCTGGAGTCATGACTCTTCCTCATTTTTCTGAAATGTTTGTCTCTTCCCTTACTGAGCAATTTCCCTCAATATTTCTCATTCCTCTATTTTCTAGTAGATTTCTTTCTTCTCTATCTATAACAACAGCCAGCATTCTGGCTGCACCAAGCAGACTGTGCCAAAATTCTCAGTATTGAGGTAGATTCAATAGACCTACCAATTGTCATCTTTTATTTAAAAAGCTCTCCCACATCACATGCAGACTTTTCATTTCCTGGACTCTGTACTGTTTCCAGAAGGATATGGATGGTTTTGCATGTTTGCTTCTATTTCTTTACCTTAAATCAGCTCTGGACACTGGTCTCATAACAGTGCTGAAACAAGTCTCAGCCTTTCTTAAAATAGAAACCATATAGAAAGAATGGTGCCAGGCTTCCTCATGATACTACCAGTGGAGCAATGGGCCTGAAGAAAACATTTCGAGCTACTTACATAGAGAAATGTGATAAAGGTGACAGATTTAGGTGGCGTGGTGGTGCAGGTTATGTGGGTGATGTTCCAGCCTTCTTAACTCAGTCAAAGAAGTGCTGCTACTGGACAGAGACCCAGTGGGCAGAAACCAGTAGTATTTAATTTACTATGGCCTAACTCTGCCAAGTAACCTATATAATACAAGAATCAGAAAACTGGGATTTAATACTACCTCTGCCTCTGGAATGGTTTTAATAGGATAAAATCAGCCCAGACAAGTTGTCTAAGAAATAGAAGTGGGAAAAGAGACAGAGGTTAGTAGATAAATCACTATGTAGACACTGGTACAAAGACTTCAACCTCTTCATATATTGTACTGACGAAACAGTTCTGCATCACCTTCCAATTCATCAGTTTTCACTCTGTTTACTAAAACACTGCAGGGAAATGAGGATTTACCTTTTACTTGCATGTTAAACTGATGTCATTAATTGCTATAATACTGCTACTGTAGTGCTGCATTCAACTATTCTTCACATCTGTTAGCTACTTTGAACTGTAGCTGTGTTTCTGTATTTAAAAAAATCCTTTCAGTGTCAGTTTCTTGCTTCTCTCCAATTACTTTATTAGTTATGTAGCTATCACATTCCCAATAGTGGAATTTGCTTCATAAACATTAACTGATATGTTTTTTCCATCACTGACTGGTTTCAAAATGTTGGACTTGTGAACTTCCTGGCCTGATACTCTTCTGTGGACCAAGCATATTCCAGGGAAAGAGAATCATCAGTTCAGCCTTTAGCCTGGAAATGGATAATGCATTGGAGTATCATAGAGTCATCAGGTTTTGGTTTGTTGCTATTCATAGTATTCTGAGTAAATTATTTGGATGAGGGTACTGGAAATAAGAATTCGAAATCAGCAGATGGTACTAAAATTAAAAGAACAAAATAAAGTAATGAGATACAATTTGATTTATTAAGTAATTGGCCCATGGGAGGACATTTGCTGATTAAAAAATGCAAATGAAAAACTAATTAATCTGGGAATAAAATATTTTAAACAGCCAGATGAGACACTTAGCACAATAATGAGAGAAAATCTTAAATAGTGTGAGTGAGGGAATCAATATGATTCAACTAAACGTTGGGAAAAGGTTTATATTCCTGCTGTTCAATTTCCTTGAACTGGTAATGTTGGGATTAAAAAAGAAGTATGCTTTAATATATACTATATTTATACTTGCATTTCATCTACACTTTGTATTACAGAGGTGTCTTAAAGCCCAAAAGGAAGAAAGGGCCACTGTGGAGCAGTTGGCCAGGCTTAGAAGTGCCTAGGCAAAAATAGAGGAGAGAGGTACAAAAATAAAAGGTGATTTGACAAGAGTGAGTGTTACAGTTAAGAAAAAAATGAGGACAAAAATCCAATTTTCCTTACTTCTACTCCAGTCAAATGTGCCTGCTGCATTTGACTGGCCTGGATATGTGGCCTCTTACTTAATCTGCATGAAAAAGAGAAAGATCTTGTGTGCCGTGGATAAATGTAGGTAACACCAAGATGACCATAACACACAGCTGAAGTGCAAAGAGTAGATTTATTCCATCATCTTGTTGGCTAAAGGATTAAAAAAAAGCAAGTGGAGACACACAGACTGCTAGGCTCATATTAGCAGGGCAAAACACAGTGAGGCGAGTCCTGCCTTACATATCAAAGGAGGCCTGGAACATGTCCAAATCTTCGCCAGGCTGTGTTTTACAATCTCTGCACTTCTTATCTCCTTTCCTTACTTACAAAGAGGCCCCAAGCCTATAAGAAGAATGCTTTTAAGTCTTTCACAATTTTCTGTTATCTTGTGAGAAAATGTCACTTCTTTAGTAGACAAAGAAAAAACCCCAAAACAAACACAAATACATGAATTCTCTGACACTGTTTTCTAACATCTCCCTGGTGCAAGATTGGTCTCTGAATGAAAGCAATTTTAATCCAACTTAATTTTCTCTCTTCTTGCCCATCTCCTGTTTTTCAACCCTTTCCTCTCCACAGATCTTCAAATTCATTTCCATTCATTAACTGTGCTGCTGTCCTTGTTTTAAACACTCAAACATGATTAGTCTTAGAGTACTGGAAGGAATTCCTCCCTAAAATCAGAGATGTAAAGGATATCAATTGCTCCATTGATATTGGAGCCTCCATAAGGAGGAAAGATATTTGAGTAGTTCTGATCTCATCAATTAACAGGACAAACTGCATTTTACACTTTCTTTTACAGTAATCAGTCATGAGTAATATACTCAAATGCACATAAATGTTATATGAACCTAATTTTCAAACTGTAATCAAAAGACTGATGTGGTGTAAAGATTAATCCCAAAAGGTCCATAAAGATAGAAGAGCAAGTTGATTATCAGTAAATTCATTAAACAGGATTTGCACTTTTATCATTTATCTTTTATGAATTGATGAGTTGAAAATATTGAAACTTGTGAACTTAAGTTACAATTCTTTGAAAAGCAGCTCTAGGAAAGCTATTAGTAGTTTTAGCTGCCTAAAATGCAGATAAAGCCAAAGAGTGTACTTAAAATGCCTAGTAAGCTAGTTCCCAGATATCTAAGTGTCTATGAGAGCTGACTGAAATGCAACTTCCACACACTCTACAACTACAATAATCACGGCATACAGCAGTGTTACAATTCTGAGTCCTTCTGGACACTAAGTGCTTTTAAGGTATAAAAAAACCTGAGACAGTTAGTAGGCCTTTTGTTGGCTGTTGATGCAAAATGGCAAAAGGTGCCCTGAACAAGCATTTCACTTTGCTGTCCTAATTAAAATTACTTAGAGATGCTCATAAGAAAGAAGGATGCTGCTACTTACCCACAAGCTAAGAGAATTATCTGTGGATTATTTACAAAAGTATTCAGTTACTTTACAAACTATTCAACTTCTACTCTATTTTTGGAAGTACAGAAACCATTAAAAAACTGGCTTATTTGTGCTTTAAAGACACTTGATACTTGAAATTTTAGTTCTGGCACTCAGACTAGGAATTAAAAATATACTAGGTTCATGATCAAATCACCACCTGACTGTCCAATAACAGCAATTCACTTTTCCTTTTTAATGAAAATACACAAAAAGCTTTATCACATCACAAATGGATGTGCGGAGAAAGTCACTTGATGACGTAAAGGTATGTGTCAGGACTTACAAATAACTATGAACTTACATTTAGTTGCAAAGATAGAAGTACTTAGTTTCAAATCCAAATTAATCGAAAAATGAAAGTAATTGTAAGAACTATTCAAATATTAGGCTAATTAATTAATTGAGACATATGTTTGCCAGCTAACTTTTCAGAAAGGTTAATATGCTACTTAACATTCTATCTGAATTTGGTAACATTTAGAGAAGCACAAACATTTACATATTTAAGTGCATTCTGAATTTCATTTACCAGACATGTTTTTCATACCTGCCTTGCAATATTGACACATTCTTGAGTCTAAGCTCAGAATTCAGAAATTGCAAATCTAGCTTTAGAGTAGCAATATAATAATGTTATGCTGAGATACCTAGAAAGAGTAAGGATACCCAGGTCAGCAACTGTGAAATGTTTTAAATCAGCTTTTTTTATTATCTTTTAATAACCTGGGCACGCCTCTCTACCTTCTGAGACTTACTTTGTCTGTAGCTACCTTCATTTCTCTCACCTGTACATCTACTTCCATGTTTTATTCTCCCCCTGCAGCCAAACCATCCATGTTATTTCATCTGCATGCACCTGTTTAAGCCTTTGCACCACTGGCACCAGAAAACTGGCTTAGGCTCCCAACAGTCTGCTCCCTACCTCCAGACTGCAGATTTTAACAAGATTTTTTTGCACAGCACTTGTCCCAGCTCTGAAATTCATGACAGCTATACAGCATTCCCCCACAAATCTCTTTAGTCTTCCTCTCCATATTGCTGCTCTCTTCTTTTTGCAGTGCTGTATCCCATGGCCTGGCATCACAAGCTGTCCAAGAGAAGTGCAGCCCTGGCCCAGAGGATGGTGGGGCTGCCCTGGCCCTTGGCTCCATCTCACTGCAGAGCTGGAGAGTGGTCCCCCACCAGCTCTCCCATGACGTCACATATAGGAGGGCAGGCCACTTGAACCATAATCTTTGGCCCTGTTCCCAAATGCTGAGAGGGCTTTTTATGTGGTTGTATAAGAGAAGAATGCTTTACAAGTGAGGAGGAGAGAGCAGGGAGAGACCAGGGGAGGGTGAGCCAAGACACAGAGAAAGGAGGGAAAGGACTAATGAATTTTTCTGAGGTTCTGTTCACAGAATTGAGAAACAGAGATTCCCTGAGAAACAGAGATTCCCTGAGAAACAGAGACCTAATTACAGTAGGTTTTTATTTAGTGTAATGTTACCAAGCTTCAGCTCTACTAGTAAGGCAAGTACACAGAGGCACTGATTGCTAATCAATTACATTTACAAAAAATACATATTTATGTAATTGTATGAGAGAGACTGTTTTGAATTTGTAAACAGACATAAAAGGTAAATACAAAAAGAGGAAACAAGAAACCACTGTGAGACCAATTTAACACAACTGGGGAGGAAAAAACCCAGCAAAGGCGTGTTCCTTATTTACATCTTTATAGAGTGGAATTTTGCCATTAATTATCAGTAAAATGAGATGTGGTGCATTAAAATACAGCAGGTGATCAATATTCTTAGTTTGCAGAAGTTGCTCAGTACTTGAAAGGCATGGACACATAAAAATATGACCTATGCTTAAAGAGCTGAGGTCTGGGAGGAAGAGAAAGTCAGGACAGAGGCACATGAACCAAATAAGGACTGAGAAAATGGGTTGCTGAAGATCAAAGCTGAAGTGCACTAACAAGCTTGGCAGACAGATCATGATGAACACAGGATGCCTATTCACATAACACTTGGCTCAAGCCAAAGCACTAGTTCCTCCCTTCCATGAACACTAAATTTTTTCCTAAGAAGTTTTTATGTCTAAAAACAAATGTTTTGAGAATGAAACTCTCTGTGTGTATAAGTTTCAGTTAGGGTAAAAAGATTATTTACATAAAGCGGCACTTTATGAAAGTTCAAAGAAAAACAAGCTATAAAAATAAAACTCTGTGAAATGACTTTTCAAAACTGTTAGAGTAATCCCAACCTCCTTTAAAATACTTTGTGATAATCTTAACCAAGTATTATTTTAGCAATAATACTTTAAAAAGACTGTGTAAATGGAGAACATTAAATTCATGCATAGCACACGATACAAATTTATCCCTGTATAATCCTGTTGTTTGGAAAATAAATCAAACTCAACAGTGATAGGCTTTAACAAATCAGGATTTATGGAAACAATTCACAAAAATTACGAAATCTATAAATTGCTTTCTTTCACAGCTTATATGTAACTATCTATATGTAACTTGCCAAACGCCTGGATATTCCCTGATTAAATCATACACATGCCTTACTTCCAAACAGATTTTATAAACCTGGTAAGCACTTTTGAGTGGTAGAGGTGGCCCTTCTTTGTGGGCTATCTGCAAAGGCTTGGGTTTTTCCTCTACTCCTTTTTGAGCAGAGTTCTGATGTCTTGTCCTGGGTAGTATTTTTGGCTCTTGTGCAGAAAAAAAAAAAAATCATATCTTGTATGTCTGTGTACAGTTTCTCTTTTGGCAGTGCCTTGCAAGAAATATGAGGGGTCTCACATTACCATACCCTTGTGTAGTGGAGCAGGAAGCATTCCCCCCATGCCCTCCCCACTGCCTGTGCCAGAGGTGACATGAGGGTAGGTGCCTGTGAACTCTGCTAACTCCTGCACACATCTGCAGCTTCCTGGTCATGGACAACACATCCAGGCCTCGGGGCTGGAGTAGGTGTGATAATGCAGTGATTTTGGAGCTTTCTGGAGCATTTTATCTTTAATTTCTAATCAGATGAACCAGAAAAGAAGTGCCACATGAGGAATTTGTCGTGCATAGTGTCAGATGCTTTAGTCATTGCTGAGAAAATATGTTGCCAGTAAATGTTTCATTAAATGTTCATTTGTGTTAAACAAGAAATTCTAAGGACACAACTACTGTGAAAGAGGAAGAGAGAACATGGACACAACAGGCCTGGAAAAAACCATCTACACAATAGGAAATGGTATTATAACCAAAGTAAGAACTGATATCACACCAAAGCCTTGCTGTGAAACTCAGGAATACTACTGGAGCATGCTGTTGGCCTGAAGTAGAACTCAGGATCCTGCACTCTGCTTCTAGATATGCCAGTCAGTTTCAGGTTCTCTTAGAGTAGTCACTTACACTTTCCAACATTAGTTTCTCTCTTTCTCTTCATTAACAATAATTATATTTTTCTCCTGTAACTTCAATAGTCTTTCTGTTTCACACTGTGTAAAGTAAAAGGAAAAAAAATCATAGAAAATACAGCAATGTTAAATCATCATCGAATTCAATCTCTTTCTCTGAGTGAAGATTAAATAGATCTATGGAATTTCAGATCATACATTAAAGGTCTGCAGTGATAGAGATAATGTCTCCAGGAAAACAATTCTAGTGTTCCTTTATACCAGCCACATGAATACATTTCCTAGAGTCTGACACGAGTCTTGTATAATCTACTTTAACATTATTATTACTTTTTCAAACATTAGTGTGAAAATGGGTGGTAGCTTTCACCTCTTGCAACAACCTTAAAAATTCAATCTGCCTCTGACATGTTTTCTTTCTGGACACAAAAGACTTTCCTCTCTGACAGTGTTTTCTGGATCCATGGTGACCAACAGTGCTCTCTCCTGGAGCCTCTGCAAACAAAATCTCTGAAATATGCCAAACTATAATTCAGATGAGCTTTACAACAGTGGCACACATTCCAATCCCTCCTTTGGATCAGTAATGGAAACATGGACATGGAAGAGTACCAGATACAGGATGGATCCTATGGAGCTCTTTATTCAATACATAACATTCTCATTTTGACAGGGTCCTGATGAATGACAAGAATTCTCTGGATGCATCCTACCAGTTCTGTAACTGCCCTTAGAGTGTCACTTGTTGAGGATTGGTCAGAACACGAGAACAAAAAGGTGTAGAAACACTTCCCAGAAGCCTTTTTCCATATTATTCTTGTTCCATTTAATAACCATATGAACACTCTTCATTGTACTAGTGCACCTTCAGAACGATTGCTTATTCTTCATGTCTCCAGCTAGTGCCATTTTTTTCTGTGCTTTGGTCCTTCTGATTTTATTTCTGATGCTTATATTACTGTTTTACACTTACCTGCAATAAATCGACAGGAATAATTCTTAGTTGCCATTTTATTTCAACTTGACATCAAGCTCATGATGCAGTCCCACTAGTTTCTCACTACATTTACCTACATTTCTGTGGGAGGATACAGAAGAGCAAGGGAACCAAAAGATGTATGGAAAACAAACACAATAAAATAAGCTCAAAAAAGAGACTGACTCACTCCACATTATGGAGAAAGGAAATGAGAAAAGGAATATTTAGCTACATAGGAGACAGGAATGACGAACGTCATCATGTATGTTATTGCCACACATTCCAATTTTATCTCACCACTGTATTCATTTATTTAATTACAGTACTTACATGTGAGTGACTTTGCTTAAACTGTTGAAGGAATGGGCCTCCAGACTCTGAAGTGTTTCATCTATAGAGATGTAACTAAACACCAGCAAACAGAAAAATAAACAGGTCTCAGACACCGGGAAGCCACAGCTAGTGCCCATCATGCCATTTCATTTTTCATCTTATTATTTTTCTCATCCAGCTATGATGACACTGCCAGACATGCAAACAGTGTCTGAGTGATACACTTTTTAAATCCTTTTAAGGATTTTTATTTTGATTGATGCTTTAGATGCACACTATACTGCAGAATACAGTAAAACCAAAAGAGCACAGCAGTGTTAATAAGCAGCAAAAGCAGATGCCAATATTTCACCGTTCAGCATATTTCTTCCCTTTTCCCCACTTAAGATCACCTTGGAGTTCTCTAAGGGGAGTCTAAACCTCAGGTAAATTAGCATATTTCTCTATACTAAATAATTTTACAAAGGAGAGAAAGAAACAAAGGTGATCCTTGGGGCATCACTGCAACAGCTTGCAATTTCTCTGGAAAGAGACAAGTCGTCGGGGCACCCAGTGCTTTGACATTGCTGACTAAAACATGTGCTATAGCATGACTTTAGAGAGAAACTCTAGCCATACAATGAGGGTCATAAAGGATGTAAGGAGTGATGTGGCTCAGAAAGAAAACAAGTCAACAAGAAATATTTGTTTGCACACAGTTCAGACTGAGTAGCATTTGTACTGTTGGTGATCTATGGAATGTGATTAGAAAATAGCTCTTCAGTCTCTCCACCATCATTAGGAGAATTATAGTGCTGCAACTACTATCAAAGACTTTGAAGTCTGAATAAAGTTGCAATATAACTAATTAGAGCTGATTATCAGTGTAACTGACCTATTGCTCTTTAGTTTTGATTATCTGATTCTGTCTTTCAAAATATCTCTTAGCTTTAAAATTTATTAATACTGGAATAGCATTTAAGTAATCTGTATTTTATTTACTTTTCTAATACTATTTTATATCATATTTCTAATCAGTATATATTTCTTTAAAAATTAATTCCTTGTATATTTTTATAATTATGGGTAATATATTTAAGTACTACATTTTTATACTCTTGATCAAAATTAATGCAGTTTTAAATATTTTGCATGGTTACACAAACCCCAAGCAACTTGATAATAATTTTGAATGCACAAAATTAAATTGAGTAGATGAGTCTTAAACATCAATTTTAGATGTCAAAATTAAAAAATAATAGATTGTGTCACATGCCTTTCCTCCTTCTTAATCAGGAGACCTACAGAGACCTGGAGTCATATGTAACTTTAAAAATATCTGTTATTTTACATTAATTGTAATTGGGTTTTGTTCCTTAAACACAACAGAGATTTATAACATTCCATTTTTCTCAATGACAGTATAAGTAGTAGTAATAGTAAAGAGCAAATTAAAATATGATCATTTAACCCAAGAAGACTTTCTAATAAATCAATTATGGATCAGATTTCTAAATTTTTGTGTAAATTTTAAAAAAAGAAAAATCTTTATTTCTTTCAATGTGTGTTAAAATGCTTTAAAAATTGGACTGAATACTTTGTGACCAGTGCATGCCTTAACAACCAGCAGATGACTAATAGCACTACCTGGGTGGGAATTTATATCGTTTCCAGATTCGACCTAAAACCACATTACCTGAATTAATTTTAACTCATCAAGTATGAAATCTATTTTGTGTTGGTCATTTTGGAGATGTATTCAGCTGTCTTTGAAAAGATACCAGAAAAGTAACAACTAGAGATTGCATGACTATCAGATTCTCTTTCTAGAGTAATATTGTTTTTCCAAAGCTGTTTGCCTCTTCCAAAATGAATGAAGATTTATATCTTACAACTGTGGAACACAGTGGGAAGGAAATGGCTTATTTTCTTCATGTGTTGACCTTCACTCTTCTACTTTACAAGCCTAGGTATTTTTGTAAATTAATTAAACCACACCATCATTGATGACAGGGAAATGAGTAGTTTTATTTGCTTTAGTGTCATCTAGATAAACACCCAAACCCCACACAAACACACCCAAAATTTCCTCTGAGGAGGGAATGTCAAACAGAAACATGTATTAATAGTGCATAATCATTTACTTCCAAGCATTCAGAGTGCCTCAAGAATCTTTGGGCTCTGCCTAATGAACAGATAACACAACACATTAAATGTAAGAAATAAAAATCATAGCAATCATAACTGGAAGGAGTTGCATCAGAAAAAGGGAAGCATGTTAAAATTGCCATTTTGAAGGCATGCTACAGTTCAGCACCTCCTCTCCCTACTGGCTCTGTTTAATTTGCAGGATTTCAAAATTCCTTCAACACTCATCATGAATTCTCGGATAGCTTAAACACCAAATGCAGAGTTTCAGAGAAAGTCTGTTTGCAGATAACACTTTAATCACCACTGCCCACTCAGAAAGAGCACAGGATTTAAATCAGATCAGCACTCGGCAGCAGCCAAACGGCCCTCTCCCAGTATGTATTTTCTTCCTTCTCCCTCTCTCCACCTTTCTCTGCTTTTTTCCAACCACGGCATCCCCTGTATTGCTGCCCACCAGCTGCCCCTGTTGTCCTCTCTGCTGATGGAGAGCAGCTTGGTGACAGTGGGGCACTTCAGGAGAGGACAACCAGGAGCAGGTAAAGCAAAGGAAACTGAGTTGAGGCTGTGCTGTATCAGCTGGCACTGGGGAGCACGGGAGGTGCAGATCCGTGCGAGGTGTGGGGAGCTGTGTGGTGGCACTGGCTGTGGGACAGCAGTGTGCACAGGGTGGGAAAGGCACTGCGTTGCGCAGGAAAGTGTGCACAGGGGAATCGTCCTTTACATGGGAGTGCTGGCAGAGAGCACCGTGGGAGCTCCTTTGTGTGGAGAAGCTGTGGAGAAAACACTTCGAGGAGTTACAGACCAGGTGTTTGTGAGGTACTCATGAATGTGACCCCAAAGCATCATCCTAAGCCCAGGAAAAATGTTCCTTATCCTTCACCTTAAAAATACTGAATGTTTAATATGTCCATATGTCCCTAAGTCGGCAGAAAACACCAGATGAAACCCTTTTACCAAGATTTAGGGTATTTGCATTAATAACAGTGGAAACCAGAAATTTCTCTTGCATTTGAATATCCTGTAAAACTTTTTTTTGTATTCAGTGATACCTTTCTGACAGGAATTAGCTTTGCAATTAAGCATGTAATCAAAATGTTTCTTCTTTCATTCATGTGGAAAAGCAGCACAGGGGGAAAAACCTCTACTTCTGGCTATCAAGAGTACATAGACATGCACTCATTTAAGAGAAATTGTAGCTCTAAATTTTTTGTTTAAACAAGGTTCATAAAGAGGACAACTAAATTTTCTATTCCGTACAGATTAAAAAAAATGTGTTTATTTGCGGAAATCATATAGCAAAATGAACTGCTGTATTTGGAACAGTAAACACAGTATATATTACCCTGTTGAAACTTCAGAACATTTTCTAGATGAATTTGCAAGATCAGGAACGATCTGGTAATTTTCATTGCACAGTTTTCATTGCACGGAAATTATGGGCTGGGAGAGGCAAATGGGACATGTGGTACATTAGAGGCCAAGACATACACGTAAGAGTTGTAGTTAAAACACAGGTACTGATTCCCTAACCTGAAGTTTGTATCAAGAAGGTGGGAGTTCACGTTTTTTGGTAGTAGTAATGCTATAAGAAATACCCAGATGGGCATTGGTACTATTCAAATTTAAACTGACAATTGGAGCTTTTGGAGCCAAAGAAAGGCTGACACCCTTTTATATTGAATCAAACTCTGTTCTAAGTTTATCTTTTTTTATATATGATACTATACATCATGTGAGAGATATTCCTCCCTCTCCAAAAAAACCCAAGCAATACACCATCTATCTGATTAAACTGAGATGGTAAATGAGGCTGCAGATATCCAAGAACAATTACTTATAAGGATTTTAGGAAGTCTTTATTTCAAGATATCTGGATGAAACTATAAAATAGAATAGGCAGACCATGTTCCCTCAAAGTCCTTTCTCATGAATTCTTAAATGGTAATCCTCAGCTATTCAGTCAAAGCTCGTATAGAATTGAGACTTGCAAGGAACATCGAGGGCAAGAAGAAGAATTCCTATTGCTACATTAGTAATAAAAAGCTGAAGAAGAAAAAAGTGGGCCTGTTGCTGAATAAGGTGGCTTTTTAGTTAACAGTGTCCATAGATAAAGCTGAGCACGAGATTGATAAAGAACTATGCATTCTGGTTGGATCGTATGAGCAGATTGTGGTCTAGAGCCCTCCTGAGGTCCCTTCTGAATTACACGGCTCTGATTCTGGGGAGTGAATTGTGAGGTGGCAGAGAAATTCCCTGCATCAAACAAACATGGACAGGATCACAGATTATGGGCCAGCGACAAAGAACAAACACATGAGGGACAACTTTTTGTCAAGACTGCTGACATTAACGAGCAGTACAGTGCAAGGGCAGCTGTTGAGGACTCCATTCAGTGCAGGCAGCTCGGTTTGCGGCTGCAGTGGGAGCTGCGGGCTGAGCTCCGGGTGGGAGGAGCCCGAGGCAAGGGGCCAGGAACATCCGACCCCTTGCATAACAAAGAGCCCGGGGACCTGTGGCTCAGCCAGGTGAGGGGGACACTCAGCGAGACACAGCAGGAGCCCATGGCCACAGACTTTGGGGCATTTCAGTTCTGAGGGTGTAAAACCCTCTTTGGAGGCACCAAACTCGGGCTATTTTGTTATTTAGTTATTGAATCAAGATTAAACTACTGAAAGATCTGGACATCTGAGACTTTGCTATGGAAAATGTGGGGCTGAGCTGGTAATCGTGCGAACGTGACTCTCAGAGTGGGTCCTCGATGGTCGGACAGACAAGTTTCCTTAACACAGCCACCTTCAACAGGACAAATGTTGATGGGAGGCAGACACGTAGACACTGCTGGTTCTGCTTTCGTGGACTCGATCCATGCATATGTTTGCACACAAAGGAATTGACACAATGGAAGTCTCTCTCACATCACACAAATATTAATGTTTTGGTGAAAGTCCATCTCTAGTCTAGAAACGCCCCTGGTCTCCAATGAGATGTGCTACAAATCACGGTGGCATCTGGAAACAAATTTTTAGCAATTGAATATGTTATTTTGTTATGAGTGAAATGATTTCCTGTAATTTGCAAACTAAAAGAAAGTTTTATAGCTTTATTGATCACATTGACTTCAATAAAGGAGGAGTGGCCTTGTTCACAAATGCATAGAATGCCTTCCTCTAACTGCTTCAGGTTATAAACAATAGAATTATTACCTTCAGTTCTAAAATGTAAGTGGTGGGATAGCAAATGTACAAGAATATTTTCATTTCTTAAGTTTTTATAAACAAAGAAAGAATTTTGGAGAAGGAGAGTGATTTTTAACAAAAATTTAAAAGAATAGTGTCAGAAACAGAACAGAACTTACATCCTAGAGATGTTGGGGAGATTGGAAAAAGCACCACTTGGAATCGTTCTTAGATGAGTCTCCAAAAACCTCCTAGAGAAATAAAAGTTTGGCAGTTTATATCTTTTGGTAAGTGCAATTTAACATTAAAAAGTCCTACACAGCTTCATCTCTGCTCCAATATTTTTGTTCTTATCTTGCCTTTTCTCAGTGTTGCCACCTTTGCCTCATTTCTATTCCTGTTTCATTATGTGGCTTGCTTTGTTTGTGTGCTCCATTAATCTAAATTGCAGATTTCTGCATCAACCTTCCCAAGAATTCCGCAGTCAGTGTTGATGATGGACCTTCCAAAATTCCAGAGCATGACCAGCAAAACATTTCCCATTGAATTAAATGAAATATTAACAGAATAAGCATTCTTTTAATCATTTTAGGCTCTACAAAGATATCCCATCCCTCATTCTGAGCAAAAATTTCAGGTATGTCAGCCAAAATTGAATTAGAGCAATTGCATACTACCTTCAGAGAATTCTCAATTTTCTTTGTAATAAATAATACATTCTTCCTCCCCAAACCTCTGATGTGGGGGTGGCATGTACCTTACTCATCTGCATATTTCAGAAAAACTCACAATATTTAAGGGAGATACTTAGCAGCAGCCAAATGTGGGACAACTTTGGCTCTTTGACTCTTAACAGAATGAATATCCAGCAGACTCACTCCTCTAAACAAGAAAGGAAGAAATGTTTTTGAAAATCAGCCTGTGAACGGTGTTAAACTTACAGTTACAACCTGTTGTTATTAATCTTTGGTTTTCCAATACAGTTTGGGAATACAGTTACAGAATTTGTAGTCAATTAAGAGTCTGAAGAATAATCAAGAACAAATGATAAACTTTTCCCTTAGTTGTGGTTTAACAACAGTTAAAGTGAAAAGAAATAAACAAATTAGGATGATTTCCTGATTCTGTTTTGCTTCATAATGCCAAGTATCTGACTACTATATTTATATTTGATTTACATAGACAAATATATTAGCATCTTGAGATTTATCAAGCTTCTGGAATTTGCATACAAGAAATAAAACTGTAGAAATAGAGTTTAATAATAACAATATCTGTAAAAATTTTTTAAAGTTTTGTCTTGAATCAAAGTATAAATTAAGAGAATGTACAGTCTTATAATCCCAAGCAAAGGATCTACTTCCACAGCCTACCTTTTCTACTCCGTATACTTGTTACAAGAATGAGTAGAGACTTCTACTTTTCCAACAGTGGGTTGATGTTTCTCCTGACCTCAATACACCTGGCTCCAAACAAGTCCCCTACCTTAGCAATGTCAATCGGTCCAGAGGTTATGTCCATATAGACATTATTTTAACATCCATAGCAGTATCAGTGATATTACTTCAGTAAGATGTATTAGGGAAGTAAATATATATTTTACATAGTTGCCTCCTCATTTTAAAAGAATCTTTAAATGCACATCTACAAAACACAATAAGTAAATACATACCACCTAAAGAATTTCAGATTGAAATGACATGATTTATAATTTGAATCATGTCAACAAATGTTATATGTATTTTAATGAACTATTCACCACCAATATGGGGAGAGGGGGAAATTAACCATATGTCAGTATGAAACAGAGTTTGTCAATTTGAAACAAAGAAAAAATTTTACATCCTAATTTCATTTTTCAGAGAAAATTATAACAAGCAATGACCTTCTAGCTTTTATATAGGAGAAATAAACATGACAAAAAAGTAATGGCTAGGTAAACAGCTGTTGACACATTAGTTTCTAGGTTTTGATATTCAGTTAAATCCAACACAGACAAAAATATATTTTTTTAAATTATTCTGAAATAAATGTATTGTATTCTTTCAGCGGTGCAAAAATAGCTATAAAAAGGCATTTCACATAGTGAAATTCATCCTGAGCTTACCAGAAGATGATTACCACCTAGTGTCTATTACTAGTATTACCAATGTGGTAGGTATGAGGGGAAGATTCACACAGCAAAGGAACTCTGGAAGTAGGGAATCACTTCTGAATATGCAAGACTGCATAGCTGCTTTCCTACAACTGGCAGTCCAACAGAATAACATAAAGTATCCCTCAAAACTGCCCCAGCCCTAAGAAATTAAAGAAATACTAGATTCTTTCAAAATAAAAATGTACAGGTCAGTATTTGGGACAAGTAGGTACTGAAAGTAAGCTCTTACTGCTAATGTATCCTCTTCCTACAAGCTGTAGTAGATATGGACACTATCAGACTGACAGGCAAGAATTTAGGTTGGTTACTTGCTAATTTATAGCAAAGAGAAAATACCAATCCACAATGTTGGAGCTTATCCTTGCTCAGTTTGTGATCACCCAGTGCTTCTGACTGGATTTGAGTAAAAAAAGACTTTACAGAAAGGAATGCTCCCATCCTCAGTCAGTTTTCAGATGACACCAAGATGGGCAGGAATGTTGATCTGCTGGAGGGTAGGGAGGCTCTACAAAGGGTCCTGTACAGGCTGGATTGATGGGCCAAGGCAACTGTATGAGGTTCAACAAAGGAAAGTGCCAGCTTGTTGTGTTCCTTCCCAGCTCCTTGTGCACCTCCAGCCTGGTGGGGTAGTGTGAGAAGCAGAAAAGGCTGTGACTCTTTCAGCACTGCCCAACAATAACTAATACATCCTGGAATTACCAACACTTTTTCCAGGCCACTTTTCTGCAACTTTTTTTTTTTTTTATTTTGCTCCTAGGCCTCTTAAGTCATTTGCCTGGCAGCACAGCCTGAGGAAATGGAGCATTACCTGCAGTAAAGGACAGACTAAAGAAGCACAGAAGTGTACTGGACATAAACGCAATCTATAGGACCAGATGTGTTGCACCTAAGGGCCATGAGGGAGCTGGCTGATATTCTGAGGCTACCCTATCATCTTTGAGAGATCATGGTGATCAAGGGAGGTTATGTCTGAAAAAGAAAAGCAGCATGCATGTCTTCTAGTGAGGCAAAAAGGAGGATCTGAGGAAACACAGGTTAGTGGCTGCTATGTAGCCATTTTTTGTGTGCAAGTAATTTTATACATTTGAATGTCCTTTTGCAGGTGCTGTGTACACAATCAGAGGCAAAAAAATTCCTTTATTTTCACCTATATTTCTGTCTTAATAATTCCTAACATTCAGTTTGACTTTTTGACCTCTGCTGAGCAGCTGGCAGCAATTATAGGCACTTAGGGGTTCTCTGATTTAACACAACAGTAGCCAGCAATTATAGCCTGTTCTTACTGTTTTTCCCTATATCAAGCGAGCCTCTTCAGATTGCTCTTTTCTGAAATATCATGGTTCTGTTTGAACTTTCTATGCACCCATTTATAGACTTTTAACTCAATATTTCAGAAACACAGCTCTTCTCTATTGTGTTCAGAGTACATTTTATTGAAGGCCATCACAAAAGTTTAAAGTTCGGGTAAAAAAAGTAACAGTGCCGGTTTTAGGTCAAAATCAAAATTTAGTTCAAAAGTAATGAAATAGGTATGTCTATGATCACAATAAAAAGAAATATATGAGGCTATAATGTTTTAATATGGCAATCGGGTTCCAGGTGACTGGAAAGGGGGAAGCATTGTACCCATCTTTTGAAAGGGTAGAAAGGAGGACTGTGGTGACTACTGACCTGTCAATCTCATCTCATCTCATCTCTGTTACTGGGAAGATCCTCCCATAAGTTATGCTAAGACACATGGAAAACAGGGAGGTGATTTGAGACAGCCAGCACAGCTTCACCAAGGGCAAGTCCTGTCTGACCAACCCAGTGGCCTTCTCTGATGGAGTGACCACATCGGGGGACAAGGGAAGGGCTACAGATGTCATTTATCTGGACTTGTGTAAAGTGTTTGACACAGTGCCCCACAACATCCTTCTCTCTCAACTGGAGAGAGATGGATTTAATGGGTGGAATGTTATACAAGAGATTGGCTGAATGGTCACATTCAGACTGTTGTGGTCAATGGCTCAGTGTCCAGATGGAGAACAGTGAACAGTGTTGTTCCCAGTAGTGGGCAAATACACAAGTCTTGTGCCTAGCAGAGAATAATAACTTCACCAATTAGATAAACGGTTGGGTCAAGTGAACTTTCAGCAAATTTGTTGACACGAAGCGTAGTGGTGCAGTTGATGCACCTGAAGGACAGGATGTCATCCAGAGGGACCTGGACAAGCTCAAGAAATAGGCCCATGTGAATCTCATGTGGTTCAACAAGACCAAATAGAAGGTGCTGCGCCTGGGTCAGGGCAACCCCTGGTATCAGCACAGGCTGGGGATGAACAAATCAGAGCAGCAGAAGGACTTGGGGTGCTGGTGGGTGAGAGGCTGGACATGAGCCAGCCATGGGCACTCCCAGCCCAGAGAGCCAATGGTGTCCTGGGCTGCATCCAAAGCAGTGTGGGCAGCAGGGGAGGGAGGGGATTCTGCCCCTCTGCTCTGGTGAGATCCCACCTGAAGTGCTGCATCCAGCTCTGGAGTACTAAGCACAGGAAAGATGTGGACCTGCTGGTGCGGCCTCAGTGGAGGGCCATGAAGATGATCAGAGAGCTGGAACCCCTCTCTATGAGGAAAGGTTGAGAAAGCTGGGTTTTTTCAGCCTGTAGAAGAGAAGGCTCCAGAGACACTTTATTACAGCCTTCCAGTACTTAAAGAGGGCTTCTAACAAAGTTGTGGACACACTTTTTAGTAGTGCCTGTTGCAATAAGGCAGGGTGTTATGATTTTAAATGAAAAGATGGTCAATTCAGACTAGATACAAAGAAGACATTTTTACAATGACCATGGTGAAACCCAGGCACAGATTGCTCATAAAGGTGGTAGATAAATCATCCCTGGAAGCATTCAAGGTCAGGCTGAATGGTACTCTGACCAACCTGATCTAGTTGAAGATGTCCCTGCTCTTTAAGGGGTGGTTGGACTTCATGATATTCAAAGGTACATTCCAACCCAAACTATTGTATGATTCTACACTAAATTGTAGTATTAGGTTTCATTTCAATTACCTTAACTGGCTCTTCAGCTTCCATATTTACGTATCTACTTATTTGTGAGAAAAAAATAGCTCAAACTTTGCACGTTGTGTGATTCAACCTTCTTCATAAAGAGTGCCATTTAAAATGCCTGTTTCTTTAGATCCAGACACATCACACTCACTGTCTGGAGTTCAAGAGAGAACTAATCTTCTTTTAGTATGTGTCAGCAGCTCATTGCCTACATTTAGGCTTAAATTGTAATGTTTACTGTAGCTGCTGTCATTGCTTCAACTTGAGTCCATAGCACTGCACTTTGCAAAATCCTGAGTATCATTTTCCATTGACTTGGCTAAGGTATCAGGGCACTGGCTGGATTGCAATATCTTGAATAAATAGAAACTGTTGACATAAAATGGCCTTTTGCAGATGGTTCACTTCTCATATTTGAGTAAAACAAGCTACTTTTTCTACTCTCTAAATTTTGGCTACCACACAGTAGCCACCTAAGTGTGGTTAACAAACTGCTATGCTAATAGCAGCTTCACAATATATATTGCTAATTTTTTTGAAACTCTTTAATGTGTATTCCGTGAACATAAGGATATGTAAGGACTGAATCCAGCAGAACACAAAAGCACGTTTAAAGCTGAGTTTTTGAGGAACTGAGACTGTATGTCAGTTTTCTTATTCCTGTTTTGGAGGATTAGCTTTTCACAGTAGTCTCTCTGAACTGCATGTAGGAAGGTTCAGTCACACTTGGTGATGAAGGCAGATCATTTAGACATTTTAAAAACACTTCCTGAGACAGTCCAGTTCTCAAAATATAATCACCTTTTATAGACTGTTTTGAGGTTCTGTAAACCCATTTTAAGGAAAACATCAAACATTTATTGATTTTGCAAATATATAAACAGACTGTATGAGTCAGAGTCATGAAAAGTTGCCCTCTTAACTGATATTAGCTATTTGCAAAAAAACCCTGTAAATTTTCCCTCAGTAGTCATACGGATTTTTTTTTTTTTAATTTAAGCTTTTTCTTTCCTTTTACAGATGTATTAATAACTTCTGTTCCCCAGTTCAAGAGAAAGCTGTTGTGTGCTTCTGAAGTGTAATGGCTTGGAAATTTTATGTCAAAAGAAAACACCATACTGAAAACTGACTACAGTAGCAATTCAAGATTCAGTGTAGTGTAACACTAACAGAATCAGTCTGTTAAACCGCTGTTGAAATCAACTCCAAAAATAAAGAGTTTTTAACTCTGGTATAAACTACTCTTTTGCTACTATGATGATCAAAATTCATCATCTTCTCAAACAAGGGAATGATGCAAATGAGTTTCTACTGCCTTATCACCAGTGTCTTCTCTAAAAATGTATGATATTTTCATTGAAGTTAATGTCTTCACAGCATTTACAAAAGAACTACTTGCAGTCCTTCTGATTTCTGTTGAGCAAGCTATATGTGTAGTTAAATGCTGAAGTAATGCTTGTGTCTACTAGGAATGGCAATGGCTTTTTGGTTTGTGTTTGTACAGTTCCTAGAACTTGATGTGTTTCTATGCCACAACACAGGAAATTTAAATGTTCCACATGTACAAGAAATGCTACTGATAAAATGACTAATAAGGAATGAAAAAAATATTGTATTCAATGATCACAAGATACTATTTTGATCTTTAGCAGTTTCTCTGTTCCCTTCTTAATCATGTTCTTCATCTGCTCAATTTGAGTTGGCCTGTGGTATACAGTAAAGCAGTGCACAGTTTGTAAGTTACTTCAAGAACCCTTAGAACAGTGCTTCAACTTACCATTGGGATTATGAACAAATCCTTTCACTTTAACATTTCACTTTAACTGAGACGATAATACATACTAATTTTTCGACCTAGTGTATTGGACCTACTGTATGTCGAATGCAGGATTGTTGTATGTTAACAGCAGGATTATGGAAGCAATACCATGCCTTTCTAAGCAAAATATGTAGGTAAATAGAATAACAAGCATCAGAATTGACAAGAAAGTATAGTTTTATGTAAAATACGCTATTTAGGAAACATTTTATGTTGCAGCCATGTACATAGAATTATTTAAATCATTACCTGATAAAACGATTTCATGGATTTGGTAAATATAATGATGTTAGGTAGAAAAAAATAATTGTTTTAAGAAGGTTCAAATCTGGCCTTGTCTTCAGAAATAGTCAAATACTTTAACAAATGAAAATAACTCCGTATTTTTTTGAACATTAATTAATTGCAACTAAAACATTAGTTCAAAATGTGTAGCCATTCTATAGAATATACAGAATATATGGGCATTACTCAAAAAGCAGTAGCCTACCTATGGCCAATATACTGGAGCAAATGCAGAACTGTAGCTTAATACCTAATGTAAAGAGCATATTCTTGATGACCGTACTGGTTTTGTGTCTATTTACATACCAGTTCCACTGTCCTTGCCTAACATCCTCTTGTTCAATTTCAATCAAATTTGATTATATTGATATGAAAATAGCACCTGGGTACAGGATAGAAACGGGACGGGAAGGGAAGGGAAGGGAAGGGAAGGGAAGGGAAGGGAAGGGAAGGGAAGGGAAGGGAAGGGAAGGGAAGGGAAGGGAAGGGAAGGGAAGGGAAGGGAAGGGAAGGGAAGGGAAGGGAAGGGAAGGGAAGGGAAGGGAAGGGAAGGGAAGGGAAGGGAAGGGAAGGGAAGGGAAGGGAAGGGAAGGGAAGGGAAGGGAAGGGAAGGGAAGGGAAGGGAGAAGAGAGAAATTAAGTTATTTTAGTAAGTGAATGCAGGAGATGTAATGCACACTGAATGAGAAGCAAAACGCTATTAGTTTTATTGTCAAAAGAAAAACAATTAAAAGCAACTAGAAATAGATTTATAACATGAAAAGCATTGAGAAGTGCATTGAGGTGATGCTGGGATAGTGATACCATCTGAATATGTCATCATAATGATGCCAAGAAGCATATTACAATAATTCAAACATTATGATGAAATTATATCTTTGGAAAAATGCTCAGTGGAGTTTTGGTGATCTGTATGTGTAAGTAAACTAAAAAAAAAATCTTATACTGAAAAAAAGACACCTCCAAGATCAATATCTGTGCATTCAGGCATTCTAGATAAGCACCTGCATTAAATATATTTGGATAAATAAGAGTTTAAAAGAAGCACACTTTTCTGGCTAAAGTTCATGTCACTTTTCTACTAAAAGAGTTAGAAATAAACATTTATTGTAATTTCTTATAAGTATTCCTTAAAAAAAAAATGTTTGTCCCATTCTCTTAAAGTAGGGTAGAAAAATGAGAACAGCCCTAATTGAATAATCAGAATGAAACTTTAATTGGAGTTTCAAGATCCTGTGCACTGAAAAGAGGTCATCATCTCCAAAAGCGGGCAAAGTGTTCCTAGACTCACCAGTCTCTTAGTCCTCCAAATCCTACAAAACTGAATAGCCACACAAAAAAGTTTTTAAATTGGCAATCTTGAGGTTCACACATTACCACCAAGAAGCAGAATTACTTTGCCTACAGTAACAAACTCGCTGCATTTAGGGAAAATTGTAGAGGGTTTCAACATAAAATGTGCAGATATGTACAGTTACATATTTCACCCCAAAGCAGTGTTCATTTGTTCTTAAGGTTAACAGAAACTTCAATTATTTTGGAATCTTTTGCCTTTGATTCAGAACTGTTGCCTATTGTATGGCAAAAGGATGAAAACATGACAGAATCAGGGGCACACACTTTACAATCTCTCACGAAAACTCTGTGTGTTATTTTAACTGCCACATGCCAATAATCCAGTCTGATGCATCTGAAAGCATTCTGCACAAAAAACACATATAAGTAACTGTTACGACTCCCATTTAACATATGGAGGGAAAGAAATATTAAGGCATTTGCAGAGAGCAAGAGACTACAGAACTGGGTACAGTCCACCAGACTTCAGCAACTCAAATAAGAGAACAGAAGGAAAATAAACACACTTTATCCAGAGAGAAAACTTCAAACTGAAGTAAAAAAAAATGTGGCGTTTTTTGTGGTTCATTGGGTTGTATTCTGTTTGTTTGTTTGGCAGGGAGTTGTATGAAAAGAGCTCTGTTTTCCTTATTTCCTCAGATAATTCTTCCATTTGCTTTTAAAGAAAAGACTATGCAGTACATATTCTATGGCTTCTGCCATACACGATAAAATCACAATTGTCATTACTTGGAATATTTTCTTGATATGGTAGGGAGTACATGGCTTGAGAAGTTCGCATTGTAGTACTCTAGTAGGTGCACATGATTAAATTTCACCCAAAATAAAGAGAAAAATATTTCTCAGTTGTTTTTGTTAATTACTTTTCCCATGGAAATAAGATCTTCAGGGATTTTTTGTGCTTTCAAAACAATGGCTTATTATTTTACAGTCCCCATTACTACAGGGGTTTAATACACTAGAATTCCAGTGGCCAAAGTGCTTTATTTGTGGAGCTGTATGTAGGGAGGTACTTCTTAGCCATCAAACCAGCATATTTCAAGGAAAGTATCAAATTTCATTATGTGATCTCATTATTTCTATTAACTATATTAAATGCCTGTACAGAGGCATTTTCTCCTATAAACTGAAACTGCTATATTTTCTAACTTGTCATGGTAGATTACAAAGAACATCCTACTTGATGTATGTTGTAACATTACTGCAATTTCAACCTAAATAAACTGTGTATATAAAAGTATAATAACAAAAAACCTTGTGTAATTTAAAATCGTATTAACTGAAATACTGCAGTCTAACCATCCAAAAAATTAAAGGCAAGCAAAAATAATGGAAATAACAAAAATAGTTTTTCTTTCTTTCTAGGCAAGTGATCAATTTAAGCTTTTATTTTCAGTTTTAAAAAATCTGAGAAGCATTCATATAAGTTCAAATAATTTAATGGTACTTATTTATATAAAGCCCTGAGAATCATTATCAAGACATAAACCAATGAATCTGTTACTGTTTTACCTTACAATTAAATCAATTCAGTTTGAGTTAATTTACTTTATCAGAAAGTAATCTATATTTACAAATGAACCTTCCCATAGAGAGTACAAAACTTTTGTACCTCAAGAAACAAAGTAAAAGCTAGGAGTGATTCATCTGCTCAGTTTTAGCTGGCAGGTGCCATTTCAGTCTCACTACAGTATTTAACTGACAGATATGACACAAGATGCTCATCTGGATTGGCAGCAGGAACCCAGCCAAGATCTTCTACTGTGCCTGTAACGTACCAAACACTTAGGCTTAGGTACCTGAATTACTCTATCACTTTGGCAAGCTCTAAATTGCTGCTTTATCCCATACTTCACACTTTCATCTGAAGAACTCTGTCTCCCAGACAGTATACTTGGATTCCCAATTCCCATGGATTTTTTTTTTTCTTGGCTTTTACAAATAACCTGAAAATGCGCAGAGGATTTCGTGGAACTCTTTGTGAGGTGAAACATCCAATTCCTATTAGTTTTTAATCATAAAGTTGTGTTTGATCTACTTTTCTTTCCCCTCACCCCCCAAGCGTTTGCCACACAGAATCCAGCCTACTGCTCACTTTGCCCACAAACAGCTCAGTTACTTATTTTCCCATATTTTACACTGAATTCTTAAGATCCAATGAACAACCATCTCTTCACAGCTCTTTAAGGTTTGAGAGTCACTTTTCCTACCTCCTCCGGCCACACGCAGAGTCTGCACACTGCCGTTCCTGCTATCCTGTACCGCCCAGGTAATCTGCAGCACTTCTCCCCTCTCACCACTTCCTCATCTCATAGGACATTAGCTCAGAGCATCTCCTGCCTGCAAAGCATGAATACTCACAGCTTGCTAAAACAATCCCAATGTACTCACAGGGTCTGGGTGCCCTCCGGAAGCCTGGGAATGAAGTGGATGTCCCTGCAAGTAATTTTGTAGTCCTCCCAGTCGGAGCACTCGCAGAAGGCTGAAGGACACCTTTCTGTGCCCTGGCTACACAGCACCAACACCAGCAGCAACTGGAAGGCTACCGTGAGGCACAGCATCTTCCGCCGTCCGCTCCCGCTCTGCCCCTCGCTTCTCCGAGGGGACGAGAAGACCCCAGAGCTTCAGGGGCAGACCACGCTGCCCCGCCGGGAGAAGCTGCCGGGGAAAGGCGGCACCTGTGCTGGACAACGCCGCCTCCTCCTTAAGCGGGGTCAGAAAAGGTCTCAGCAAGCTCTGCGTGCCCTCGCCATCGGGCAGGGTCCCTCTCCTCGCCCCGGCCCCGCGCTCACCCGGTCGGCCATCCTGGACCTGGCCCCCTCTCCTCCGCACCCCTCCCGCGGTGTCCCCCGGGGCCCGTCCCCCGGCAGCGCCCGTCCCCCGGCTCTCACTGCCGCAGAGCTGCCCCGCTCCCGGGACTTCGCCGCTCCCCGCGCTCCGTCCGCAGCCAGCGGATCCGGCGCAGCCTTGGGCCGCCGGGGCCGCCGGGACTGCGCGGGGCGAGCGGGCTCTCTGCCCTACCCAGCCCAGCGCTGCTCTGCCCGGCCGGGCGAGACCCGCGCCGGCAGCGGGACCGGCCCGTCGAGCCGTTTGCAAAGGCAGCGGCGAAATGTCTGGCACCGACCATTCCCTCCCGGCATCTTTGCAGACAGGAACAGGAGGAAGGGGGCTAAGAGCTGTACTAACGCACCTGTGAAAGCAGTGAAGTTAAAGCAAACCTTTACAACAAGCTGACTACAAGTTAGATATGCACTAAATGTAAAGCAGTTTAAAAAGCACTGAAAATTCAAAAGAGTGATTTTGAAAATGACAGGGTAGAGCAAAAGGGGAGAGAGTAGCATTTTCCACATTATCAGAAAAGATAAAATCCATTCACCAAAGGAAGAAAATGGAGAAAAAAATCTAACCTTGACAGAAATAAAATGGAATTATTGTCACCTTAAGTAGGTACACAAGAAGAAAAATGTCAACATAAATGTTTGTAATCTTCAGAGGAGGAAACCTGAAAATGTAACCTATGCACAATATAAATTAGACTACGATATTCTGGGATAAATATTCCCCCTCCAGCTACATTAGAGTTATTCAAAGGTTTTGAGTATAACACATCAGATACTATTTTGTTATAACTCTTTAGAAGTACTTGGAGTCAATTCACCAGTATGTGTTTCCTGAATGTGATGAATCCCCTCAATACATCTTTTTAAGGTAATCAAATGATACTATGGCCATAAATAAATAGAATATAAATCCTGATCTTACGGGCTTATGTTAAGCAGCTAGATCTTGTGTAAGTGAGGAATCCCATCAGTTACACTTATCCCATTTAAGATGGGGTACCCTTAGGGGTGTCCCAGAGAGGGTACAAGTTGAAGCACCCACAAGAGTGTCCTAGACAACTTCACATAGCACTGCATGAATTCCCTTAGAAACATTGGCTGTCCTATGCCCTGTTCGGTCATGTCCTTCTGACATACTGCTCACATCTGTAATTCACCTGCAGCCCTAAGAGCCACCACTCACCACCACTTTTTGGTGTCTGTATCAACCTGACTAAATAACAACAAAGCCACAGGCAGATCACTGAATTTCAAGGCAAATGAACAAGAGAGATACACACTCCACAGAGGCACAGATGAGACAAAAGGTGTTACTCAGTCCTGCCAAGTGAGACATGGGGCTCTGTAACTGTTCACCACTTTGATCAGGGCTAAGGGAGATGACTCCAGCATGCCGTAAGCCAGACTGGCTTGCTCGAGGCTGCTACCAAGGTGTTCAGGGT
This sequence comes from Picathartes gymnocephalus, assembly GCA_013390045.1. Classification (NCBI taxonomy): domain Eukaryota; kingdom Metazoa; phylum Chordata; class Aves; order Passeriformes; family Picathartidae; genus Picathartes; species Picathartes gymnocephalus. Next base: position 61,923 of record WEKY01042817.1, read on the forward strand.
TGTCATCTCTCAGCAGTGGGATCATGTTCTTTCCCAGCCAAGAGCTAATGACACATTTCATGAAGAAGAAAGCTACAATGCAGTACAGGTTCTGAGAGTGGAAACATAGCTACTTCTGTGCTGCTACCCCATCTGGCCCTGTCCCACCTATCTTGTCCTCTGTGGAAGCTAGGTGCACCATATCCTGTTTGGCATAGCTGAGAGTCAGCAAGTACAACATTACCACCATCGCTACAATCTGCAAAACCTACATTGTCATCCAACACATCCAGGGTAATATTGCCTGGCATTCATGAAGCATAGCCTGTCTTCCTGCTTTTGGAACCCAAGACAAGATAAAAATTCTCATCCACCTATTCAATCAGTTGTGGGACACAATTGTATTATTTCATAATACTTTGAAATCTTACTGATCTCTGAGGGCAAATCACAAGAATGGGGTAGTGGGGCAAGTTCAGGGTTCCTTACTGTGTGCTTAATTCAATCCCGTTGATCTTTCCCAGATCTGGAAACACCACCTCAGTGCCCACCCATGCTGTAGGGAAGATTTTGCCAGGATCTGTGGGATTTGCCTTCTTCTTTCTTCTCATGCTGATGTGGTTTCCATGGCCATAATTTAAAAAAATTAAATGCAGATATATCAGAGATCAAACAAACATAAAAGTCTAGTGGACTTAGGCTTGCCTTGGATCCTCTACCCAATGAGAGTAACCGGCCACTTAAACTTCACCTAATGTGTTACATGCTACAAAAATCATGCAGTGCTATACCTGCCTACATTCTCCTCCGGTTTTCTGCTTCTTACTGCCAAAGTAACAGCTTGTCCCAGGGACGCTGTACACTTTATTAGATATGAGAAATGAAACTCTCTGCTCCTTTTGGCTTTGGCAAAGAAATATTTTGGTTGACACAGGCTGACACAAAGCATACAAAACCATCTAGCAAAACAAATGTATCATCAAAGGAAATTCTATTGTCTTTTGGACCTACCTCTTAGCTGTCATGAGCCTATTCTACACCTGATTTCCAGGTGCAGTGGGTACAAGTTATAGTTGTTTCATCCAGCGAACAATATTGCCTGGCAGAGAGAGCTTGTCAGCTTCACACAGCATAAAATTCTTTTTCACCTTAATCTCTGTTTTCTCACAACCAACTTTGATGACCTAGTACAACTCTGAGCACAACAGAGGAGTTCTTACTCCTCACAACATGACCTAGTTTGCCGGAAAAGACCAGAGATGTGTATCCCATCTCTCATTACAGTACTGCTGGAGTGATTTGTAGCAGTATCTTGTGTGTACTCTCTGGGAGCCCGCCTCTCTCCCACTTTTATTCCAACTTCAGAGTTACTTTTTATGTTTCACTGTGTACGGACAAAGCAAAGGAAAAACAGATTTATTGGTGGAAAGTAGTCCCAATATTTGAGTCATTTCAGTAGGTTATCATTAACCAAATACTCACTTGTCTGGTGTACTTACCTTTACTAATAGGGTAACCTGCATTAGCTACTCCCTCATATTGTGTTTTAGATTCCTAAACAAGAAGAAGGGTAATTTGCTTCATTGCTCTTTCACCGAGGGCAAAGTATTTTGAATTACCTTTCATTTATTAGGGAAAAGGAGCACGGACATAGATACTAGCATCAGAAGCTTTGGCATGCAACAGCTCTGTAGTAGTGGTGATAGTCCAGAAAATGTTAATGGAAGGAAAAGTATCCTCCCAGCTATTTCTAAGGGATCAAAAATGGAAACTATGAAAGATTGTATACTAAAGAAAAGGCAAAGCTGACACAAAGATACTTGGAACAGACTCTAAAATAAGTAAGAACTGCTTAATATATGGTTTCTGGACTTGAACCATAAATGAGAGAAGCAAGGGACTCCTGTCATTGAAGGTCTGATAGCTTTGAAGGAAACAGGACAGAATGTGTACCTTTAGCCTGGGAAGAGCTCCAGGTCTGGATGCACCTCCTTCTGTGCTTCCAGACTTGGCTTGCACATTCTGAGCCAGGAACATCAATAGAGTTTGGGGAGAAAAATGACTGTTGCTAAACACATGGTGTTTCCATGGGCACTGGATTTGGTTGGAAAATTGTTTTAAGCTGTAAAAAAGAACAAGAATCAATAGTTCTGACCACATCGGTTTTGAAAAGAGACGGCATCTAGCAGTTTACTGTGACTGGCAACTTTTCAACCCTGTAGAATACTAATAAATGTTCCTCTTTTATATACTAAAACCAGTTAATGTATTAAAAGTATCACCAACAAGTGTACATCCACAATTATAAATATAATCCTAAGAATAGACACGTAGAATCCTGTATGCCCTGAGGCTAGAGAAATTAAGTAATTTTTAATAATTAAAATGTCTCGTGTTCTGATTCAAATAAACAAACAGGAAAGAAAATCACTTTTAAATCACAGTATGTTGCAGATTTTTTTTCTGGTTCTTTTTCAAAGACCCCTGCATGTCCCTATTAATTTAAACACAGCAAAAACTGACAAGCATCTTTTTCCACTGTTACAGGCATGCCCTCTAGTGCCAGCCATGGTTTCTCAATTAGTACGTATCATCTTAAGCACTGCAAGGCTCCAAATCCCATCGTTTTTGTGGTGCTTTCTGAAAAAAATAACATTAATATCATCTGCCAGATTTGATGTGGTTTCTCACTTACCCTTTCACTGCTTATATGGTTTATACACAAATCAGATAAACCACAACAGGTTCTAACAAAGAAGCAATTAGGTCTAATTGGTGGTCTGCATAGATCACCAGATATCAACAGCCACATCTAGGAATATCTGCATGAGGAAATGTTTAAACTGGGAAAATAAATCAGTTAAGAGTAGATGAAAAGACTTGGTGGGGTTTTTTTCTGACTAATCCACAGGTTTTGCCATACTAGATGCTTGGAAGATATGCCAATTCCTACCTGTTTCTGTTTCAGTATTGCAAATAGTTTCTGGCTTGTCGGAAAAAAATACATTAGACACACTGCTTTGACACAGCATCATTCATCAAGTGTTTGAACAGCTATATTAAATAATTTTATTTTAGGTTCTTGAAAATTCATGTCCATATAAAAAAAATTGTCTTCTATTTCAAGGTAGTTTTGGAGTTTTATGGTTACGGGATATTGAGGAACTCTTGTACTTTTCCTTAATATAAGAAAAATCCATGAAAAACTGTGAAAATTGGAATACCCAGTAGGCTAAGCCTGAGACTGTCAATTCTAAGAGTGCTCAGAGAGAAAAGCAAAATTAATCTCTTGGCCTTATGCAATTAGTTTAGGTAAGAATAGTGAGAGCTGTTTTCAGGCAGGTATATTTGTCTACAGAAAGAGTTACAGAGTCACTGAGTCACAGAATCGTTGAGGTTGGAAGGGATCCTGGAAGCCGTCTGCCCAAGCCCCTGATCAAGAAGGCTCACCTAGAGCCAGTTGCCCAGAACTGTGTTCAGACAGCTTTTGATTATTTCAAGGATGTAGATCCACAACTGCAACCTGTGCTAGTGTTTGGTCACCCTCAAAACTGAAAAGAGTTCCCTGATGGCCAGACAGAAAGTGCTGTTCTGTTTGTGCCCATTGCCTCTTGCCTTGTCACTGGACACCATCTTATTTACACTCTCTCGTCAGGTATTTATACACAATGATGAGATCCTCCAAGCCGTCTCTTCTCTTCTCCAGGCTAGACAGCCCCAGCTTTCTCTTAATAGAGAGATGAATTATCTTGGTGTCCTTCATCATGTCAGTAGCTACCTCAGCATCCATGGGTGCATCCCACCAGAGCCTATGGATTTATGTCTCTTTATATTTTTTTTCCCCTCAGGCTTACATTCCCTGTGCCTTCTCAACTAAAGTCAGCTTTTTAGTCATCTTTGACTTCATTCTGCTTTGTCTGCATCTCTTGCATGGGCATCCAGGCTTAGAAATAACCTCCAGCATAAATGAATTTGCCCTCATAATTCAGTCTTCAGAGAGATCTTGCACTTTTCTTTGACTTGGGTCATGGCACATACTTCCTTTAATAAGGAGACCAGCTCGTTTAATAGAAGAGTTTGACTGTTTATTACAGCAACCATAAATAAAAAATAGCTTTTAAGCTCACTGACTTAGGTGACAATTCATTTACCAAACAGTGCTGCTCCTCTTTTATGCATTTATGATAGCTGTTCATAAAAGAACTCATTTTCTGAGTACCATGAAAGATGGATCTGTAAGACAGTTATTTAGTTTGTGTTGTTGTTTTTGGGGTTTTTTTTCTTTTTGGATAGCCTTGTGAAAGGAATAGTGAAACAATCTCCTGAAAGCTACATGAATTATGACTTGTCATTGAAGACAAGTAGTATAGCATGAAAAGGTACCACTAGTGACAAATACAAGAATTTTAAAAAATAATTTTAAGCTTAAAAAATGAAATAATTTTTAGAAAAAGACACAGTCCCCCTTGATTTTCAACCCTTAAGGCCTGTGTCCTCAGACTCAATGCACATTTATTTACATATATTCAGTAATGTAATGGCTCAGAATAATATCTCCTTTTCTTTTTTTTTTCTAATAAAAAGATTTTAGCCAAGATCTCTATTTGTATTATATATTTGTATTAGTCAAGGGGAACAACAGCCTTAATCAAGCAGCACTAAGCTGAAATAGAAAGATCATGCTGGCTTCTCTAAATGCAAGCACTGGCATGTTAGTGTCTCAACACAGCACTTCAGATAACAGAATGCTGGGATATATGTTTTCCAATTCATAAAATAAAAGAGTTCTGTTCTTGTAAAGTTAAACAACCTCTTTAAAATTATGTCTAGTATAGTAGTTTGTTACGCACAGTTAAATAATTTCTCATCATCCTCATTCCAAACTGAAGAGGTGTTCTGTAGCAACCTTATGCACATATTTAACATCCTTATGACAAAAGTAAACAAACAAACAAAAAAAATCACAGTACTGTTCAGCTTCAAGAAGAGAATTCCAGAAATATGACTCTGACAACTGTAGTGGGTACATTAATATAAACTAGTATGAAGAATAAAATTAATGCATGCATGCTCTTTGAAGGAAGAATCAAAACAGCTTTTCTGAAGGACAGATGTTCCTCACATGATTTGGAACCCTTCTGAAGCTGTCAACAGAACTCTAGATATAGTTTATTTAGATTTTCAATTTGCCTTTAGCACAGCCTTCAGCAAAGACCCTTAAATTATGCAAAACCATAAAGTAGAAATAAGGCACTTTTTCACACTCTCAGAAGTAAGCTTCCAAAAATCATTGCTAGGAGGTTGGGAAGGCACAGAGGATTATACAAACTTAGGATCTACAGGCCTGTAAACAGACACCAAAGGAAATAGCCTTCTTACAAACATGCTCTGACATGACAAATGTAGATGCCAGAAGAAACTACAGAGAGTTAGATCATAGCACGTAGCCAGGTTCATGTGCTCTCTCTAAATACAACTTCCTGCTGTCATTGATGAACACAGTATGCTGGGCCAAATGGGCCATGAGGGCAGTGGACACGGCAGCAAATACATGCATACAAATCTTAGGCCTCTCCCTACTCTAAAGGAAGGTGTACTAAAAAACCTCTAATATATCCATCTGCTCTGGAAATTAAAATGCACAGGTACAAGGGACAGACTTTACTGAGTTGACAGTTCATTGCACTGGTAAATTAGTAACCCTCATGAACAACCCTATCACACTTACCTGTACTTTCTCTCATTCCTCGAATTTTGAAAAGAATTGAGGACACCAGAAGTTGGCACAAAATATGTTGTACAAAAACCACAGGACACTTCAAGCAGTTTGTTACTTTATACTGATGTTCACTGAATCAACTGAGTGTGAAAACATCAGTGAAATGCTACTTTCTTCTCTGTTGAGAGTGGTGGGATCTGGATGGTTTGACTCTTTCTCAGCAAAGATATACATAATCCAGCAGCATGTCGTGGTTCCAGGAGGACAGGGTTTATCTCAGTGGTAGCCAGAAGGGGGCACGGTCCGGACCCGAAGGTTATTTTATACCACGTAAGCCATTGTCGGGTGCAGGGGAAAGGGAATCTCTTCTGGGAAGAAGGAGCTCCTTCCAGCTGAGGAAATGTGGTGGAGGGAGCCATCTGGTATTGTTTATTATTGCAGGGTTATTTTCCATGGATCGTTCCTTTTTTTATAGCCTATGTAATAGTATTTTTGCTGTTTCCAATACATTGCTCTTGTCTCAACCTGTGATCTTTATTTTTTATGTCTCCAATTCTCCTCTGCAGCCTGCCGCAGGGAGGAGAGAGAGGGAGAGGGCAGTGAGGGAGCAGCACGTTGTTTGCGTTTTTTCAGTGCGAATACTAAATTGGGGAATACCATTCCTAAACCATCACAGAAATCTTGGCATATATGCCTGCTCACTTGTTTTCTGTAACAGTTTTTAGTATCTCCCTTTTTATACCAAGCAAGCCTTAGCTTGATGAGGATGAAAAAACTATGTGTTAATCATTGGCATGAGCTTTATTTCATATGCATATGTCAAAGAGAATGTCTGTGCAATACTGCAGCTGACAATGTAGCTGTGTGCCGACAGCTGTTTGAAGCACTGGAAGCAACTGCTTCTTCTGCTACAACCTAGCAAGTGCTCTTTGCCGACTAGCTACTTTCTCAGTTGGCACGTGCATGGTTAGCCTGGTGTCTAAAACCACTGGCCGTGCCTGGTATGTCGGTCTCAGGCACTGGCATCAGCTTCCACTGGAACATTGTGTTAGCAGCCAGTCAGATGTGCTCACACTCAGCACAGATGTAAATATACTTCTAAGATATGTACCAGTCATATCCAGGACACTTTACCTACCCCTTCATCCTCCCTGCGGTGGCCTGAGAGGCACTACTAGGGCAGGAAAAGAAATTTGCTCATAGATGAATTCTGTTGAGTCTGTGGAGTAGTAAGTCCACTGCCACGTGCAAAACTGAGAGAAAAACCTTCAGAGAACTCAGGAAAATTCAGGGCCTGTCTCCCAGAGATCACCATAAGCAGAAGACTGACCAGAAGCCCCGACTCTCACGCTGCATTTAGACCTGACTATGCTGCAGCTTGCAAAGGAAAGGCCAGGACAATGGCCATGTATTGAAACTAGGGAAGACTTATTCACTATTCACTAATACTTCAGTTCACAGTGAAATAAATTATATCCTTACATTCCTGTACTGTGTCTCACCTGCCTTCAGCTCCGATGAGGTTAATGCCTCTTAAGCATGACCACAAAGACACAGGGGCCAGCAGCCACTGCCTCGACTGCTGGTGAAAGCTGCCAGTGTGGGAGACGTGACTTACACCTGAAGTCTGTCGTAATCATATGACATTCAAGCATGCTTGCTGTATTGTGAGGAAATAAAACAGCCCTGCAGGACAGGAATGAAGGTGGGCACTATGGATTGCCAGCCACGCGTTATTACTCTGCTCAAAGGCACAATGGTCACAGCTTGGAGTGGATCCCAGAGGCAATAGACACGAATGTATTAAAAACCCCAGCTCACTGCATTTATGTTTGGCTGGAGTGCTCACCTATAGGTGATTTCCCGTCAAATATTCCAGTGATTGTTGGCCTATTGCAAGCTCTGCCCAAGTTTCAGAGGTCCAGGAGACATTTACTGTAATCAGTCACAACACTCTTTATCTCCTTCTATCTTCAAGGCCGGTCAGGGTAGCAGTGTGTAGTATTTGGTCGTTTTTATTGCACACAAGGGTAATGGATACAATATTTGGGAGCAGGGAGATGCGTGGCTTAAAGAAACAAGAAAAGTCAAGAAACAGGAAGGGAGATGCCTTCTTGTAACAGCTGCTCTCCGTAGCTCACATGCCTTTTCCCAGCGTATCAGCCGTCTGCTCGGAAGCGGAACAGACTCGCCGGCTTTACCAGGGCAACGACTTTTGTTTCTGCTCTTCGCAGTCGTTTATCCGACATGTTTGCAAACACCAATGTGTATTTTGTAAAAAACTAGCGTTTCACAAAACAACTTTCCTAAACACCAGGTCTCTCGCGGAACCTCCCACCACCACTCTTCTCAGGCCCAGCGGCCTCCCAGCAAGGCGGGGCCTGCCCCTCCCTCACCGCGCAGCCCCTGCCCTGCCGCCGCAAAGCCTCTCGGGAGTTGAAGTCCAACACGCGGCATTTCCCATGGCGGGTGCGTGGCTTCTGGACTCCCTGTCCCATGGAGCGCTGCGGGGGGCCCGGCGCCTGGCCCGCGGCCCCGGCAGCTGGCGGCAGGGCGGCTAGTTCAAGTTGCCATAGTGGCGAGGTGAGGCGTGCGGAAGGTGCCCGGGGACGGGGCTGCCTCGCCTCTGAGCGCTGTGCGGTGGGGGCTGGGGATACGGGAAGGGCCGCGGCCAGGGTGGTGTGCGGGGGGCGGCTGTCCGGCTTGGAGCGCCGCGGGAGGGCGGGCGTGATGGGAGCGGCGGCGGGAGGCGCGGGGTGCGGCCGTTCCTCGGGACAGTCCGGAGGCCCGGCCGGCGGCGTGCCCGGCGGCGTGCCTGGCGCCGTTCTGGGTTGCACGGGCCTGTTTAGGCCAAAGAACAAGGAGAGTCTCAGAGCTGGAGTTGGGTGTTAGTGAAGTTCCCTGCGTGCCCGGCGGGAGGAGGATTTCCAGAAGGCATTGCTTGTTTATGAACAATGTGAAGGCACCGTTTTCTGTGTCGTGCTGCTGAAGAGTGCTGGGAGCACGGTGTCACAACTTGATAATAAAATGTGATACTGATCCCTGAAGGCACGATGGTGAAATATCACCATATGGAATCACCTTCCTGTCTTTTTCCGGCCTCAAATACAACCACTGAAGGAAAGGGCCTTTCAGGTGTCATGTTCCTTTCTGGAATGGCTATTTTTTTTTTTTTTTCGTTGTGCTCAGTCTTAGCTATAAGTCTTCAACCATTCTTTTAACACTAAGTTAGTTACCTAGTGATAGATTAGTTTGTGTGGAGCTGAGCAAATAAAACACTTGAGGAATAATCAGGTTGTGTACACTGACTTTATCTTTTGTTTACTTGAACTGGAGAACTTGTTGAGATTGTCAGCTCTACTTCTTACCTGGCAGATCTCTTAACAAGAGTCCTCAGTGAAGCCGAAATGCTCTGCTTCCTACAGAAGAGAAAAATACTGAGTATTGATGCTTTTCATCAGTTGAACAAAGGTTATGATTTCTTTGGGTAGAACTAAAAACCAGTAAGAGCCAAATGATGCTCACTGTCAAGTAGGTCATATGATCATGTGCTGAAATTAGTGTAGCTTTTTGGAAAAAGTGATAAGCTTTTTTGTTTGTTTGTTTCAATTGATAGGCAAATGTGCCTATGGAATATTTCTACAAATTTCTACTTATTTGTGATTTTATTTTTTTAAATCTAAAGTGAAACTTGCAGTTCTTTTAAAAATGAGGATGTTGCTTTATGTGAAACAACTTCTTCATCTTAAAAGTACTTGTGGTTCCTTTTAGGTTGCTCATGACAACAAAGAGGGATGCTTAACCATAAATAGTAAGTTTTCTTCAGGCAAAATGTTCTCCTTATCTAGTACTTTTTTTCATGTTTACCTTGATTACTGACTTTTCTTCTGTGCTTTGGTTAGTAAATATCTTAATGAGCCTATGGTTGGGTCTACTTGTTCATTGGGTTTTGTTGAGTTTTTTTTTACCAAATTACAGTAAAACCGATATTATTCCATGTTATTATTTCTAGCAGTGTTTCATTTATTTTATTTTTCTTTGTCTTTGAAAATATCCCATGATTCCTGTTTCCCAGTGTTTAGTGTTTATTCTTTTTCAGTCTCATTAGGACTTCATTGCAGCTGGCTAAAGTGAGGCACTGGAATAACGAATTCTGATACTGTTAATAAAAATGTGCTTTAGTGTGGTGAGATAAGAAGAGGAAAGATGAGGTAAATTCACCAGTTCAGAAAATATAAGGAGTACTGAGGTACTTGAGCACAGACTGAGCATGTTGATTTGCTCTCCTTTTATGTTTGAAACGTTTCTATCCAAGTCTGGGGGACACAAATTTGGAACCTTTTAAAAATTAAATATAAGGATCTGGGAAAACATCAAGTTGCCTCTATATAAAATATAAGATTTGAATCCATCCATGGTTTCTTTTGGAAATTTCAGCTCTCATGGCTAGAAGAATGACATCTTTACTGTGACTATTTTTCTTGTTGACTACAGGGGTTCAAGAGTTTGCCAGTCTTATTTCCTCTTCCACCAAGTCATTCCATGACCTTAAGGCAAACTGCTGCAGTGTGTAATAGTTGAAGAAAAAAATTTCAATCTAACCACCTTTTGAGGGTTATTTTAATCAGTTACCGTGTGACTTTACTATACTAGGCATAGCTGTCTGTACTTTTTAATAATTGCCCCTGTCTGGTGATTATTGACCTATTTTCCCCTCTATCTTGCCATCCTTGAGACTTAGCAATTCCCATTCTGAATACAGTTTAGTGAGTAGTGTGAGGTAAAGGAGAATGCTTCTGCAGACCAAGATGATTGATAAAGCATTGATGTCTCCAATCTATGTTTTGGAGGGAGAATTGGCTTTGTGCCATGATTTTATCATGGGTGCCGAGCACTTGGAAGCAGTGAGAGTGCATATTTTGATTTAATTTGCTCCTAAGAGGCTCTGCGTCCTGTATCTTGACCCTGCTTCATAGTGTGAACAAAAGGTCATAACTGAGGAGCAGTTAGGTGATCTGCTTCAAAAGTACATCCTGCTGACCCAGACCAGAAAGGCTAATGTAAATGTAATCCAAGTCTGTGAAGTTGCTTTGGGAGTATTGTACAAGACTGTTCAGTTACAGTCAGGAATTAACATAGGTTACTTTTTCTGGTCTTCCTGCCTAGGCTTCTAGATACTGATGGCAGATTCATCCAGTGATTCAGACAACTTTCTTACGGGTCGAATAGGAAGGCGGCCTTTGAGAGCATCCCACAACAGAGCTCAGAACTATGGTGCTGAAGAAGTTACAGAGAAGATCCATACTTTAGCAAGCACTTTGCAGGTTGTTCACAAAATACAGTTTTAAAGTATTTATGGAGTCTGCATTTCTGTAACACAGGGTCAAGTTTTCATTTCTGAAGTTGTAGAGTGTACAGCACAGATGGGAAACATTGCTTTCTGTGTAAACCAAAAAGGGTTTTGGGAAATTGATCATATTGCTTTTGAGCTGAAAGTGTGTGGCTTGTTATGCTTTTATACCGCTGCTGTTTCAGACAGTAATAGAATGTTGGTAGAAACAATGACGTGTTGGGGAATCCTATTTAAAAAGTTAGCAAACTGAATAAGGCCAAATCAGCTTTGTTAGATTCTCACAAGAGGCATTAAATTTTCTAGCTGAAAGTTTCAGCTTTGTTTTGGTTGTCTTTGTACTGTGTAAAATTTCCAAATTTCTGATAAATATGTAAACAGTCCATTCCTTCAAGACAGAGATGACATTTCAAATATTTTCTAGATCTGAAAAAGCACTGTGAGAAGCATTAATTCTAAACTTGTGAGAGATACATACCTGAGTAAGAAAAAGTGTTCATCTCATTCCTGCTTCTTCAGTGAAGGGTGCAGAGGGAATATCTGAATTTGTTTCGCAAGTGGGAGGAGACATTTAGCTATCCTGACACCATTAGTGCTTGAGAATTTATTCCCGTTCTTCTCTAGCTGACAGTTCTGAATACCTAGACTGGGTGGGTGTATGTTTTATTACTTATTATTTGGCCAGCAATACTCTTTTTTCCTTTTAATATATAAGAAGAGAAAAGTCAATATAGAATGGTAAATTTAAACTTCAAAACTTCTTATCTGGAAAATAAACATCAATCTAGAAAAAAAGGTAAGTTAATAAGGATACAGTCTATTTTTTAAAAGGGATTCTTTGGTATTCTCCTGATTCTGTCTAACATCTTTCTAGCTGCTCTTCTGAAATTCTGATTTTAAGCTAACTGCTTTTTGTGGACTGCTTTTTAGCAGATCTTCCATCTGATCCAGGTGTTCATCTGGTCAGAGAATACTCACGCAGTGACCTTACCTAGCATGTTCACCTTCAAAAACTTGTTATTTCTCAGATAACTTTTCTGTCCTACAACCAGGTAATGTTAAGATCTTTGGATTACAAGGGTTTTTCTACAGAATGGCTGAAACTTGAAAAAACTTTTTATTTGAAGCTGAGGCTTTACTACTGTACTGAAATAATAGCATTTGGTTTTGTTTCTTTCCTTTTTTTCATTTTTCTCCCTTTAGCCATGTTGTACCCCTTCAGATTCTGGTTACTTGAATAGGATTTTTGATGTGTAGACCCTTTAGAAAGCACTTGTGTCATCGATTTAGTCTTAGAAATCAGTAAGAATAAAGACAACAGTAATGTTTGATTAGAGGAGGTTTTTGTTTTGACTTTTTTTCTAAAACTTTTTTATTTAAGGATACCAACAGAAATCTAAGACATGTTGACCATTTGCTAGGACAATACAGAGAATACAACAAGGAACAAACCAAAGCAATAACAACTGTGAGCAACTTTCAGTTTATTTTAACTTCTTAGGTCTTTTCTATTAGTAGAATTCATAGCTGAAAACTTGGTATTAATGGACAGAATATATAAGGAGTTAAGTAGCTGTAAACAGAAACTTTTCATATTTATTTGAGCAATCTAAATCATAATATAGTAATGTGTTATATAATGAAACTCTGACTGGTTTTGTAGGCTCATTACTTTTCTAGTTTATAAGCATCCAGTAGATTATGTTATGGTACTATGCTAAGTACAAGATGTGTAGCTGAAATAGAGTATTAGGGAACATGTTACTTTTGCACAAAGAGGTGTTAAAATAAAAGCTGAATTATAGCAGGGAATGGGATTGTGATCATACTGGTATAGCTTTTTTTCCTGTCATTCAACAACAGTTTCTGGATCTGTTGACCAGCTTGCTCTAAATTGCAGAAGGGCTGAAAACTCTAAAATGAGTCTTCTACAAGTTTGAAAACAGGTGTCTTAGAGAAAGCAAAACAAATTAGTGCTGCTAGGGGAGGAGAAGTTTACAATTTGGTTACAAACAAGCTGCAGTGGGTGCTGCCTTGAAGCAGATGCATATGAAGTGTAGGAATATTTTACATGTGAAGGTAGGGAGAGCAAAGAAGCAAATGTGTAGAAAAGAAAGCTTGTTTTCTTCAGAGAAAGAGATCCAACAGTGTATAATTCTGCAGGAGTAAGGCATCAATTTGACCATTGTTTACAAGCTTCCCTTAGAAAAAGGAGAACCTTTAGAAATTGATGTTTTATGGATTTTCAAATAAAAGTGTGACAAAGCAAATGGCTAAGAACCAAAGTTAGAAAATGCAATTGTAGAAAATGAGATGCAAGTTTGAAAAATTAAGAACTAATTTTTGAATATAGCTAGTTCTGTACTCTTAAATTGGGAATGGCTTCCTTTTCCTGGAAGTGAAACTTCTAGAAATAGAGGTTTCTGTAAAGCTGCTTAGGGAAATTTGATAGCCATATGTAAAACTGATTCCAGGTAGGGCTGGTGGAAAAATTCCAGTAAAAAATAATTTCTTTGAAGTTATTTTCTGCATTTTGCAGGACTGTTAATGAGCATTGCTGGCAAATAGGTCTTACTTTGGTTGTAGAAGACAAACTTTTGAGTTTTCATGGTGGTGCACCATGTGGCACCGTTTTAAGAAATTTGGTATTTGAAGCTGCCAATGTGGGAAGCATGTTTTGCTATAATTACAGGAATGTGATATATGAGATATTGAAGAAAACCTGTTATTAACTCATAGCTATACTTGGCTTAAAAATAGATTTTATTCTCCTAATGACTTTGAAATAAATAATATTTTCCATGCTTTTCAAAAAGTAAGTTTGTGTTCATATTTCAATAAATTATAACTTTCCTGCAGTTAAAAGAAACACTGGAACAATCTATAGGCCAATTAAGGAGCCAGCGACTAACACGAAACTCTGGAATGAGAAGTGCATCTCTCTCAAGCTTATATCCCAGTGACCTGGATGGAGAAGGAACATTAGGTAAAATATTTAAAGAGCTTGAGTATGCTTAAATTATGCCATATAGCTGTGTTATGCAAAGAGGAAATTAAGAAAAATGCATAGAAATAGTGGCGTGAAAATTCAGCATTGATTACTTCAAAGAAATTCAGTTTAGAAATTTGGGAGATCTGCATTAAGTTATGCAGTTGTTTATGTGGTAAATTTGTCCAGCTTTCTGTTACATTGTATTTTCTGCTTATATCCTGAGAGATCTAAAAGAAATGTTGATTCTTTCAGCTGAGAAAGTTAATTTTCCACTGCATGAGTTGTAGGTACATACAAGTTAAAGCTAAATCCAAAAGATATTGCAGCTTCTGAAGCTTTCTTCAGAGCAAAAAGGGAATTTAAATTTTAAATGGATGAGATTATGGATGTTTGGAAACAGTGGAAAAGAAAAAACCAAGTGATTTATGACCCACAGAGGAGTAGGTTTTTTTCCTTGTATGTCTCAGAAAATTCATTATATTTTGGGAAAAGGTATGTTTGGAAGGAGTATTCCTTCCAGAGCTAGTATTTAATATATTTTAGTAGAAAGCCCTAAAAATTCTGTTCCTATATAAAAGCTGTGAAATATGATAGTTTGAAACTCTGATAGATTCATGTGGAGGAAAAAATGGTTTGTTGGGGAAATAAAATTAGAAGAAAAACTACTCCTTGGAGAAACAATTCCTCTTTCTGGAATACTTGTATGACATAGATGAGAAATGTTTAAATTGAAGAAGAATCCTGAGAAGAGCTAAAAGAGTCACATGCATGTTATGTCATTTAGTAGTTGTTTTGTCTGTGATGTGACCTAGAAGGATATTGTCAAGAGGAAATATGCATTTTTTGTGAAGCAAAATGAAAAATTTCCCATACAGAATTTTGTCTTCCTACTTACTTTTTTTATCTCATATCTCTTACAGGGAACTGCCACTTCCTGCCCACTTCTCCTCTCAGGGGTTATGGAGACTCACAGGGCAATAAACATCGAAGGTCTAGATCTGCAAGTGTTCGATTTGTCAAAGAGGCAGATAATATGGACCAGGTACAGAGCACTAATGGGAGTTGCTGTTCCAAACAGGCAACATGTGGTCACCAGACTCTTTGCTTTTACATTCAGTGAGGTGATTCTGAACATGCAGCTAAGGATGTTTCAGCTGTGATTTGTGCTTTCAATGTTATCTGCTATTTTCATTAGGCAGTCACCTCTTGTGTCTGTCATGAAGTTTCATGCAAGAAAAAGATACAGATGGTAGTGATATCAAAAGTCAAATATGAAAATAATCTCCCTACTTTTTAGGCCATCTAATGACAAAGAAAAATATTCTCTGAATAGCCTGTTTGGTCTGCAGAAGACTGAGAGGGGAGCTCAGTAATGCATATTACTATCTCAGACATGGGTGTCAAGAGGATGATGCCAGACTTTTCAGTGGTGGCCAGTGACAGGACAGGGAGCAATGTCTATAAACTGAAACACAAGAAGTTCCACCTCAGCATGAGGAAGAACTTTACAATGAGTGTGACTGAGCACTAGCACAGGCTGCCCGGGAGGTTGTGGAGTCTTCCTGTCTGGAAACATTCAGAACCCACCTGGACAAGTTCCCGTGTCACCTTTTCTCGGTGACCCTGCCTTGGCAGGGAGCTGGGATGGGATGATCTCCAGAGGTACCTTTCAACCAATTAACATTCACTTCCGTGCTGAAGTTCAGTGAGGCTGTGAAGGGAATTATTCTGCTTTACTTAATGGTGCGGGGTCTTAGGGCTTTTGCTTTTGGTAGCTTGGATTGATTTTGAACCAGGTAGTTCTATGTCTGACCTGTGAGTTGGATAATTTGACCCTGTATTTCAGGCAGATGATGAGAGGAGGAGAGGATATATGTGCCAGTGGTAATTTTCGTACCCCTTAACTTATGTCTGCTTGCAGACTTCAGAAAAAGTGAATTAATTACCTTAATGGATAAGATAAGTGTTTATGTTATCCTACAGGTAGAAAGGAGATTTCACTACCTGTTTCTCCTTTTTCAGGTATTCATATTGACTTTATTAAACCAGTCTCAGCTTCCAAATAATTTTAAACTTAACCATGACACGTTTTCTCAGTTGACTTTTTGGGAAGCTATAGAAATTCTAGACTTTTATTTAACCCTGTTTCATTGTCTTTTCAATCTGGTTCTCCCCCCATTCTTTCCTCCCCGAAGGTAAGTGTGGAAAATAACCCTTGGAAGGAAATAATTTTATATGGAAATCTTTTCCTCCCAACCATCCAAAATCCTTAGGACTATTTTAGATTATTTCTAGATATTCTATAAATATCTTGGAAATTTTATTCAAGGGAGTTCCTACAATGCATACAAAGTTCTTCATATTAAGTAACTATGCAAAAAAGTAAAGAGCTTTTTACCCAGTTTTGATGATAACTACTGGTTTATTCCATAGTCTTACTTTTCAGTGAGTGAATATGGGTTTTTTTGTTTTCATTAACTGTTCTGTAAGAAGAGTATAGTGCTTTGAGGAATGATGAGCTAGAAGTAGTCATTGATCATGACTATAGGTAGAAGTTAGACCAGAGATAAAGCAGTACTGCTTAACTAAAGTTGTGGCTTTTTCTTTTTACTTGTCTCTTTATTACCATTCTGACTTTTTCTAGCTGAAGTAATTTTTCAGCTGAATAGTCTTTTAACACATTTAAGTCCCTCTCCTTCTTAGCATGTATATTTTGAAAATATGCTGTGTTTTTTCAAAGTCTCTCAGCTCAGGTTGAAATTTCTGGTTAATCACACAGGGGAGGTAGTAATGCCTGTGTCTGGATGTTGAGCGCAGTCAGCTTGGTTGTGGAAGATCCATGTTTAAATCTAGGGCATAGAACAAAGGAATATTATAAATTTGGGTTTTTCATAACAATAATCCTAGCCATGGAACTGTTGACAGCAATAGGTTGCATTAGGATGGATTAACTGTCACTTTCTGTCCCATGAATAATGAATGACTTATTCGTTTTTTTATTTGCTCCTTAAAACTTTGATGATAAATTGGGAGCCTGCTGAGTGGGGAGAATGGGAGGTTTTGCAGAGGAAAGTAGATGTGTGGTTGTTTGTTTGTTGTTGTTGGTTTTTGTTGTTTTTTTTTTCTTTCCCCAAGATCTGAAAAAAAGAGTATGTAAAGTCTTGGACAAGGTAAAGTACCTGGTTTTGGTAGTTCCTGAATACATTAGACTGTTCTGCTTGTTTTGTTTCAAGTTCCTATCTCATCTATTTATAGTAGCATATATAGCTGGGCAGAACTTTGTTTTACCAATACTAGTATCTATTAACATGAAATATGTCTCTCCTGAACATTACTTGTTCAGATGTTTCAATTTGCTTTGCATTAGGTTAAAGAGGTGGTACACTGTCTAAGCTCTGAACCACAGAAAACATCCATAGTTAGGAAACTTGGTTTACCAAATAAAGTACTGAAGATTAAAATACAATGAGCCAGTATTGTTAAGGGTGGATTGAAATAGAAGTGCACAAGCCTCATCCAGTTATCCAGGCTCAACCAGTTCATGGAGTTTTATTGTTTTGTAGGTTATTTTTATCTGTTTTATTTTTAAAAGTGTGTATGTATGTAGATATCTATTTTTGGAATATCACATCAAAAAAAGGGTTCCTAAGCCTTGGCTTACGTTGTGTACTTTTATTTACAGCTGCATTCTTTCCACCAGTCTCTTCGAGATCTCAGCAGTGAACAAGTTCGCCTGGGAGATGACATCAGTCGTGAGCTTTCAAGAAGAAATCGGTATAAACAGAATATAACTTCATGTGAAGAACAGTGTGGAAAAAAATTCTTAAACTCTTTTGTTTCAAAAAATAATTTTGGGGAGAATGAGGGATTGGGCAACATGTGGATAAAAGCAGGATTATGAACTACTTGTTTTATGTCATCTTCTGCAGTATTTATAAATGTAAATAACACCCATCAATTCCAATTTGTATAGTGTATGAGGCTTTCCTCAGCTTTTTTAAATATATGCACAAAACAACAAGGACTAGGGAATTTCTTTAATACAGCTTTGCTCCTAATTTGTTCTTCTTACTGGAATCCCTTCAGGGCAAGCTCTCCTGCAGACCATAGTGTATATACTTTTTCAACATGTGGTACTTTGTTCAATAGCAATAACAGGAATTAGACTGTTAATTCCTAATAGGAAACTATTGTTGAAAAGTACCATGTAGATGTGTCCATAATTTTGTACTTGTTGACCTGATACCTAGCTGATACTTAGATGCTCTGTTTCTTCACTTGTGGAATGGGAATGCTTTTTATCATTAATTTTCCGCTTGAGGCTTGTTTCTAATTATGCTATAAATTATTATGAATAGGCTATGATCTATTATGAATAGGATGTAGAACAAATTGAAGTAGCAAAAAATCCTATGGGCTTGTTGCTGCTTGATATTATCATAGATGTTACTTAGTTTTTGCACTGTAGAATATTGTCTTATATTTTTCTGTGAAGGACTGATGCTGAATTAAGAAAGACTCTAGAAGAATTGTCTGAAAAGCTCACTGAATCCCAAAGACAAGAAACGGTGAGTATGACTAACATGAAAAGATTATTTAGTGTTCTAAGCAAGATGTGGGCTTCTAGTCCAAAGTGTGTTGGTAATTGGTATCACATATTGATCTGAATATGGTCTTATTTGGGCTGCTATAGATTGTTGAAATGTTACCCTTCGATAATGTCATCAGCAAGACAAGTTTTATATTTTGGGTGCTTGTTTTCAGTACAGGTGTTTTACAGGTGTGTGTATTGTGAATTTTTTTGGTTCAAAATTCACAGCCTTGGAGAAAGCTGTTTTTCACTTCAGACACTGGTTTGAACACTATTAGAATTGTAGAAGGTATCTTTGGAAAGATACAAACTTTTCCATGTTATGATGATATATACTATTGTTTCTTCTCTCTTCCTTCCTCCCTGTCCTCAATTCTTATCATATGTGTAGCAAAATGGAAGGAATCTCTTTGGGCTGCACTCTTCTCTGAAGGCTTCCTGAAAAAATGTAACAAAGGAGGCAGGACAGCCATGACAGTCTTTCCTTTTTTGTCTCCTGTATCTGCTGGAAGCAGACTAACTGCAGTCTATGTTACTTAAATCTGAAAGAGATCTGCTATTGTGGTGGAAGTCAAAGAGCATATTGCTGTAGAAACAAGAGAAGTTGAGAATCACCCCAATAATTAGTAGGTGAGAATTCTGTAGGTAGTTCTTGACACATAAGACTTGAGTATATGCTTTATGTAAACATTTACTGTGATATTAGTAGCAGGTGTTACATGTGCTTATTTTTCCACAGGTGATTCATCTTGCCCTAAAATTGTATAAATTGGTACTAAATGCGCTGTCAAGGGCTTTAGTGATGTGTTTGTCACTGGTAACAATATGGTTGGCATGGACCACTTGTTGATACCAGCAGACTTAATAAATGTACGTGTGTAAATTCCTGACTGTAGATTAACTTGGACAGTGATTCAAGAGACTACCTGTACCAGTTATATTATTGGTATGATAGAGTCCATCAGGGAAAGCAGACTTGCCTTGTCAGCCTTTGTAGAAAAATATAACATTCTAACAAAGACAACTCCATCAATTTTGATTTCTCCTAGTAGCCTGTTAGAATAAAGTTTATCTGCTAAAGAATTCTTGATACTTGCAAAATGCCATGTTTTTCTTGTAGCAGACTTCTCAGTATACTTATTTTTTTTCTCTTTCATACCAGGAAATTAGCAAAGTCAGTTTTAACCAAGGTGGTTCTCAAGAAAATAGCTGCTACAGGCAGCTACATTACCACTGTTCAGTGCCTTTACGTGAAAGAGACAAACCTTCCTCAGTCCTCTGGAGTGCAGGCATCTACTGTTTGTTCCTTAATGAATGAAATAACTAGCTCTTTGATCTCCTACAGTAGGGTTTCAAGATGTGAAATTGAAGATTGCAACTTTTGACCTGAGAGAAGCAAAAAATGAGAGAGGTGAAGTGTAACAAGGAAGTCTTCTGTAGTTTCTTAATGGTAAGGGCAATATCAGAAGAGTAAGTCTCTTAGTTGGGAGGGAACATTATCATGCAATAAAGCTATGAAAACTGAAGTATTTACTGATACTCTTTTAGAGAAGACACAAATGCTGCAGCAAGCTGCAGTGAGATGATTTTTATGAGTAGGACTACTAAGAATTCACCTGGAATAGTCTGCTCATTGCTGATCACTGACTTTATGAAGAACATTCTTTCCAAATGGAAAGAAGACTGTAAAGAGAAGAGGGAAAAAAAGAAAAAGGGGAAAAATAAAAAAGACCACTAATTCAAAAACTTCCTTGAAAAGATAAAAGAATTGCTGGGGTTCAATTTACGGAAGAAACCGGTAGTTAGGGAAGACCTAGCCATGTATGATGAATGGCCAAAAAGTGGAAGTTAAGTGTATAATATTAGAACAGAAAATCGTGTAATTATAATTCTGTACTATAGTAGTCTAACCACCTGTGAGTTAGGAGCTTCTTGATCTGGAAGTGATCTGTCTGCTTTCTGTACTGAGTAATAATCCCTCTGTGGATTTCTTTTTTGGAACTAGTCCAGTCTTTGTTATAACTTGCATAACTTTGTCCTATAGCAAGGAGTTCTCCAAATAGATTATATATGGTGAGATGAGCTGCCACTTTTTTTGTGATCTGTTTTTTTTGTTATTTTGTGTATGTGTGTTTTGGTTGATGTGTTTTAACTTGGGTTTTTTTGTTAGTTGTTGTAGGGTGTTTATTTGTTTGGTTTTTAAATCTAACTACTTTTTCATTCCTAATTCTATCTTGGGAGGTTGTTCAGTTTCTTCAGAGACTTTTCAGAATGGTACTTTTCAGGCTGAAAAATTCTGCCTTAATTGTGTCCAGCCAATTCCCCACCACTTAAAAAGCCTAGTGGTGGCAACATTGTGCTCTGCTGCTTTACCAGTGCTCTCTGATCCTAGGTGTGGATCCTTTGCCCTTGTTCAAAGCCCAGTCATCTATTACCTGACGAGGCTGGCAGAATCAGTGAGATGAGGTAAATGCAAAAGAGGAATCTAGTATGGATGTGAAGAATAAAAATGACTGTCATGATATGCATAGCAAAGCATGAGATGAGAATGTGTGTAGAAACTAGGGTCTGTTATTGTAGATATGTTATTTAGTATGTGTGTGCATTTAGGAAGTCTTCTAATGAGATTGCTTAATTCAGAATTGATTGTCATTGATGAAAGTGAGTTGGGTAAGAGGAAATACTTTTTTTCTCAGAACTTCCTTATGCAAAGTTGTGCAGGACCTTTTGTCCTTAGTGCCTTTATTACTTCACTTGGGAGTGTTTATCACCTGAAGCATTGACATCCTTGTATTTATATTCTACTGTATGATTCTTGGCAATAAACTGTCAACTGGAAATCTTGATAATTTCACAGGATGAGCTCATGGTAGACAAATTCTTTTCAGTTCAGTGTCTCTAAGTCTTTATTTTTTTAGAGACATATATCTAAATCCTTACAATTTGGCATATTCACGGCTGTTTGAAAATTGCCTGTATGTAGGTATGTGATGCTAAAGGTCTACGTCACTACAGTTTTCTGAGTCACTAGTTCAGAATTTATTTTTATTAGAGTTTATGATTCTTAGAGCCTTTTTGATGCTGAATTTGAATACTTTAAGATTCACACAACACAATCAAAGCACGCTATTTTACCTGTAAAGAGAGCTTCCCAATATAAAAAACAGATGACCTCGAAGGTAGTGACACAGGAATAGTGGGATGCCTGTTTCAAGTCAAGCACTCTCCATGGCCATGTAGTTGAGAATCTATGTGCAGTTTTGTTGAAAACCTTTCAGGTTCTACAACTCTCTATATCAAAATCTCTTTGTTAGCTAGACATTTTGTGAGATTCCTTTGTTCTTGGAAAGGGTTTGGATGTTTGCTAGACAGGCATTAAGCAATTGAAAGAATATTACTTTATGGTTATATAAAATAACCCTGTTGGATATTTTGTTGCAATCTCTTGGATAGAAGCACACCCCAAATTGCAGAAGATGCTGATATTTATAGATAAAAAGCAACTTAAACAAGGCACAGTTTAGTTAAAATTAAATAGATGCTTAATTCAGATGGTGCCATTATTAAATTATGGTAGACTGTCTCTGGAAAAAGACAGTAATGTCTACTGAAATGGGTCTTACATGGAATTACTGTGGTTATGATTTCTCAGAGGGCCAGGGTTATTGTCAGATAATGAACTGTCCTTCAGAATATATGGTATAAGGATTTTTGGTTCTCTACAGGTGACTTGTAAAAGGTATAACACATTATCATTTGCCATGAGGGAAAAGTTTAACAATATTTAAAGTTATAGCTGAGAAAAGTTTGCCCTTTTTGTGATTTTAATACTCCTGTTTCAAGTATGCATTGATGATAAAATGGGTCATAACAAGAATGGCAGCAAAAATCTGTTGAAATAGATTTCTATTAGCAGGACTTGTGCACTAGAAATAACAGCAGAAAGCTGAAAAACAGGGTAGAAATTCAATAAGTAGGATGGTGCTTTTTGTACAGTAAGCATCCAGCATCTTCCACAAGATTATATTTAGCTGCATGACCTAAATGTCACCCTAGTTTTAAAAAGGACATTCTGTTATTTGTGTTTAGTTGCAGGGGAGGGGAGGAACTTTTTCATAGCTTAATCCTTTTCATAGGTTTTGCTGCTACCTGAAAACTTTATGTGGAGACACAGCTCTAGTGTCATCATTGTCATTCAGACAGTTGGTGTTGCTAAAAATTCATGCTTGAAATAACATTGTAATATATTCTGAATGCAGTAATTTAGTGCTAGTATTTTATGTCATTGTGTAGAGCCTCCATATTATTTGTGCTGTTCTTCAGTGGACTACTTGTCTACACTAAGATTTTTGATAACATTCAGAGGTCAAGATACATACTTTCATGGTAGAAATGTCCTGAGTCAGCGTCATTTGGGACAAAGGAAGACAAGTATATTTTTGAATTTACTCTGCATGTGCTAATTAATAAATTAACACTTAATTGTTTCTAATGCTTTTATTTTTAATCCCTACTCTTGTATACCATAGGCCCTGTAACAAACTGAGGAAAGTCAGAGAGGCTACAAAAACAGGGAACATAATTCTTGTGGAAGATAAAGCCTTGCTGAAGTGCCAAGGTGTTACCATACCATACCAGCGTACAAAGTATGGGAAACAAATAGGGGTTATAAGTAGCATCAATATGTTTTATGGTTTGTGTTGGTTGTGGGAGGTTTTTTGTTTGTTGGTTAAAGAGGATATGTTTTTACCTGAAATTTCCACGACAAATATAATGATATGTAATCCTTTTTTTTTTAGTACCTTGTTAGAAATAATACAACAATTGTATTCTGGAGTGAGTTGAAGGAAGTCAGAGTCAAGGCAAATCACCTCACAAGTTACTTTCTGACTTTTTCTGAGTTCATGATAATTTGTAATGAAATCTGAAGTTTGCCGGAATCTAAAGCCTGTCTGGTGCTGCCTTGTGTCATGTTATCTGCTGTGTATGCTGGACCCATGACAGTGAAGAAGCTAGTGAACTCTCCTTTGGAATGTCATCTTTGGGGATGATGTTACTTTTGAATCTTCTGTCAAGTCAAAATTGTATATTTTCTTTCCAAATATCTTTAGTGCTATTAAGAAAGTGCTTCATTGAAAAAGATACATGAGAGAGCTGAGAAAGCTTCTGTCTTCGGAAACACACAGTCAAAACTTTAAAAAAAAAAAAAGTGAAAATGTTACTGTTTCATTTCTTTTTTAGATATATGTGGGGGAAAAGGATGACAGCTTATTTTCTGGCTTTCAGCAAAGATATAACAAGTTTAATGACATTGTTATTTCTGTTCCTACTACATGGTATCATTGTTTCTATTAGCTGGAGTATTTTATGAATTACGAGAAGTAACACTAAGTAGTACTTGTCAAAACAAACATCGCGATGTGGTCTTTATCTTTTATACATTAGTTTTTAGTAAGTAATTATTCTGGATTATGGCTGCAGAGCTTTCATAGCTTACATGAAAGTATGTGGTTTGATGCAGTACCAGGCATCTCCTGATGGTTTTAGGAAAAAATACAATATTCCAGACTGTAAGATGGCTGTGCATGTGGCTGCACAAACAAGAAGTGTTTTCTGAGGGATCTATTCCGTTCTAAAGAAAAAGAGTGTTTTGTTTGTGAAGCCTTGTGAAGCCCAGAACAGAAGTGTAGCCTTAATTGTGTTTCTGTTGCTACATAACTGTGTTGCTCATGGTAAAATTTTCTATCTGTGCATGTACCTAGTGCTAATAGTAGTGTGCTTAATGGAGAAAGATGAAAACTTATTCACCTCCACATACATCAAAAGCTAATAGTCGAATGGTGATTTATTTTTTATCTCTTTTTATCTCTCTTATCTAAATACCATTTGGTACTAGATATATTGCTTTCTAGTGGTAGCTTAAAATAGTTTTAAGGTAGGGAGGAAATGATACATAAATATTTTTCTTGCTAATCTTTAACAAAATAAATTTAATTTGCTGCCTCAAGAGGGTGCTGTCTGCTAGGAGCTTGAATTGCAAAAGTGAAGTAATTCTGGTATTCTAGTCTGATTGAGTTTTTATGTTCATAATCCAAGTTGCTTTAATAAACACCCGTTGTTGTTTGTATTAGTTTGTACATGGATTCACAAAATGTTGGGAAAAAGGCTTAAAGTGATGTAATTATTTTGTGTTGTTACAGTCATTCTTATGTACTTAGTTCTTGTTTACTACTTCTTCACTCACAGATTTTGCATCATGAAAGAGGCAAACATTGGTCTGTTTTGCAGGCTGGAGAAAGAAAGTGAAAGAAGTGTCCCTCCAGAGGTTAATCAGGCTTGTGACAGAGAAGCTAAGACTTTTGTGTTGCAACTTCACATTAGGCTGCTCTAAACTTGATAATGAGATATTTAACGCTTGAGTAGAACCACCACTGTAGAGAAAAATACACCTAAAGGAGAATACTGCCAGCAAGATAACAGTTTGGTTCCCTGCTTGAGTACTTCTGGAGTACTCACTGCTATAACTAGTTATTTTCTCTACCATTCTAAGTCTGCTAGATTGAAATACAAATGATGTTCTCTTTTCTTTTTGCTCCGTACTTTGTTTACGTTTTGCCATTGATGTTTTCACATGTATTAAAAGGCACAGTAATTTCCTACAGCATGGGTTTTTCCTTTTGAAGGTATCAGAACGGGTAGAGAGGAGACTTCAGGAGATAGAAGAAGAAATGCGTGCTGAAAGACAGCTTGTAGAAAGGCGCCAGGACCAGCTGGGACACGTGTCTCTTCAATTACAGGAGGTGTGCAAATGAAAGCTTCCCTTGTATTTAGGATTTAGTTAGTAATATGTTGCATTTGAGCCTGTACCTGTCAAACTGGCAAAAGTGCTCATATCTTTGGCACATTTTTTAACTCTCACTTCAGCTCACATTGTTTTGATGACCAGATAATACCACGCACAGTCTCAGTTCTTCATTGTACTGTCTTGACTTTATTTAGACCTTTTTGGTAACTGCCACAAATCTTCTAAGAACCTACCCACTATACCCTTCCTGAAAACCCAAGGAAACCAAAGCAAGTCATTAGCTGGGTTTTTTCAATTAAAATGTTTTATTTTCTAAAAGGTAAACTTTGCTTGCTCATGCAAATGAACACTTCAATTTATTTCAACGAGCAATCAAAAGCACTGTAGTGGCCAGACAACTTTTCATTGCTTTTCAGTTTTATTCAACAGTACCTGATGAAATATAAACTATTGTTTAGGAGACAAATAGAAATGTTTAGAATATAAATTAAAATTTGAGAGAGCTATTAGCTTTTTTTCTGCTTGTATGTATGAAAACTATTTATTTCTTTCTGGTTTTACTCCTGTTTGGAAAATCTGTGTCTTAACATAGTGTGACTTTTTATTTCACTCCTCTTAAGATATGATTTGCAATGTTATCACTATCTGTGCAATAGAATACTATAATTGA
>WEKY01042818.1:0-14578 GCA_013390045.1 Picathartes gymnocephalus
CTCACCAACAAGGAGGGGCTGGTTGGGACCATGAAATAGTGGAGCTAACGATCCTTAGGACAGCAAGAAGTATGCACAGCAAGCTCACTACACTGGACTTCAGGAGAGCAGACTTTGGCATCTTTGGGGGTCTGATTGGTACAATACCATAGGATAAAGGCCTGAATGGAAGAGAAGCCCAAGAAAGATGATTAGTATTCAAGGATAACCTCTCCCAAGCTCAGGAGTGATGCATCCCAATGAAGAAGTCAGGCAAAAATGCCAGGAGGCCTCCTAAACAAGGAGCTCCTGAACAAACTCAAATACGAAAAGAAAGCCTAAAAAGGGTGGAAGCAATGACCAGTAACCTGGGAGGAATACGGAGACACTGAGCATCCAGGGGTCAGGTTGGAAAGCTAAAGCCCTGACAGGATTAAATCTCACCAGGGACATCAAGGGCAACAACAAAAGCTTCTATAGGTATGTTGGAGATAAAAGGGAGACTAGGCAAAGTGTGAGCCCCCACTGAGGAAAGCGTGAGTCATAAGGAAACAGGAGACCTGGTTACCCAGAATATGGAGAAGGCATCCTTCATGCCCTGATGATTCTATACAGTGTCAGCAGGACTATAAACAACCTATGCAAAATAGGTCACAAAAACTTTATTTTGTCATTTTTATTTTTGTCAATCCCTAACTGATTGACTAAGTCTATAAATGAGACAGAAGTAATTGTCCCAGCACCATGGTACATCCAAAAGAACAAAAAAATAAAGAACATATTGCAACAGCAACTATATTCTTATATCAGGTTATCATCAAAATTCTCACCGTTCTTACCCTGTCCTCCACAAAGATGGAGGGGGTATTCTGCTGATAATTACTCAAACCTTCTGCCCTCTATTTCCTTGATTTGCCCACCTCTCTTCCACCATCTGTTTTAATCTCTTGCTTACCCGGATCCGAGCTGCCTGTTCCCAGCTGTGCACATGCATTATCATTTTCTTGCAAGGCTTTTTTAAAGTAAAAAATTCCTAAATTGTGCTTTCCCATTGCAAAGTGGATGCAGCCAAGATTGTTCCAGAACATACACCTCAAGCATTCACCTAAGAGAACAAAAAAGATCATTTTCAGAAAGTGAAAGTTGTTGCTAAGCCCATGAAATGCTCCAACCACTCTTTCGTGGGTCAGCATATTATGGCAGTCTATTAAACATGTTTTTCAGTGAGATGTTAATGGATGATGATATTATATCCTATATGACATACATATATATTTATGCCAACCTAAACATACAAGCAGGAAATGCATTCTTTCTAAATATATGATGTTCAGCTAACACTGTGAGGGGTTCTTTCTAAATAATAAAGGACAAAAATTAAACTTTTCACTTATCTGCTGGTGAAAAGATTTACACGGTTAACATGGATAATAAAGACAAACGACAAAAAAAACCACCCTAAAAATCCAAATAGCCAGACTATTAGCAAATTAAAGAGACATTATTTTAGTCATAGCCTAGGAAGACTATTAAGTGAACATACTGTGCAAAACAGCTAATGCAAAAAAGTTATGACTGTAAAGTTTTAAAAAAAATTTAAATCATACAGAGAATTTTAAGCATAAAAACTGCCAGAGAGGCCTCAATTCTAGATCTAATAAGTTGTCTTTTGTTTCATTTATTGATTAAGAGACCCAATTATGAGCCTTGCAAATACAACACAGTTTCACACCTTCAGGAGGAAGGGTTTTTACTTTACCTGTTTTCATGAAGCCTGGATGTTCAGCAATATTGGCACTGTTTAAAAGTTTGACAGCTTTACGGTAATTGCCTCTCAAATATTCAAAATTGCTCTTAAGAAAGAGAGAAGGAGCTGACTGTGAAGGAGAAAACAATAGTTATCTCTTGGTTGATGATTTCTACTGCTAGTGTTAAATTACCTCACAAACTTGCCTCTGCAGCCATTTTAAAAATAAATGGGTTTAGGCCATAATACTTCCAAGAACTCTGTCATGGAAATGGCTAAGGGCAGAGGATCTCTAACCTATCTAACACCCTCCCCACACTTCCCCTCCCTGCAGAGTTTCTCCTAGGCTGTAATCTTCCTGGTCTGCCAACAGAGATCTCATGACCCAGAAGGTTTTCTGTTAAACTTGCTTTCCAGCAAGGCTTAAGCCTGCCAAAAATGTCAACAAAAAGAAAAAAAAACAACCCCAAAAAATGCCCATATATCCCAGAATTAATATTTTCTAAACTGGTTTAAACCACCAATTACATCCAAGCTTGTAGATGTATAGCATCTACAGTAAACTAAAACTTGTTTCATTTCAATTATAAAGAATGCTGAACCTGTTTATTATACAATGTTTCACCATTATTTTGGCACCACGAAGTGTATTTTTTTAGCAACTGAAAACAGCACAAATAAGAAAATTCTACATTAATTACATTTGCAAAGAGATTACAAACCCAACTGACTACATAAAGCGTTACTTTAAACATCCATCCTCAATAAAAACTTTCTTGTAAAGAACATTAGCAAATTCAGTTTTAAGATAGAGAACATATCTAGATTTGAAAAACAATAGCCTTAAGAATACTTACATTCCCAGCTGTATTCATAACAGACTTGATCTCCCTTTTGCATGCTTTTAATGACTTCATCTGGATATAGGCTCTCACCTTATACTGTTAAAAAATTAAATTTGTTAAATAATATACAATAATTTCTGCAGGTTTGCAAGACGAACTATATCTAGATATTTACTGCAGAATACTTTATGTACATCTTTAAAATAGGTAGCAAAAAACTGTTCAAAAAGCCTTTACAAAAAAGAAATTCTATTCAGACTTTAAACCCCACATTTATAGGGTTTGTATTTACAATAAGCAGATGAACATTTTGTTCAATGGCCAACAGCTGCTCTATATTCAAATATAGATATGAGCACTTAAAATGACAAACTAATTAAAAGAATCTAACATCTTAATCCCAGACATTTACCTACTAAACTGAAAACACCAGTAAGTGAATGCTAATAGAGAAGTATGCTGTTTCTTCACATATTTTTCAACAGAACAGTACAGTGAAATAAAACCTCAGCTGATTTAGACTGCTGGAGGTTTAACAGAAATTCAATGCAATGCAGCAAACTGCCATGTAAAGAAATTATTATAACATGTAGGGACTGAAACTGGTGCGGGGGGAGCACAGGATGTTAGGTCAGGTTTTCCTGTACGTGGATCTTACAAAAAGGAAGACTTAGATAAATACATTGTTTTGTTTTACAACACACAGAGAGAGAGCATCATAATTTGGGCTGAACTAGTTTTGAAGGAGATGGCACTCAGATTTAACAAAACCTTGAAGTAAAGTTCTTGTATAAATAATATGCAGACCGTTACCTGATGTATCTTAGATTTAGCAACTTCTATTAAAGCTCCGCTTTCAGCTTTTTGATTCGAGGAATCTTTATTGGTATTATTACCTGACTGTCAAACAAAAAAAGGAAGTGTTACTGTTAGTCACCTTTTAAATTCAGTTGACAAATGCAATTCACATGAAGAAAAATAAGTATTTAATCGTATTTCACATATATTTAACAGTATATCAAATATACACATCCCACCAGAAACTAACTTGAGTTTAAAATCAAAATCCACAAACCACATCCCTACAAAGAGCTGAATTCTGTACTAACATTAGCGACACACCACGTTGCTCTGCAGTTAAGAATTCTTTTTCCTAGAAGGATGACACGCACATTCTAGAGTACCTCTTCAATATTTCCTTCAGCAGAACTACTATATACTTAAAGACAGAATATTTTAAGTGTGAAATTCCATCAAAGGAAAACACTGAAATGCCCTCTCTTCACTTTCAAGCCACCACTGATTCTACTGATTTTCCAAAAGGCACATGAAAGATTTCATTTGAAAGTATGCCTCATACTTTCAGATACTATGTAAAAAAGATACTAATTTCCCATCCTATGCTATGCAACTGCAGTTCCGCTGACACTGACTTCCCTTTCAAACTTAGGGTCTCACATGGTCATAATCAAAGACAAGCAATATTTGACCCTGGAGACAATTGTCTTTCCAATGCAAGTCTCTGACTGAAGAAAGACATCTTAGCGCCCTGGAGTAAGAGAAAAGGATGAAAGAGAGGGAATCAACAACTGCTGTACACAATTAACTCAGTTACATATTAAGGCTGCTGTCTAAAGTTACAGGTGATCTAACATAGTTTTATAATTCAAAAGTCTTGTAAAATACTCATTTTGGATTGAGCTAAAGCATACTTCTGCTAAAGATTTAGTGGCATTTGTAGGATTTTAAGGTTACCTCATTTTTCCCATTCTTGCTGTTATTGTTGCCCTGCGAAATCATTTTTTCCAGAACAGCGAGCAGATGCAAGGCTTTCTCAGCTTGGTAGGTTAACAGGTATAAGTCTACAAGCAAGAAGCACACAGCCTGGGCAAACTTCTCTTCTGTAAAAAGCAAAGAAGAAAAAACTATTTTACAGCTCTAATACCCATCCCTCCAAACATGGTTGGAAAAAAAATTACTATAAAGCACCATCTATGCAACATTATAAGAAAAATCAATACATTACATAAGAAAAAATAATGCAGCCATCTCCAACCCACAGCGAAGTACATACACTGAAAAGAAAGCTCATTCATTCAAAAGGCATCAGCATAAAAGCATAGACTAAAGACAGCTTAACAAGTATTTCATGTTCATAGGTTTTGAGAACTGATCTAAGCAGATTAACACCAAAGACACAGCATCTAAACAGACAGAGCCATATGCAGAGGTAGAATCCCACAGAACTCAAAAAGATTCTGTGCAAACACATCTCTGCTTGGCTGACTTTACAGAGTAAGTCCCAATTATGCATATTGAAAACTGGGAGGAATTGAAGGAGAAACACAGTAGTATTTACTCAGTTTACTGACACACACACATACATCCATCCTTCAGCCTTCTCACTTCTAAAATTTAACAAGGATTATGAAATTATTTCATACAAATATGATAATTCCACAACACAAGGTATCATAGCTCATAAAAGCTGCAGACTTTGTATTCTGATATGAGCTCATAGAATTATGAGTTATAATACAGTTACTTTAAAATGAGTGCCCTGAAAAACAGACACCCACCCGTGAAGCTGCATGATGACTCAAAACATTAGCTTTAAAATAATTTCATTAGCTTGTACATATTATTTACATAAATACCTTCTCAAGTTGAAAAAATCCATTTCAGTTTCACTGCACTTGTCTGCTAAAGCTCTCTGAAGTACCTTCCCCCAAATTCATTTGTTGTCCTTGATATAAGAAAAACATATTCTTCATTCCAAACCCTACCTAATTTCTTAAAATCGTATTAGACAAATTACAAAGCACTTGTCCGACAGCGAAAAAGACTGAATTGTCTTTCTCTAGTTCTTGCATGAACAAGATTCTTCTTTCTGCCTACATACCAAAAGGCTCTATGAACTGGTACAGCTTCTCCCCAACAGATATAGCTTCAGTATACTGACGCAGATGGTACAGGATAACAGCTTGATTGTAGTACAGCATACTGTTCTCAACATCATCCAAACCATCCATTTCTTCAACAACAGAGTGAACCTGAAAAAAACCCCCACTCATTTCATTCAACTTTTGTTACCTATGATCTTAAAGTACCAGGTATTTAAAAAAAAAAAAAAACAAACTCCAAAACTATTAATTTCTCAAAAGGTAGATTATAACTTACTGGCCTAATAAATTTCATTGTTGTTGCACATAAACATAGCAAAAAAATACACAATGAAATAGAAAGTTGTCAGTTGAGTAGTAAAGTAATATTTTCACTTTTTTATTATTTCACAAACTATTCCAGGTTAAGGAACTTTCTACTGAAAGAACATACCAGGTCCTTCTGTTGTTATAATCTCAGACCAATTTCAACAATAGTTAAAATCACAAGTACAAAAACGGTCCTACAAGATTAAACTGACTCAGATTAAAAATAATGTTACTTCCTTATTTTATTAAGTCTAAGAGAGAAGGGGCAGAAGTTTTACTCCTACTTCACTGAAAGATCCCACCACCATCAACAGTACTCAAAATCAAGTACCATGTCAATACGGTTGTGTTACCTGGTTTTTCAGCTGATTAAGGGTTTGTCTCAAATTGTCTGTGGTAGTCTGGTTACTTTTACAGAACTCTGCAACAGCAGTATTCAAAGTTATTTTGTAGTCATCTTTGTTTATGTCTTGAAGGGTATTTAGGTGTTGTAAACAAGCATCATAGTTTCCAGCCTGTAAATTATGCACACATACCAGAAACCTGCATTAGAAGATACAGTCTTTCCTTTATCAATACAAGTGAAGTGAACTAAATGTCTATACACACACTTCATTATGCAGATTAACATGGATGAGAAGCAAGACTAAATGCTGAAGCCATATCCAAACTTCAAAAGTAATTTGGTGGAGTAAGGACAAATTAAGTAGCTGATTATTATTAACAGATGTTTCCATGAAAAACATTCTTCTCATTTATCATATTAAGTTTCAAGACTCTGTTTCCTCAGTTTTCATAATTTTTCCCCATTTCATGAACACTGAGCAGCTGCAGTTGCTTACACGAGGTCCAGCCCAACATTTAATATTCATTCTTCAGTTCACCTGGATATATAGTGATTTACAATTTGATCTATGGAAGTTACCTCAAGAGAGATTGGAAAAAGAAAGTGTCACTTTCCCAGGACAGGTTTAGAAAACACTTTTACAAGCTTTAGCTGTTGGATGAAGTATTCGATCACCTAGGCGTGCCTAAACAGAAACTAGGAGCCAAGCATGATCCTCCGCTGATGTGTGGTTTAATAGAAAAATCCCTCTCTTTGACCTCAGGAATAAACAAGGGCTTCAGAGTCACACATCTCTGCCTGCTTTCACGTTTTGGTCTTTTCTGTGTCGGTAGAGGAGGACTTCAGTGGCATCAACGAATGAAAGAGAACTCCTGACTCTCTCAACTACATTAAGCCTAGATGATGCTTCACTTTCAGCTGCTCGATTTTTGCACAGGAATAATCACGTTCACCTCTTTCCTATCAGAGTTACTTCCAATGTGGTCAGACAGACAAGCAGATGCATTTCCATCTCTGTCAGTGGTTCACACCCAAAAGCTCTTGAGTACCACCCTCCACTTACTCCTCCTTTTCAGGTGCTGTTCTACAGAGCTTCTCCTGGGCTCCTGAGTAACTTCATATTAAGGGCAGAATATAGCAGAGAGGGGCTCTAGGGTCCTTCTGCTCTTCCCCAGGAAGTTGCCGTTCTGCAGTTACTTTCTATGGAACCATTCCAGTTCCTTCAGTCTCCCACGAAAGCACAGTGAAAGCAGTTATACAAAGTAGAGAGATACAGCAGGACATCGACACATTTTCCCAACTCTAAACACCAACAGCATGGATTGCCTTGTCATCACATGTACAAACACAGGGGATTGCAACTCAACTGCTGGCATGGTCTTTAGTTGAGACAGTTTTTCCCAGTGATTCTCTTCTGCACTCACACTCGGGAGTTTCTCTTCAATAGGAGCTTTCAGATCACAGCAACAAGGCTTCTAACCCTGGCTGGACTATACACCTTGAACCTTTAAATGCTCAGCTTATTTTGTGATGTTTTTCATCAGCTAACAGTCCTTTATGCCACTCTAGAATATAATATCCAATTTTACAGGAATTCTATCAACACTGAAACTGGACATGTAATGTGATAAAGCAGCGTGTAAGGCAGTCCACAATGCTATTTGGAGTTACTCAGTAGCAAGAAAATTGGCAAATAAGACACCAAATTAATTCTGCTCACATCTGTTGCCACCTCACTCCATGAATTCAGGGAGTTCTTAAAGCAAGAAAAAACATGACAAGATAAACTAGACACACTAGACCAGTATAAAAGTAAAGATGAAGTCATTAGCAGATCAAAAGTATTTTAGGCATTTAGATGTGTGGGCAAGGTGGAAAATTACTCTCTCATGTGTCTTCAGTTCTCAGGATCAAATGCCAATGATAAGTGTTATTGAAAAAGAGTAATTGCGCTAGACAGCATTCAAGAAGACAACAGTGAACAACATCAGCGCTAGTCAGTGTAAGAATCAACTACATGCACTTCATGTAACAACATGAGCGAAACATAGAAGTACTGAATGAAACATTGAAGCAAGAACTCAAAAGACAGCACTTAAATTCTTCCCTGACCTGTTTCATAAATTTAGAACAACGCATTTTGGAGACAGGGATACAACTATTGAAAGGAAAAGCAATTATACTTCCTGTCACACTACATAAAAATAGGAGACAATACAAAGAAATAAATAAACTGAAAGACCTGGTACCTGAAATTTACGCAGAAGAAAAAAAAAAACAACCACAAAACAAGTAGTAAATACTGCATGCAGGTGTTATGCATTCAGAAATATGTTTTAATGCAAAGTTACATAGCATTATACAACACTTTTTGTGAAAGAATATAGCATGATGCTAAAACGCAAAAAGGTTTGTTTTGCTCTTTTTTAAATACACATGGTTCCTTTAAACACTACCACAATATTTTTAGCTTGATGTGATTAATTCTTCAGAGAGATCATGCATTTCCAATGCTGACGCAGAAGAGAAGCCTGCTTGTTCTAATTAACTCATCATATAGCTTTTAAGGTTACAAAGTTTTGAGAATCAAGATTAAAAGTGCTCTAGTTCAAATATCCTGTTCAGTCTTCTCACATCATGGCAGATAGAAAATGCACATGCTGTCTTTATAACACAACTAGCACTACTTTTGAACAACCTCTTAATGCATTTGCAACTGTTTTAAGAAAACAGGAAAAACAATTACACAAGCCCATTTAGCTAGTTCCCATGTGGTCTCAGAATTTGACTTTATCTTACCTGAAAAGCTTGTAATGCGCTGCTCGACAATTCCTTTTCCTGATCAGTAATCCCAGAAGTACCCGCTCCTTCATGTTTTTCAGTACCTTGATCTGTAGACAGAAGATTACAACAAAGTTTGCAAGTGTGATGACAGCTGCGCAGTTTAAAAACTTTGTTTCTTCCAGTTCTCAAGGTCCTCCTGCCAATACAAGCTATTTTCCAGATAACTGTAGCACTGTCCCTACTACACTATCTATATACCAAGTTACATCTCCTACCACAATATATCAAGTTATTCTGTATTCCTAGTGAATTCCTCTCCATAAAATGTAAATTACAGTGCTCAACAAATAACCAAAGTCCTGCAAGTTAATTGACAAGCCATACATTTTAGATTTCACTTTAAAGCTGCAACCATACACTCAGATTGTCTTATTTTGCTCAAAAGTCAGCAGTGAAGGCCATGCATCATAAAATATGCACCACAGTGGGTTAGATGAAAACCCACACAAAATCCTGTATACAGCTTCCTAAACAGCAAGCAAGGGATATTCTAGGGCACAACAAAAACCAGAGTAAACACTGGAACTTCCACACAGCTCCCTACTTTGGAAGAATATTTCCCCCAAATAAGAGGCTGCAATTGAACCATCATTGCTAATAATCATAGACAGACCAGATATAATTTTTAAAAAAACCTCTCTATACTTTTGTATTCTTCAGTATACTCTATCAAATAATGTCTGGTGATTATATTGCAAATACTGCCTGTTCACTTTTTCAGCCTCGCTCCAAATCTTATGGATGGATCTTCCTTAGAAGCACCCCTCTTCCAATGTGAGCAGAAGCAGTTTATTCTCCATCTTCTTCACACTTTTTTCCTAGAATCTTCTCCAGTTCTACTATATCCTTTTCCAGATGAAGATAAGAACAACATGTAACAACTATGATGGTGGCCCTTTATGCTTTTATATAGCAATGTAATAAGGTTTTAATTGTCTTCAATTTTTTACACAGAATTCCTAAGGATTTATGTTTCAGTCACTATTGAGCATAGGAAGAAGTCTACTAAATCCTTCTGTCATCATGTAATTAAGAATTCAGTGAAGTTGCATTAAAAAGCACAGTACAGATATTCCATGTCAAAGAAGCTAAAAAAAACCCCACTAAGCCCTTCCTTGTGCTGAACACAAACTACTGAGGAAAAACAAAACAACCACACAACCACCACACTGGACAGAGTATTTCCAGGAGCATTAATTAACATGCTAGAACATACAAAAATCATTTCATGCTTCTTAAACAAAGACTTTATAAACCAGGAATGGTTTCTGCTTCTGCAGAAAATTATTTCTTGAGTTTCACAGCAGAAGATCTGCTTTAACACACGTTTTGCCATCTTAATAGACTATGTAGGCTTTGTAAACTCAATGTCTGCTTTCTCTTCCCTACAATTCAGAGATATGATGCAAACTCTGCTTATTTTGTTTTCACTTCAAACAAATGCAAACACTTGCTGTGAGCTCCTCTGAAAAATCCATTCCCCATCATCACCAATATATCTGGATCTTCTACTGACCATGGAAATTTACAAATATAGGACGAACAACAACAGTAAGGGGCAGCCAAACCTCAGAAGATTCATCAATTAACATACTCAGTAAGAACAAAACAGACTTAGTAATCTACCAAGTTTGTGCCTGTTGCTGGGAAATAGTGAGATTCCTTCCACCTGCAATAACACTATTGCCCCCTGCAATAACACATTTGAGCAAGAATTGTAAATATTTGGTTGTGACTTTCATCTTGCATTAAGATGTCAACAAAGTAGAGATTTTAAAATCTCAACAAATCTTACTCCGGCAAGAGTAACCCACTGTCATCTGGACAAAATTCAAGGTTCAGCAATTTCACTACTCTGGAGGGATGGATCCTCAAGGGCCCACACCTGCTACGAAATCTGACTGCATAATGCACTGATCAACACCACTTGCACTGCCTTGTCCTTGAAAAGGAAAGGCAAAAGAGAAATTTAAACCACAAAAAAGCTCAGAAAATTTCTAATGTGCCAAAAGCTTTCCACGGTGAAAGAGGAAAGGAACAGGAAGTACCTCTGCTTCCACCTAAATATAGCATAGATCTGATTCCAGCTCTAAACCTTGTGATTATACAGATGAACCGAAAGCTCTCACCCTCCAAGGATCTCTAGAACAGCAGCAAGTAAGCAAATGCATCTTCCCTCAAACTTTCACACTAACAGTGGCATTATCTGCTTTATTTGCTCAGCTTGCTTGTCAGACTGTGCTGGTAAAGGTAACCACAGCGTAGAGTCTTGAGACTCTAAAGCTTTTGAAGCTGATAACACTCAATCTGATCAAGTTCCTCACATACAGGTTTGTCTAGCAGAAAGCCATCAACTACCACGGGCATTGCTGATTACTGCCTTTGTATGCAGGTTTGTAAGACCAGCCTCTCAAAGGAAGTCTCAATTCTGAAGTAAAATGTCCTCAGTGAAGTAACAGATAAACCAAGAGACACTTGCCTAAGGTCTGCAACAAAAACTACACTTACATAGCTTGGCTGATGTAATTCCTAAGGAAAAATCAGGACAGGTCTTCAAATTTCACTGTCTAAGATTGTTGGTACGTTAAAAAAAACCAAAAACAAACCCAAAACATAAAATGAAACTGGGGACTACCTTAAGCAAAACCAGAGCTGTCCCTGTAATCCAATCAACTGGACCTACCATCACTCAGTAAACAAAGCAGGTGTGTGAAACCTGAACTGAAGCTTATCAAGAAAATAAAACTAACATCCAGCTGATGTAGTTCACAGCATCGCTCTTTTCTTTGAAAAAAGCCCAACAAACCACTTTGGCTAGTCTCTACCCTTTCTGTCCAAACACACCCGAAACTTGTTAAAGACCTAAAAACCACTCCAGTCTAATGTGATACTGCCATTCTTGTTTAGACTGGGATCTACTGCTTCAGCTGATCTCTGTTATCAAGAGATCCCTCCAAGAGGAGTCACCTGAAAGCTGGCTGGCACAAGATACTGAACAGAACCCACTAATTCCACTGAAGTGGTGGGGGGCAGGGAGAGCTCCTGTTCTTTTGGCTGCAAATAGCTATCCCAGTGCTTGCAAATAAAACTGTTACTTCCATGTTTCTTGAAGCATTTGGAAGTGAAACAGGTAGGAAAATTGTTCCCTGGCAGAAGATACAGCATGCCACTTGCTCACTTAGGCCCCTGTGACCTTTGGCATTCTTGCAGAAGCACATGGTGTGGGTAACACACAGCACACCAGTCACCTCCAACATGCTCCCATCTGTACAGCAGCCACAATTATCAACTGAAATATCCAGAGCACTGCAGATTCTCTACTTCACAAGTGAGAGTACTCGATTTATCTCTGTAATCTGTATTTAAATATGGACCTGCTTGTTTAACTTTTCATTTGTCCAACCTTTATGAGTATAGTCCAACTCTAAAACTAAAACTTGTGTAGGCTCATGATGAGGTGCATCCTGGAAAAGGATGTAAAAATCAACCACTCAGATTTTGATCTGGAGGAAGCTGCTCCACTGAGTTGGAAGTTAAAGAAACAAGCCAGGAATTATCTTGCTAGCTATCGATCCTGGGGCTGAGCAGCAGAAACACTGTCACAGAGGCTGGTTTGCTTTGTACAAGCAGGAAGCTGCTCCTGCTGGAGATGGTACATCATGGTGAACAGCAGAACTTCGGGAAAACTGGCTCTATGAGAGGAGAACAAGGAAAAGTATGACACTGCCACCTGAAAAGGAAGATTGCTCTCTTCATGGGCCTGCTGCCAGCATTTCATAAAAGCAACAAGAAGTCACATGTCCCACATACACATATCTGCAGACACCTGAGAGTGACTGCAATCATTATCCTTCTCATACCTGCTCTCCGTTTCTCCAACGACTGCTGCTCCTGAGCTCTCTTGTTCCTACGCCCTGCAAATTACATCTTACATGAACTGTGCTGTTGAACACCAGAGCATCTCTGGAAATATTTTTCATTTCCAAACTCTACAGGCAGAGAGGTAATCTCTTGCTTGAAAGAGGAGAGATCTATCACATGACTCTTGCTCCAAAAAAATTTTGAAGGGTATGAAGCCCAGCCAGTGTCCAGCCATTACAAGATAACAGTTTGTGCACCAAGACTTACATTTTAATTTTTGTATGAAGCCCTTCACTACAGTATAGGTATAAATAGGCTTCTTTGGTGCTGTGCAATAAAAAGCAAACACTTCTCATTGGAAAGCTACCTGTAGCTCACTGCTATGAACAAGTGCAGCAAGTAGAATATCTTGTAATAGCTCACATCTTTGATTCATTTGGCACATACTTCTAACAAAATAAAACTGAAAAGTTCCTTCAACACTTCAAAGAACATTAAAAAAAATTAAAAACCTGATGCCAATTTTTTTTCTTGTCGTTTAGCAGTCACAGTTCTTATAAATAAACACGATAGTTTAGTAAACATCACTCAATACAGTATAGTTATTTTCCCTGTAATTTTTTTCCAAATACTGAGGCATTTCATATTTAGCATCCAGAGGAAAAAAATGCTTAAAGTGACTTAAAACAATGCTCCCACCACATAAAAACAACTAGGAAAAAAAGGTGACCAGAAACAGGACCCAAGGGAACAGCATGAAGCTGTGTCAGGGGGGTTTAGGTTGGCTATTAGGAAAAGGTTCTTCATTCAGAGGGTGTTTGGGCACTGGAATGGGTTATCCACTTGGCACCAAGCCTGACAGAGTTCAAGAATTATTTGGAAAACACTCACAGGCACATGGTGTGGTTCTTAGAGATGCCCTGTGCAGGCCCAGAAACTGGAATTTCCTAATCTTTATTGGTTCCTTCTAACTCAGGATATTCTACACTTCTATTGAGTAGAATTATACAATTCTATAAGTAAGGCTTTCTTCCACATCGTCCTCTTCTCCATCCCCCCTTGAACTGCCATCTGATGGAATGACCTTTCCTGCAATGAAGATTTCTTACATGATGGGTGGGGAGTTGTATGGGATATGGACAAGCAGTACTTTATCAGTGCTACACAGCAACCGTATTTGAGACTTATTCTGTCTGTTTTTCAGAATATGGCTTATTTTTTAGTCTCGGCGATTTCTCTCTGCAGTGTCTTTTCAGGCTCGACTTCAGTGAGGATGCACTCATCCCCTGAAACCAAAGCATCATCCATGAGGGAATCAGACGGAACTCCAGCGATTAAGCAGCACCACCAAGAGTTATAACCTCCCTCGTACCTTCTGCATGCCCCAGTTTAACAAATCAACCCAGAAGCTCGACTTCCGTAGGGGTTATCAAGCTCTCTGAGACACACACACACACATACACACACACCGCCAATACGTCCATCGGGCCCTCCCCACCGAGCCCTTCCCGGCCAGGAGGGGGCAACAGCAGCAGCTCAGCGCCGCTTGCCGAGGGCAGGGAGGGCCCCGTGCGCGCACGGCCCCGCCGGTGGCCGGCAGGTGCCACAGGGGCCCCTCAGAGCGGCCCCGCGCCCGCCGGACAGCGGGAGCTACCTCCCCGGCGGAAGGACACGGCACGCAGCCGGACAGGCCGTTTCTCCCGGCGCTCACCGCCACCCGCGCGGGCGCGTGTCCCTCCGCGCC
>WEKY01042818.1:14728-45038 GCA_013390045.1 Picathartes gymnocephalus
TCCCCCGCACTCACCCGCAGCCTTGTCCGCCGCCATCTCCGCCTCAGCTCTGTGCGGGACCGCGCAGCCTGAGAGCGCCGGTAGTTGCCGAGAGTCCCCCGCGCGCTGCGCCACAGGCACTGCCCGACCGCCGCCACCAACCGGCTAATGCTCCCCGGCACTACTTTGCCGCCGCCGCCACTGCCCTGCGCGCTCCGGGCCCGCCCCGCCGGTTGCACTGCCCGCCCCGATTCGCCCGCCGCTTCCGGGTTCCCGGCGCGCCTGCCACGTCCGGTCGTTGCCGGGGCACCGCGGATGTGACGCCAGGACGCGGCGGGCGTAGGGGAGGTGAGCGAGGCGGGGCCGCCATGTTGGCGTGTGAGGGCCGGGGGTGCTGCGCTGCCCGGTGCTCCCGCGGCACGGAGCTCGCTGGCAGCTGCCGGCCGCTGTCTCGAACGGGTTTTGTCCTTTCTACCCCGTTCAGACGTGCTGGCCCTCATCAGTGTGTGTAAATATCTAAAGGTGGGGCGCTAAGAGGAGCGAGTCAGGCTCTGTTCGCTGGTGCTAGCCAATAGGACAAGAGGCAGCGGGCAGAAACTGATCCATAGGAAGTTTTACCTGAACATGAAGATAAACTTGTTTACTGTGTAGGTGACCAAGCACTGGAACAGATTGTCCAGAGAGGTTGAGGAGTTTCCGTCACTGGGATACTCAAGAACTCTCTGTCCACAATCCTGTGCACGTGCTCTGGGATGGTCTTGCTTGAGCAGGGAGGCTGGACCAGCTGACCCACTGTGGTGTCTTCCAACCTGACCCCATTCTGTGATCCTCTCTGGAGTAATAGCAGTGACCTGGAGGCTTCCCATTAATATATTCTCTAGTTTATGTGGGTTATGAGGTGGACTATCTGAAGTGTTGTTAAGGTGCTTCTCACCATACTAATTATTGGTCATAATTGCCCGGTGCGGGTTCAGTGCCTGCATCTGCATTCCTTCCTGAGTGGCTGGGCACTGGAGACCTGAAGCCTGGGCAGAGGGACAAAACCCTCGTCAGACTGAAGACTCCAATTAGCCATTTTAAAGGCTGTAATTATATTTCCAATTACAGTAACAGGCATGGGAAAAAGGACACTGGCATAGTCATGCCTATTAAACATTCTTAAATGTTTGTGTCCAGTTCCAGGCCCCTCAATTCCAGAAGGACATAAAGGTGCTGGAGTGGGTCCAGAGAAGGGCAGCAAAGCTGGCAAAGGGCCTAGAGGATAACGAGGAGCAGCCAAGGGAGCCAGGGTTGTTTAACCTGGAGAAAAAGAGGCTCAGGCGTGGCCTAGTCAGTCTCTACAACGACCTGAAAGGAGGGTGTAGTGAAGCGGAGGTCAGGTTCTTCTCCCAGGCAGCCCATGGCAGGAAGAGAGGACACAGCCTCAAGCTGTGCCAGGGGAGGTTGGGCATCAGAAGGAATTTCTTCGTGGGAAGAGCAATTAAACATCAGAATGGATTGCCCAGGGAGGTGGTGGAGTTGCTGCCCCTGGAGGTGTTTAAGGAAAGACTGGATATGGCACTTAGTGCCACGGTCTAGTTGACATGGAGGTATTCGTCATAGGCTGGACTCCATGATCTCAGAGAGCTTTTCCAACCTAATGCCTTCTGTGATTCTGTGATTACTTGGATCTGCTATACATTTAAGCATTCATCTTTGCTAAGATGTATCTTGGTAGGCTCAGCAGCCACTTCTTATTCAGACTCTTGGGCATGAACTCTGTGAATGAGTGCAGAGGAGCCAGGTTCTCTTTTGAACCCTCATATTTACAACGGGAGGTGGGATGAAGTTAGAAGGCACCCCAGAGGTGTCCCCCTTCAAGCACCAAAAGGCTCCCTGTGTCTCCATCCCTTGGAGTCAAGCTCCAGAGACACAGGGACAGTTACCCTTAATTGCCCATTGACGTGCACTGTGTGCTTCTTCTGTGTCACTGTGGGGTTCCTGTCAGACACTGCTTCCACAGTGATAGTCAACAGTTATCGGTTGATATAGGAACACGTTCTTCTATTATTTCTCCAGATATGGTTCTCCAAGATTTCTTCCTCCCCCCACTCCTTCCTCATTTATTCCTGTTAAACATCACCTTGTTTTTCTACTTGTGACAGCAAGTGCAGATACACTCAGTTCTGATTAAGAGATTTTAGCTTGTACGGGTTTTGCCTCATTGCCAGCAGACAACGCTTGTCAAGACAGCCCAGAGTGTCTCACACACACTGCACCTGTGGCATGCCTCTTGCATGTTAGAGAAAGGTTTAAGGAGAAAATTTGTCCTTGGGGAAGTCAACAGCAGACAGGATTTAGTGGAAGCAGGATTTCTTAGCAGTCTTCTTGCAGTGGCCTCCAGCGACAGTGTTCTCCCTAACTCTGCTGTCGGGCCCCTCAGAGAGGTCAAGTTTGTAGGTAAGGAAAGGTTTAACACAGGGACATAGTTGGGAAGAAACACACTTTAACACACGCCAGCTCTGAACACCTTTAAATCACAGCTTTTAATGAGCCAGGCCCTGTAATGTGAAGGATTCTGGAAAGGATCAGGATTATTTCACGAATTTGAAGAGCAGGATGATTCTTTCTATTTTGTAATTGAAGTTCTGAGTGTCTAATATGATCTATGATCTGAATGTCTAATTATGTCTAATAACTTACTATTTATCACTGCTTCACCAATTTGTCTTAACTCTGATCTTCAGACTTTCTTTTAGACGCATCTATATGAAAGAATCACACAATCCTTATTCTTAAATATCTTATTCCAAGTCTCTGAATTTGTTGTATCTTCTTTTGTAAGAAAGACCTGTTGGACAAGACCTGTGTGTATTTGCAAATATCTGCAAGTAAAGTTGTATTAGCAAGTCCTCCTAATGTGTATATATTTAACAGTGTAATTATTTATTTATGTTGCCATTCTATTTATTTATATTTGCATATATATGTAAAAACCATGCTGTTTTGGTAAGAAATAAAACCTATAAAGGGAAGTGCCGAGGTTGTCTATGGGTTATTCAGGTCAGAGAGATGAGAGAGACTTCGCTTGTTGTAAAAGGTCTTTTATTACATAGCACAGCCAGTCTCACAAGGGTGAAAAATAACAGTCTATGCCATTATGCTAAAATCTTCAATGTCCCAAGCAGGAGTAAAAGCAGCATCTAGTAAAAGCAGCATCTCCTAGCATTTTTTGCAGCATCTTTTGTAGCATCTTCTATATTCTACAGTCCCAATACAATACATTATATTCATTAATTATCCAATCAGCTACAAACATGATTCTATTGTAATCCTTTTTTTACCTATCCTAGCTTAAAGCAAATGCGCGCACTTCTTACACAAAAACCTAGGCATGTCATTTATCGTGTTCTATCTTTCTATGTAACAACACTGTGCTATGTTTATATTATGTCTAAAGTGTAGTTGTGCTACTGAACTTTTAACTGGACCAAAGGGTTTTACTACTAACACAGCTTCTTATGTGCCTAGGGCACTTTTAAGGCATTTTTCTATTTGCTTAAAGCTTAAACTAAATCCTTGTTTCATGTTGGTATGGCTTTATGTATCTCAGTTTCTCTGAGGGTTTTAAATCAGCCCTTGCATTCCTCTGTGTTTCCAAGCTGGTATGCACAGGATACAGAGGATTCTCCATTCCATCTCAGACAGGGAAGAGTACTGTGCTACAAATGTAATTGCATATTCTCTCTGTTTTTATCAAAACAAGAAAGTCACCAAAAAAATCTATACTAAATGGCCAAGCCAGAATGGCCAGTGTGGACCTGATGTGGATGTCTGTATCCCTCTCTCCCAGGCTTGCTCCAGTGTTTATTGCCAGTACCTGATGTAGTGGTTTCACGTTCACCTCATTTGCCTGCTCACACCAGGCGAGGAGGTAGGGTAGTGTAGTTCAAGTACTCTGGCCTAGCACCAGTGTATTTACTGAGTCTACTCACTCAGTTCTTGTATTGAGATAAGGATTCAGTGAGAAATGC
Organism: Picathartes gymnocephalus; assembly: GCA_013390045.1. NCBI lineage: Eukaryota > Metazoa > Chordata > Aves > Passeriformes > Picathartidae > Picathartes > Picathartes gymnocephalus. Next base: position 18,721 of record WEKY01042818.1, read on the forward strand.
AAAGCAGGCCTAAAACCTTGAAGGTAAAAAGATAATTTATTAACAAACCTAAAAGGGAAAATTTAAAAAGGAAAATAATAAAAATCAAATATAAACCTCCAGATGTTTCTTTCCCCCCCACCTAATTTGTCTTTCTTTACCAACTCTTCCCCATCAACAGTACAATGAACCAAAACTTAGAGAACTTTGGTCAGTTTACCACCTCTAAAATAAACTTTCATCAGCCTAATCGGGAAGAAGAGTCTCTTCTACCTCACCATGGAGACTTTCCCACAAGAAACACAGTTCTTTCGTGGGTTCCATTTCACAGGGAATCAGCCGCCCGGGTATCTGTTCACTGTGAGAGCTCCTTTCCTCGACATACAGTTGTTCCCACAACTGCCTTCGAGGACCCATCTCTGTATGATAGGGTATTATTTTAAGGTGTAGCTGTTCTGGTAGAAAAAGCAAGTCTTCTCTCTCTGGAAACAAGGATTCTCCCATCTGTGGAGCAGAGGTGTGCCTCTATTCTTTACTGTACCCTGAGGTAAAGGTCTGCTGCCCCTATTATCATCCCTGGGGTAAGGGGTTTCTGGCCTCATTTATTACCCTGAGGCAAGGGTTTCTTGGCCTCAATTTACCCTGAAGCAAGGGTTTCTCTTCTCTGTAGAAAACCAGCAAGGGTTTCTTTTCTGTGGAAACCCAGCACAAGTGTCTTTGCTTAGTCTGTAGTTAGAACAGGTGCATTCCCGCTGGGTACAATATGAGTTATAAGGAAATGGTGCAGTCTATTACCATGGCTTTGTAGCAGATTTCCAGCTTAAGCATCTCTGCTTCCTCTCTAAGACTTTCAGTCCTTTTTCACTGACCTCGGTGCCTCTGTTGCCTTCTTCTGTTACCCTATTTGTCTGAGTCCATTGTGCATTTTAAAGTTTCACTAAGCCTCTTAGTGCACTTACTCTCTTCCTGGTTCTCTTGTTGGTCACATGACCCTGTTGAACAGCGGCTGGAGGGGGAGCAGAGAAATCAGGGACAGCTGCATCATTCAGCAGTCAAGGTCTGTGCTGGTCAGCAGCTGTGTTGTTGCACTCCCATCCCCAGGACAGGGGGCGAGAGCGGAGAAGTCATCTCAGCAGCTCCTCCCAGGAGGAAATAGGGAGGGTGGGGGAAGAAACCATGAGCATAGATCAGTTCACCGCATGCGTTTGCCTCCTTTCCCCTGCACCAGTGGCTGCGAGTGAAGCTTAGGGGCCCACGGCAGCAGCAGGCAGTGGGGCCCGGGCACTGGAGGCGGGCAGGGCTGCACAGACCAGCAGGGGCTGCGGGCAGCGGCGGCAGTAGGGCCCCACGTGGCGTGGCAGTGGCCACAAGCATCGGCAGGGCTGCAGGAGCCAGCAGGGCCTGCGCGCAGCACGGCGGGCAGCAGGGGCCCCCCGCAGCGGTGGGTGGAGCCAGCGGCAGCAAACCAGGACCTGATGGTTCCCTTGGCCCCTCCCCCCTTCCCAGCAGAGCGGGGGAGCTCAGATGGGGCCCCGCAGGCTGGGAAAACCCTCATCCAAGAGCTTGGCCCGGCCCGGGAGAGCCTGAGGCAGCCCTGTGAAACTGCAGGGTGGGGCGGGGCACGCCCAGGAGGCCCCAGGCCTGGGGCCTACGGGGTCTGGCCCGGGGTGCAGGTGATGTTACCTGTCTGAAGGCGGAAGCCAAAGAGGAGGAGTCCTGGGTTTAACTTAAAATGTGTACCACAGGGCAAATTTATTATCTAAGTGGACAAATGAAGTATCCATTTCAATACCGGCCACTTAATTGGCTCTCTTGGGCCATACCCACAGGAAAATGTAAAAGTCTCTTCCAGGTGGTTTTTTTCAAACCACAACACCTGAGCAGGAGTCTGCTTGTTCCAGAGCACGTCACATCAGGATGGGCACCACAGTGAATTTGCGTTTCCCTAATGTAGCTTTTTGTTGGAGACATACAAAAATACAAAGCCTTAGCTTTGAGTTATTAGCAAACAAAGTGCCTTAAAACATATAGTAGCCAGCTGTGTTAGTCAGTGACCAAGTGTCCTTTTCTCCAGTTTAAAGGTTAGTAGCATGGTTATCCATAGCACTGACCACCCTTAGACAAAACATAAACATAGCACAGTACTGTTAGATAGAAAGATGGGACACGATAAACTACATGTGTAAGCTTTATGCAAGAAATACGCACATCTGCTCTAAGCCAGGATAGGTGCAAAAAGTATCACTATAGAATCATGTTTGTAGCTGATTGGATTATTAAAGATACATTGCTGTTAGAATGCTTAGGGAAATACAGGATGCAGCAAACAATACCAAGGGATGCTCATACAGAATGCTTAGAAGAATGAAGAATGCTTATGAAGAATGCTGCTTTTAGAAGATGCTTAGATTGCTATTCGTGCTGCTTCTGCCTTATGCTTCTGCTTAGGACACTGAGAATTTAAGCAATGGCACGGACTGTTATTTTACGCCCCTGTGAGACTGACTGCGACATCCTGCAATAAACACCTTTTGCAACAAATGAGGACTCTCTCATCTCTCTCTGACCTGAATAGCCCATAATCAACCTCGGCAGCTTTTCTTTAATGATCATGTCAAAACCTATTTAGCTTCAAGTGTGGCAGCCCTGGTATCCAGCTGCTCCTCTTCTACACTATGTGACATCTAGAGGACAGCAGTAAGAGTTTGCTTTATCCATCATGCCATGATTTTACCACAGGACTTGTTTACCTGAGGGGTACTTACAGCAAACTTTGGTATAACTTCTGTCATCATTTTGCCATGTTTGTGGCTTGTAGTTCCAAAATAATTTCTCTTTTTCCATTTCTAGGGGACAGACAAAGCAATTTTTGTCAGCTGGCCTTTTTTTTTTTTTTTTTCAGTATGGATAAATTTAGAAAGGAACTTAACACAAATAAAATCTCTTATTAATACTCAATTGCTTATGTGTGTGGAGGTAACTGAAGGAAAGGAAGATACCTGCCCTTTATTACGTTCAAGCACACAGTCATGCAATTTAAAATGCTGACATTTTTCCTTCAAAAATATTGTGGTAGCATCACTACTTTCCTTTAAGGACAGAGGAGCAGGTTTCTTGCATAATTGTGTGTTATATTATACAATTGTTTCTATGTTATTCAGGTTTCTTGTAGAATTTGCATTCTGCTTGGGATCTCTGGTCAGGGAGGCAGGCATGCCATCTGCTGTGGCAGATACAGAATAAAATCAAATACCATTTGAGAGAATAAAAAAATATGTGGAAAAAACCCAAACACTCCTAAAATATTACCTCTCCTGGAATTTTGGTTTTCAGGAAAGAAATTACCACAATTCAGGCTTTTAAAACAAGTCTCATTCTGAATTAAATAAACATGGTACAGAGATGGGCAGTTTTTCTAGGTTTCTTTTGCCCATTTCTAGGCTGAATTGTTAGAAGCCCAAAGAAGCTAACTGTAATTTGTAATTTCAAGGAGAGAGGGGGAAGTTTCAGGAGGGATAAAACCTATCTGATCTCAGACAGAGTAGTCCCAGCATCTCATTCCTCCCTTGTACACTACCTTTAGCAGACGAGATAAGGTAGAAGTAGACCAGGGTTTTCTCTCTGCTTTTGGCCTCAAAAAACAAATTTTTCAAGGCTCTACTTTAAGTCCTTGGAGACCCAAACCCAGTAATACAGCAATCTCCTACCCGGCCTTGCAGCTGTAATGAGAAGTAGATAACTTCTCCACTGATCATACCAGCAAGACCTGGCTAGCAGAGGAGAAAATCAGGATTTGTGGCATCCCCAATCACTGCCAGGCTATGGAAGAGAGAAGAGTATGGCTAGCTCCAAAGGGAACTGTGAAAGTTACAATTCTTTTGCCAGATTCCGCAGTATGGAAATCTCAACAGCACTTTGTTTGCCTCGTATCTTCCAAAAGAGAACTTAATAGAAGAAATGCTTTCTGTGTTATTAATAAACCTCCCTCTCCTTTGCCACCCTAGTTTCAAAGCCTTTACCCCCTAGGTGGCACTGTACAATAAAGCAAGGCGTGTTTAAGTATGGAATGATCATTAAGAGTGAGTCATTAAGGTTGGAAAAGACCTCCAAGATCAACCTGTGGCTGAACACCACGATGTCAACTAAACCATAGCACTTAGTGCCACATTCAGTCATTCCTTGAACACTTTCAGGAATGGTGACTCCAGCACCTGGACCAACAGGTTGTTCCAATGCTTGACAACCCTTTCAGTGAAAAAATTCTTCCTGATGTCCAACCTGAACCTCCCCTGGCACAGCCTGAGGCCATTTTCTTTTGCCCTGTCAGTGGCTGCCTGGGAGAAAAGGCTGACCTCCACCTGGCTACAGCCCCCTTTCAGGTGGTTGTAGAGAGCGATAAGGTCCCCCCTGAGCCTCCTCTTTCCAGGCTAAACACCCCCAGCTTCTTCATCTGCTCCTCATAGGACTTGTGCTCCAGACCTTTCACCAGCTTTGTTGTCCTTCTCTGGACTCACTCCAGCACGTCAATGTCTTTCTTGCAGTGAGGGGCCAAAGACTAAACACAGAACTTGAGATGCCAAGCACAGAGGGATAATCACTGCCCTGGTTCTGCCGGCCACACTATTTCTTCTACAGGCCAGGATGCCATTGGCCTACTTGGCCATCTGGGAACACAGCTGGTTCATATTCAGCTGGCTGTCAAGCAACACCCCCAGGTACTTTTCAGCAGGGCCGGTGGAGTTCTTGTTTACAATGTAAACTAGCGTAAGTATGTTAAATGTAGCTATTAGTCTCAGCTTGGCAATCCTCTTTTTCTGAATCTGTCTCTCAAATTCAATAAAACATGCTGCTCTAAATCTCATTTAAATACAGTATCTTTACTTTCAGTGCTATGGAATATATTTTCCTGGAAAATTACTGTGCATGCCACATAATTGTTCTGTCTGTGCTCAGTGAATAAACCAGCAGAGGCTGTGCTTACCTTAGCAAGTCATTCAGAGCAGCAGAAGCAGATTGACAGCTGTAAACTGCAGGGCCTGAGGTTCCTCACAGCTCCAGTACATTCTCACACAGAAGTTATTTTGCATCTGGTAGGAACTGGCCCAGTACTACACATCATCATCACCTATTTTGAAACTCCATGAAATAAAGCTCTCTCACAAAACTGCCTCAACTGCAGGGCCTGAGGTTCCTCACAGCTCCAGTACATTCTCACACAGAAGTTATTTTGCATCTGGTAGGAACTGGCCCAGTACTACACATCATCATCACCTATTTTGAAACTCCATGAAATAAAGCTCTCTCACAAAACTGCCTCAACTGCAGGGCCTGAGGTTCCTCACAGCTCCAGTACATTCTCACACAGAAGTTATTTTGCATCTGGTAGGAACTGGCCCAGTACTACACATCATCATCACCTATTTTGAAACTCCATGAAATAAAGCTCTCTCACAAAACTGCCTCAACTGCAGGGCCTGAGGTTCCTCACAGCTCCAGTACATTCTCACACAGAAGTTATTTTGCATCTGGTAGGAACTGGCCCAGTACTACACATCATCATCACCTATTTTGAAACTCCATGAAATAAAGCTCTCTCACAAAACTGCCTCGACCGCGGGTCCTCTAAGAAGCACCAAGTTTCCCTTTCACCTGTCTCATGTAGATATGTTTCACACCAGTCTCCACTACCTACATAAAAACTTCACAGGTAGAATGAAGCCCTCTAATTTTCCTCACTCCTCCAGTGACACTGGTTAACTTGTTCCATATCCTGCTCTTCACTCTGATGCTGGAATATGGATTGCTTGGCACAGGGGAGGAGCAATAGCCTTTGCCCTCCAGGCATGGTAGCAGTGCCAGGAAAACACCTTGAGTACATCCTTCTTACGCTTTGCTTTCAAATACAAAAAAAAAAAATAAAAAAGAGACAGGATATCTTTCTGACAGTGTTTATTGCTGTGACAGCTTTGTTCACAGTCAAATAGAGCTGCTGAGCCTAGAAGACAAGCTTAGACAGATAGAATGCTGGGATGTAGAAAGAGAACAAGTTGGTGCAAAACTTCTGAGAGCAAGGGGGTACCAGTGAGAAACATAGGGAACTGTTGAGCATAAGGGATTTAGAGGAACGATGCCACAATATCCTCAATACATTTCTGTAATTCTCTCTTGAGAAGAGGTGCTCTGCTTTTCCTCACATTATAGTAGCTAGCAAATAAGTCCATCATGTACCTCCTCTTTGCTCATTCAGGATCTCCTCTGATTTTCTTTGTTTATGGTGTTGTGGTATTATATGTTGTCCCTTCATTTTGCTCTCACAATAGCATCATTATCTTTTTCTGTTAATGGGTTTAAGTCCAGAGATCATCTACATTGTGCCATGTAAGGCTTTCTTAGGATAAGAAACAAAATACAGTTTTGTATAATCTTCTTCATTTTTCTCTTCTGGTGTCATCCAGAAGAAAACTGTGCACCCAATTGCAATTACTCTGGCAAACAAAGAGGTTGTGGGAGGAGAGCTGTTCACATATCACCATACATTTTGGGTTGTTTACCTTCCTGCAGAGAAGGCTAGCACAAATCTTATAGAACTTTGGTTTCCAGTTCAACTCTCAAATTGACAGAAGCGTCTTTATTTCAACAAAAGTATGCTAAGGCCCAATCCATAACTTGCAGAGGGAAAAAATTTCCAGTGTTACCTAGTTAGGAGTAAAACGTCTCTAAAACATTTTGTGATTACATCAGTGCCTTTTAGTGCAAGCAGGAACTGATTTATTCCTAACAGGAGGATGTCTGGATGACATATGTGTTTATGTCCAATGTGTCAAACACTACTTCATGCCCTTCTGCATTACAGAGCTTTGACCCTTTTTGAGATGCAGAACTAGAAAGCAAATGTACCTGTGTTGAATCAGAAGCTTTGAGGAAACGTTGGTTCTTTCAGCCTAGCCTTAAGAATTCTTCCTGTGCTGGCCCAAGCAGATATGCACACTTTGTAGGAAAGTCTAATACTGGATGTCTTTGGTTTGCAGCATCTAGGAGGCTGGAGGTTATTAGGAAAAATTATGTTATGTCTCCAGGCACTGAAAAGGTAAATTCTTACTAATGACTTGTTTATTGTAGTTATTATTCTCAGCATTTCTCCAGACACTCAGAAATAGATTATTTCTCTCTTGAGAAGTGTAAAGCAATTTTTTTTCACTATAGATACAAATTATTTTTCTGATAAAGCCTATATGAGATATTGCAAAAGCCAAAACATGTGTACAGTATAGTTTTTCTACCTTCACAGTGTGCAGAAGAATTTTTATGTATGTTCTCATTATTCTTCCTTATTTTTTAAGCTCTCACAGGTGTTTGAGTAAATTTAAAGGTTTTTTTCCTCCAAAACTTTTAGGAACTTAGAAACATAAGGCTGTCACACAATATGTTGAAAGATATTAAGTCTATAGTGGTGGAGTTGTTTTTTAAAGAAATAGGAGGAGGGTTTAACTAACATTTGCCTAAAATTGTAAGCTTCTGTAAAACTTGCACCTAAATGCCTTTGTATTGCACATCTGCAGATCATACAGAGACATCCCATTTTTGTTTGTTGTGAAAAGCAACAGGAAATACCCTGTTGGCAGCTACCATTGTTCTCTGTGTGAGTCTGTGAGGTTTTGACTCAGACAGTCTGCAGTTCAAGTCAAAACCTCATGTTTTAATGATACATGATTAAATACAAAGGAGTTTTTGTTGTTTTTTTCAATTAAATTTTAACTTGCTGTGTTACATCCCAGGAATAAAATACTGCATGTGATCCTGGATGAATGCAGGACAAAATCCTAACCCATATGTATTCTTTATTTATAAAGATTAATGTAGACTTTATTCTATTTCAACAGTTCATGTTGACTCTTGAAGTTCCAAATATATTTGACTGTAGTAGTAATTTCTGAAAGCCATTTTAGCTTCTTTCTATCTGTCCTTCCTGCCTAATCTAAGTCAGTTGTAAATGCATGTGGCTTCAAAGGAAGGAGGAAAAACCATTATGAAAACAGTCAATGTGCTCCAAAATGTTAAAAAGATGAAAAACTATTTAAAGAACAAAACATGTCTCAGGAATTCAAGAATCACTGTGGACTGACATATGGTAATCATATGCCAGCATATGCCTGTGCTGCATCTACAGCATATCTCCATTTGCTAAATTCTATTTGTGTCCAAAGTTGTAGCAAGAAGATCAACTTTCAACGCAGTTAGAAAAATGCACAAGCATGTTTAATTTTTAATTTTCTGTAGAAGCAATCCTGCATATTTTTATTCTTTCCTTGCTCCTTTTTCTGATTTCAGAGACCATCTTGACACTTCAACTTATCCATCTCACCCCATCTTAAATTCTCAGTATCAGGAAAAATGGGACCAACTCCAAAATTAACAAATATCTCTAAAATGCAGGGGGGAAAAGATTCAAAAGATGCAGTGCATAGAAACATGTAGAATTAGAAGAAGGGAAACAGTTTCAGTTTCCTGCTCTAAATCTAATAATTTAATAACCTAACCACTGAGTCATTGTGTGTATTTGTTTCTGGTTTCCATAACCCAGAAATCCCATTCTGAACCAAAGAAATCTCCCTTTCCAAAATTTTGCTGAAGTTAATATCATTTTAGTTTCAATTAAATAGATATATTAGAAAAGTGCTGGGAAATTTCAGCTGCAATCTAGCTGAGTCATGAGCTAACCCCAAGTCTCATGTTGTTTCCTAAGAAAGATTCCTTCCTCCATCTCAAAGTTGAGAATAGCTGTTTGTTTCAGTTTTAGCACCTATGTTAAAGCTGACAAACTACGTATTTGACTCTTCTGGCTAGTAGTAAAGTAGGTTATTAGGAGCTGCAAATAATGTTGACAATTAACAGTAAAAATACCAAATATTGTATATGGGTCTAAGATTTCTTCCATTACTCCAGTGTAAATGGAAAGCATTTTACTTCAGGATATTGCATGACAGGGAAATAGGTTAGAACAAGGGTAATACTGAATTACACAGATAAGGTAAGCAGACCACGTGTTTCCTTTCTATCTGGAAACACATAGTGAAGAATTTCTATTTCCAGTCAGACAGGCAGGGAACGGATTCTCCTCTCAAGATAAACCCAAAATAACTTTGCCAAAGGAATGTCTCTAGATTGATACTGCTGTACTCCAGGTGAGAAATTCCCCCACATTTCTGAGTCTCAAGCATGAATGAACTCAGCAGACAGGTGAAGCAATCATTTAATCATTCAGTTCCATTAAATGGGACATACGGTAGCTACGTGTCAAGAGCTAGAAAAAGGAGAGCTACTTTTAACATGCACAGGTGCTGGGATTAGAAAACCACCACGATTTCTTCGCCAGGGTTGTTGCACTGAAATCTCTTGGAGGTTTCTATCATAACCCAATGCTGTGGTGGTGGTTGAGGAGAGGCTGTGCAATGGTAACTGCAGTTTCTGCTTCGCTGCATTACCTTGTAATGACATTAGCACATATTTTACATTCTGTGAGGGGAACGCTTCCTCCTCCCTGCCGCTTCGAAACAGTGAAGAGATGAGATCTGGCACTAGAAAATGCTACAGCGCTGTGACCTCGCCCGGGTATAAGATAGTCTTAGTGGAGGCAGAAAATTCAGCTGCCTGAAGTACTTTTGCTTCATCCAGCTGGTGTCCTACTGTCTACAAAGCTGCTTCCAGACAGCAGTGCTTTGTTATTCACTTGACTTTATTAGTCCTTGTCAGAGTTAATTGGATTTGTGACATGGTCAGATGTTTATTTTTCTTGATTCTGTTGTCCCTTGCCTTACAGGACACATATGCCACGGGAAACTACAGTACATCTAGCAAATGCTGAACTATGAAAAGAAACATAGAAACACTGTCCAAATTTTTAGGAGATAAAATTTAAGGAAATTTGTACTTAAAATATTTTTTCCTTCTAATTTATGACAATATTGTCACTTAGCTCTGATTTACCACAATAATTAAAGCAGTTATAAAATTTTTTGTTTAAATATATCCACAGTTTCTAGACAGTCAAATATCACATTCATTAATGTGGTCATGTATAAATGCTCAATCAACCTTATTGTACCTGAATGCTATTTTGGGGAAGAATGGACGTAAATCACATAAACACAAGGTTACACTTCTGGTAAAATCTCTTAGTTAATTAAGTCTTTGAAAAACTTATGGCCTTCATGAAAGCCACTACCTACAGTCATAATTTTATTATACCTTTCTCTGTGTAAAAACTTCTGTTTTGTATATGAGATTATAATCTCAGGCTACATAATAGTTGTTATACAACTCACTTTCTAAATCTTTGCAACCATTACTGGTGTAGTATTTTTCTGTAAATGTTTTAAATGCAATGAATAACATGTTTATCAAGTTATTGATACCTCTAAATTATTTTAATCTAAAACCAAAAAAATAAGAGGACTTAATTTGCAACTGCTACAAAAAGCATGAGTTTTGGCATGGAATCCCAGAGAAGGTTTTATTCTGAAATGCAGGCTCCCTTCTTACAGAAGTTTTGGTTGGATGAGAGGCCCACACAGGGCCTTAGAGAACAGATAAACACACACCCACGCTCACACCACTCTGGAAGTCACAGTGGATGAAGTATTTTCTTGTTTCAGTTTGAAACAAGAGTAGATCAACCATGGCTTTGTGTACAAAGAGATATTGAAATACCTGAACACTCATTCATATGTCAGCATGAGCCAAGTTTCATAGACATTACATGATAGTAAGAGCAGGGAGAGAAGGAGAGAGAGAGAGACAGATTGACAAAGCAGTTAAGCATGGGCTTAACTTTAAATTTGTATCCAAATCCTCATGAAGTCAACAGCTATGCAGTTGGAGCTATGCCAGGATGTAGCTGAAGATGTGACCATCAGAGTCTACTTTATGTAAGCATGTTGTTATTATGTTTGTAAGCAGAAAGTGAGCTAGGCAGCTACTGGTAATCTGTAAGTGTGAAAAACATGTTGGCAAAATTTTTATATTGGCTTGGGCAAGAGAGTAATAAAATCAAAGAGAAACTACTTGTCTTCATATCAGCAGGAAACTGTGTATGATTTATTTCTATTTCATTCAAATTTTATTATTAACAGACCCCCAGTGCTTTCAATGCACATAAAACTGGAGTAGCACAGGGGCAAATCAATTGAGCTTGGTTTCATTTTGGACAGCTATTTGGAAGCATCTGCGAAATGCACAACAAGGTTAACCTCCATTCCAACATACTGTACTAGCTGAGAAACAGGAGAGAAATATTTAATTTTTTTTTAATTATTATAGTGCTTCCACCTTTTGTACTGATTTTGACACGCCATCCGTTCTTTAAACAAGGCACTGTTTAGTCCTTCAGTTCTTGCACTGTTAGGTAACACTGTGTAAGCCAAAATAATATCCACCTAGACCCTGAAACTGTTAGTCTATCCCACTAGAAACTTCAGGAATGGACTTACTACCTTTAGTGGGGAAAGGTCTGACACAAAATCGCTAAGCAAATTTGCTGAAAAAGTTATTAAGCTGGAGAAATTTTATCAGATTGTCATCTTCTATAGGATCACTGTTTGTATTTGCCAAATTAATGACAAGATTTTCTTATGCTCTACTGTATTATGTTAATTAAAAATTCTTCATTATATTTCCTTGAGGGCAGTCACAGAAAAGGTACCATCTCCAGACAACAATCTATAAAGCATTAGGTGTATCACAGTTCCTTCATTATATTCACATGTGTCTTTCACTATCATTATTTAGCTTCAATAAACTTGAGATTGATTTATTTATGTGGCACCTAGTAGCAATCTACAAGCTATAGCTGTAGCAGAAAAAAATAGTTCTTCTCCAACCCTACCCATTAGAGTGGAATTGATTTATTTTTGGAGTAGAGCTCCATTAGGAAAGATAAGTTTTCTAGCAAGCTATTCAAGATGCAGTAAAATATTAAAGAATAATCAGGAAAAGAAAGAAAAATGACTTTGTGCACTTTTATTATTTATTAACCTGAGTTGGCACTTACTTTTATACGAAGAGTTACACACCCCAGAATGCTCCATGCTCTTAAATTGTACTTTCCTCAGCCCTACAAAGATAGGATAAAAAATACTAAGGTCAACAACCCTGTACACACCAACGTAAATCTTATCAGCTTTTATTTATACTTACAGTTCTTTCACAGTACAATATTAATACCAAGGTTGTATCAACTACTATGAATATTCAACTGATTAAAAAATTGCTTGTTAGTCCACAAGATAGTGCTGATGTCTGATTGAATTTCAAATAACATTAGATATTATTAAGGGGGAAAAAAAGAATGTCTGTTAAGATAAAAGGAAAGCACAAAAACCTCATGCTATGCCAGAAGCCAAATTCCAACTTAAAAAGCAACATTCCTCTAGATGTGCTCTTGCATTTTGTGTCATTTTTTCATGAACCTTCCTCAGAAGTAGGACTGCTACAAAGTGATGTGCTAAAGGCATCCATCCCTGTTCTCAGGTACAAGGCCTTCCTTAGTGACAGAAATAGGATGTCCACTTATGAAAACAATTACAAAACAATTTCTTAAAGTACCACTAAAAGATGGCACAAGATAAAACATTTCCAGGCCTGGAAGTTCCTTAGCTTCCAGCCCTGCCAGGAGGCAGGAGGCACAGCATGTCACCCCAGGGTGACAGGGACCCTTTGGGAGGAAGTCCATCTGGACACCTGCTCAGGGACCTGCAGCCCTGCAAGTGCTGCCAGCCCTGACACAGAGGCAGCTGCAGCTCTTAGAAGGCTGGGCCACCTGCCAAGTGGATGGGTAGAGAGCTGGCAGGCAACCAGCAAGTTTCTGGCAAAAATCTGACAAGCCTGAGTTCCACAAGATTTCTCTTTTAAAATATAAGAATGCTACTTTCTCTTCACAACAAAATACTAAATAGTTTATGTTAGGAAGTGCGTTTTGTACAAGTCCATTTTCTCCCTCCAAAAATACACATCAAGTAAAATTTAATTTGACAGTTTGTTGTGAAGTTCAGATAAAACCAAATATTAAGGAAATTAGAAAAATTAGTACTGAAATAAATAGAACCATATGATCTACCTGGTATGTCTGAGTCATCTGTTGCTTGAGTAGTGCAATACAGGGCATTGTAGAAATTCTGTAATTAGTTCTAAGAAACACTGACGTATCACATGCAGTGGATCTTCTTACCTGTGGCACTTCCTCAGGCAGACATTAACTGGAACAAGGGGCTAGAATGTAACTCTCCCATGTTTTTGTTAACTTCCATTAGCTAGAAATAGGAAAAGGATAGTGTGATTTCCTGATATAGTTCAGTATGAAGTTGCCTCAGCACAGATTTTAATCCGTATTTTAGACATAAATTAGCACATATTAATGTTAATGGAGTTATATTGCTTATTGTGTCTGAGCTAGAACCTTCCGCTTGGGTTGTGCAGTTTGCTTACATATTTAGAAGGGCAGGAAAACCTACAGCCCTCCTACTGCCAAATAGCATAATAATTAAGTAATTAATCAGCAACTACTTAGCTCTCAAACTAGCTAAGCTAAAGAATTCTAGCACCCATTTTATGTAAAATATTTTTGAGGATTGAAGGCTGAATCCACACTGATGGATCCAATATTCCTTCTGCACTTGTGTCAGTGCTTTACACTCTGACAGGGTGGCTAGCAAGCCACAATCCAAGTTCATATTTTTCAATATTCATATATTGCTTTACAGTCAGGAGTTCAATATAAGGAATGCTGACAGTTGTCCCTTGTGAGTACCTACATCTCACTGAATTTGGTTTTCAATATTCCCCCTTCAGCTTGAAACGAATGCAGGTTTCGTCCACGCAGCTAAGTATTAATTAGCCTGAGGCCTATCACTTGGGGGAAAAATAACTTTATGCCATGTTACATTCCTTCAGCTTTTTACAAGTGCAAGAACCACTTTTAGCTGTTACGTGCACACGAACTTCTCCTTTTTTGTGCCGGAACCTAAATAATCTGCTAAGAAAGGTAGGAATCAGTGTAGCAAAGAATCACTGTCCAACGCTTTGACAGCAAGAAAACACCAGCATGTATGATATCCTTTTGCAACCAGGAATTTCTCCTGTACCAGTACAAGACTTCCAAGAGAAAATATCTGGCAAAAGACAATGAAAAGTGCCAAGTCTTGTCTCAAAGTTTCCATTTGATATATTGCACAATTTAACTTCCTTGATCAAGGTCAACTCTTCTTCTTTGACACCCAGCAGGAATAGAGGTAGTCAGTACACATTTTAATGTGCTGCTGTCTCGTGCACTCTCTGGACCATTGAGAGAAACTGTGCATTCCCTGAAAGGCTTCCACTGTGATAAATCTCATCTGTTTGGCTGCCTTCTTAACAACACCTAGCAGCATCCAGCATACATGCTCATACTATATTAGAAAATAACAACTTTGTAAATGTGCAAAAGGGACACATTTTCTGAAGTCAATGAATGCAGCTACAAAAACCACATCAAACAGGAAAGACTGCACGACAGACCACTTGTACGTGTCACAGCCTTTTCTTCAGAGAAGAACACCTTTATTTCATGCTCTGATATTAAACCGAATTTCTTTTTCCACCTTGTATGTTCTTGGTCACTGGCATTTTTCATGAGACAAAGCAAATGCCTATCTTCTACGGGCTGTAAGGGAAAACAGCTGTTAGTCAGAACTGGGGTATTGAGAGCACTTGGTCAACCCAACTTCATAGAAGGTTTAAGTACCTCCAGACTGTATCACATCTGTCAAAGCGGCAGCAAATACAACATAAAATGTAGAGCAGGTCCAATTTTTAGTGTGTCAGTAGAATCAGCCTGGAGTTATTTTTAACTGCCTTGAAAAGCTTAGCAGGCAGATACAGTTAATCCTTTAAAGGATTTGCAGGTATTCATAGCTTAATAAGTAAGTATAGTGGATTAAGCCAATAGAAGATTGTAGACAGCCAAAGACAACCTTTACATGCTAACATTCAAAAAATAGAAAGAACAGTTTCTTTTATATTGTTCTTTCTTGACAATCACCCTCAATTGTCAGTATGTGCCAGAGTCCCATACAGTGAAATATGAAATAAAAATATTAGTCATTAAAGTCAACGTGTGATATTTAAGTTATCAGAAAGCAGTGTATTTCTGTTGTCTTCTATTTCTGTTATCCTATAAATGCTTTGAAAAGCAGAACTGCATTGTGAAAATGAATTAAAAATACATCTACTTATGGAATAAATAAATAACAAAACTAAAATGGTAAAATTCATTTTAGGAAGAAGAAAAAAGGCTGAATTATTTTTATAGGTCATATTTTATATTGCTTGTATTCTTTTTCAGTATTCACTGACAGGCTCAACAGAGAAATGTGGGCCTTCAATATATTCATAAACAATGTGGAAAAGAACACACATAACTAGACAAAGGAAAAAAAAATCAGATGACACAAAACTATTAGGCTGAGGAAATCTAGGGCTGCCTATGAAAAGCTTTGGAGGTGGTTCAATACTGAATGGGTGATAAAATGCCAGAGGCTATTCAGTGTCATTAAGAGCAATGCACATCAAGAAGGGAAGAGAAAATACACATATATGTATATACATGGGGTGTTACTATCACCAGGAAAGAAATCTGAAAACATCGGGTGCTTAAAGGAACAAACAAACCTAGGATTTATTTTAAAAATAACAGAGAAAAACATGAAAAATCTGCCCTGTAAACACTCAGGCCACAGACACATCATGAATACTATATGGAGTTTTAGTCATTCCATTATCAAAAAGGTTATGATAGAATTAAAAAATATCTAGAGAAGAATATGAGAGCAATGTATTAAATAATGAATTTTATTAAAAGGGTGAGCTGGGAATAGTTATTCACTAGTTTTCACAATATAAATATTGGAAGGCATGCATTTTTGTGTAATAATAAACTAAACTTACTTTCATTAGCTATTGTGAGGGATAAACTGTACATGGATCAATAAAATCATTACTTCATTGATTCAGCAGTTCTATTCAGTAGGTCAGCAGTAACTGTTAAACAAAAGAGTCTCCTAGTCACTGAAGGCCTGAGGAGCATGATGTAAACATCAGTGTAAGTATGAATGCGTCCAGACATTTTTTCCGTAAGTATCTAATTACTAGGTTTGGTACACTTTTCATCTGGCTGAATTCAGCAGTTCTCAGGTCCTCATGATTAGAATGACTGCAATCATGATGTATATTGTTTGGCATACTGTTACAGGAAATTTGGCCAAGAGCTCCCTGGTTCTATCACTGCTATATAAAAGAATCATGATAAAACAAAATTGCTTCATTAGCTCTACAACTGAAGCAGCCTAATTCCCTACACATTTTTAAGGTTATATACTCTGGCTACCTGTCCTAGGGTGACTTTATGATGCTTGTATCCCCGATTGTCTGTTCTGCTTATGTTGGATGTTGAGTTCTGTGCTTGTGGGGCTGGATGGAGAGAACAAGGGTGGGGAGAAGCAGCGCGCAGTTCATCTGCAGAAACTGCACTCTACTCCCCCGGAATTCCTTTTCTCACCGACTGTGTTGTCTGCAGCACGGACAGAGGGAGAGAGAGAGATAAGGCTCTCAGTGCTCTCTCGGAGCTCTCGGCTTTGGCAGAGGGAGAGAGACAGGGAGTTTTTCTTTGCTTTTTTTTCGCTGGTTTTTCCTTGTTGGCTGAAAAAAAGAAGAGCTTCACCTGAATTGTGGGGGTTTTTTTCCCTCTGGGACTGTTCAGCATCTCTCCAGTCCAGGACATCAGGACAATTGCATGGGGGCTCTGCAAGCTGCACACCGGGCCTGAGCACCTGGCCCGAGCCCTGGAGAGACTGAAACTGACTGAGCCACACCCACAAAACGACTTTTCTGACTTTGCCGGCTATGCAGAGCAACGAGAGGTTCTATTGTTTAATATTGTTCACTTTTCTATGCTTATGAATACTTTTCTGATTAAATAAAGTTTTTTTCCACTTTTCTCTAAGGAGATTTTCCTCCCAAACCGGTTGGGGGGAGGGGCTGCTGAAGCTGGCCGATTAGAGGAGACCCCTTCTAGGGTTTCCTCCCAAATTTGCCCTAAACTGGGACACTACCAGACAAACCACTACTGTCACACCTCAGCTGTGTTAACTGAAATACAGTTGAAATATATGTAGATAAGAGATACATGAAAGATAAAAGCAGAATATGACTCCACAAAGTTGTAATTAGGACCCTGCTCTTCCCAGATGATGCAATAGTGGGATGTATTCCTGATCCTGATGCTTGAACAGAATTGTGGGACATAGGAATATAGGACTAGAAGGGAACTCCTGAATGACTGCAAGTACTCAACTCTTACACTTGCAGTTGTATCACTTAATTTACTTCAGAAACTGACCAAAGTCCCTTTTATAACTATTCCATCAGATGGCAGTCTCAAAGTGTCTCTCCCCTGACAGAAAATTCTGTTTCATTTTTAGACTCAGTGTATTCCTAGTCAGTTGACGACTTACGCTCTTCTTCTAACACAGTTCCTTGGCTTAAAGAGAGCTTTACCTCTGTGATGGTACATTCAGAGAAGGAACCTTTATTATCTGTTAATACTCATTTAACTTGGCTCATTGTGGCAAGCTCTTCTACAGCACATCTCTCCTACCATGGTATGCAATGTGAAGAGGTCCCAGCTGGCTGTGACACCAGGCCTGTCAGTGCTTGCACTGTAGACATTCTACACCCACATGCCCCTGGTCCCAAGAGCTGTGCAGATAGGTTAGCACATTCCTTTCAGGCCAATGCGCCCTGTCACCAAGACAGACAGTCTTCCTCAGCATGTATTCAGAGCCAAACTGACTAACGTAGCTGCAGTAATTCACTTCTGGAAATAGTTTAGTGGTGGTTAGATCAATTATTTATATACCATACTTCACTGTGTAGTGTAATTATGCTCCTAGTCTCCCACTGTACACTTCTAATCCCGTGGATCACCAAGCTCTTTCTCCTCACTGACTCTGTACTGATTTGTCTTTCTGGAATGCAGAATTTCCATGAAACAGACTCCAGTTTTTCCATACATCTCAAAGTTTATGACAATCTTTGACATGTAAACTGAAAAGATTTTCAGCGTTTGCACTGATGGCTTTGCTGGAATACTGAGCCCTACAAGTTTCTACAATGACTCTGAAGCTTAGTGACAATTCTATTATGAGAATGACGTCATTTCTTATTTAGGAAGAAACATATCCTTAATATAGTGGTGGCAGATAACTGACATCATCATCACAAAGTTCCGAAGAGATGCCTGAGAAGGAAAGAAATGCAGTTAAAACAGTAGGAAATTAAGATTGACAGAACACTTGACAATGGTTCTGAACTTTTTAAGACCTGTCTATCTTCATTTCTCACATGTTCCACTCTTTCCCCTGTACAATTGAATTTGCTTAGGTAACCTGGACATCTTTCACTCCTTATGGTTTCTCTGGCTCTGTTCCACACTGCAGATTTGTTGCTGCAAGTCACTCCTACTAACAGACACTGCACAGAGAACACGGTTTCACGAAGTCTACCACTTATCTCACTGAGTGCTTCACTGTCATATCAGCACTTTTTCTGTATTTAGGAAGGACAGGGGTCTAGGAGTGGGAAGGAGAGAAATTGCTTAGGCAGTGGATTCTATCTGGACACAAGGCATGAAGGAAAGACCAGCACAAAGATCAACATAAAATCCATAAAAGGATTTGAGGGCATGAAAGGGCTCCAAAACACAGGGATACCGTAAGAAGAGCTTTATCATAGAGCAAATGAAACATAGTATCATGGAATCACTTTGGTGGGAAAAGACCTCCAAGAACATTGAGTCCAACAATTTACCTAACATTGAGGACACTAAATCGTGTCCCAAGTGCCACAACATCAGAAGTTCCAGGACCTTAATAATGGCCTAAAGTGACTTGGTGGGTGGGAGGATGAGGGCCATTCATGCTTTATAGATGAGTAAGAAAGGGGCTGTGAAACACAAAGTAGCTTAAGAGAAAGGACACACTGAAAAACATTTAAAATGAAGATTTTTTTTTTTTTTTTAATGTGTGGCCTTCTGCAGAAATTTAAATTTAGTTATTGAATATCACCACATAATAGCTGTGTACACATATTTATTCTTATGAAAGCAAGCCTCTATGTATTTACCCCAATGTGAAACCATACAATGTTTACCTTACTGTAATTTATACTCTAACATATATTTTGAAAATCTGTAACACATATCTCAAATCAGACTATGTAATTAGAAAGATCAGTGTGTTTGCTTGGCAGAGGAAGCAGGACAGTGGTACTTCCTTATTCCCTTTCTGCCATTCTAATGTCCTATTGCCACTGTACCTGGCTTCTGTGTTCTTCACACATTGAAGAAATGAATGAATATGAGGAAACAACCTGCAGGAAACAGTGTATGTTTGACTATCATTTCATGCTCATTTTGCTTTGTGGCAATAGCTCTGGCTTAACAGAGGTTTCACTTCATTTAGCTCAAGTCAGGGGAAGAATCAGGCCCACAACGTGCCCATCCAACATGGCCTTAACATTCCTGACTAACTTTCTCAATGCCTGTCCAAAGGCAAAACTAAGCAACTGGAGATTTCAGATGCAATCTGAATGTAATGTGATGTGAGCCAAACAAATGCTTCAACTGATCTTGAGCTCTTTCCAAAACATGGAACACAGAATTAATAAATATCAATACGCATTTCAAAACCCTCAGAGTACTTAGCTAAAATACTTTCATTGTATTCATACAGTCACATGTTAGCAAATTTTCATCTTAAAGATAGATGCAGCATTGGCAGTTTGCAAAGAATTTAGAGAGAAAAATTAAACCAAACACAGAAACCCCCAATGACAAACAGAATGCTGGACAACTATAAAGTTTTTGGGGAAAAAAGCCCACCCTGATTTTCTTAGAAAACGTTTAATGTTGAATAAACCAAGATTTTTTTCTTTCCTTACTTTTTTTGGGTCCTTTTAATCACTCGGGTATTCTTGCGGTGAATCAGTTTCATAGAACAGTACTTCCCTGAATTAAGGATTCTTTTTCTTTATCCTGTCAAGATTCTTACCAAAGAAATGAGAAATTGTTTATATGATGCATGACATGAAAGGTTTATTCCTTTATTATAAGTAAATGAATATATATTAAAAAATCAGTTAATCCTCAGCTACATCCATAGATCTGCTCCCACCATACAGGGATTAAGAATCAAACACAGGCCTTTCCATCAAGTGTGGCATCACTTAGCGAAGGGAGGGATAAGAAGCTGGGAGGGTGCCATGAACAGGACAAGAACAGAGCATCTGTTCCTGTGTGGATTTTTCTCTCCTCCCACACACTAAAGGGAGAGATGCATATGAAGTGTGTACAGTGTTTATTTTTAACCAGTCAGGCAAAGGGCTATGATGGCTCTGACCCATTGCTCTGTTTATCTCAAGGACAGCTGCAAATGCTGGATGCTGAGATCTGGTGTTCTCCACTCATGCCATGGTATTCCCCCCATCATTCTTTAAATGTTGCCTTATATGTTAAAAATGTGTCTCAACAATACTTATTCTTGGCACTCTGCAGGCAGTTCTGCTCATTGTTTTTGTGCATCACATTTCTTAATACAACATAAGGACAGATCTCACCAGGACTTAAACAAAAGCCAAAAAAAAAACCCCAAAACAATCAAGCCTCCCTCCACACTAAAGAACCTTCTTAATTCTTTTTATTTCTTTTAGGTTCGCTTTCAAGTGAGAACTCTCAACTCTCTTTGCCAGTATTTTGCCTCTCATCATATTAATAATTTTTCTGGTTTTCTGTTAGACATCCTAAAACATTTTAAGGCTGATCTAATGCAGTTCTTCATATCGCCAATTTTTGTTTATTTTCTGTTTGGGCTATGTTTTTCTATCAATTCACATAGAGTACAGTACATGTTAGTCATACATTCATAACTTGACTATACTAACCAAAGTCATCCATTTATGCAGTTCTGAGGAGAAGGATGATTTTACCAGGCAATTTTCTTGAAAAGGACATCATCCTCACCAATGACATTATTCACTGCAAGAGTAATGTGGAAAAGAGTATCCTCCTCCAACATATGAAACAACATACCACTTAGTTAAAATTGTGATTTCTAACCCAGTAGTTAAAGGAAGTACATATATGTATATTTGAACTCTGTAAGGCTTTAAAGACTAGACTGTGAAAGGGAAAAAAATGAGGAAATCACATTGTTCACTCTTTTTTTGCAGTAAACGGAAGATACCTTATTATTCCTACTGAAGACAGAGCAAATACAAAATTCTTCACACATACCTTGAGTCAACATGCATGAAGTAGCTACCACACCACAAATACAGATCTTTCCTTGTTTTATGTTAGCCTATCCAAGCAGCCATGTCATCTGGCAAGCAAAAAGCACCAAACAAAAAAACCAGCTCCTTGAGAAACAGTCACTCAGCTCCCTGAGGTAAAGAAGTCACTGAAAAAGCAGAATTGTAAATAAAACACAAGGAAGTGCCTGCTGCTGACTGTCTCTACAGTAATCTGAAAAATTATTCATTCATATATATATTTTCTGAATAAACGGTATTGTATTAAATAACCAAAACAAACAACCTTCTTTCTCTTGGAAGAAATTATCCTGCTCAAACCAATGGAACAATTGTACTCACACCATGTGGCCCTGAAAGAGTTGAATGTGCCTTGAGGGGGAATATACGTGGTCTCCCAATGGAAAACAAGGGCACTCAGATCTTGGCTGATGAGACCCTCCATAGTTATCTTCTATAAATACATAAGCACATATTTTTAATCATCAATGAGACATGTAA
The DNA here is from genome assembly GCA_013390045.1 of Picathartes gymnocephalus. Classification (NCBI taxonomy): domain Eukaryota; kingdom Metazoa; phylum Chordata; class Aves; order Passeriformes; family Picathartidae; genus Picathartes; species Picathartes gymnocephalus. Next base: position 40,594 of record WEKY01042818.1, read on the forward strand.
AGCACATTTTAAATCCCACTGATTCCAAGTAAATGTAGGGGTGCACTTAAACATATGTTTAAGATGCTCTGGTAAGAAATTTAGATTAAAGAAATCAAACACTGTCTATGTGAAATAAAACAGGTTTTGTCTCCATTGCAGCAGACCATAATACACTGCTTCACAGTTAGTTAGTCCTGACCATTCTTAAAAATTTACAGTACAGTATGCAGAAAATAAATTTAGAAGTAAGTGGTATATTGCTGCATGGTCTGTAGAGCTTATATTACCAACCAGCACAAACCATAACTGGATGAATAGCAAGATTTATATCTGGTCAAATGAAAAATAGAAATGTGATAAACAAAACTGGTCAGAGTGTAGTATTTCTTATGGATTAATCCCAGTAAGGCTCCTGAGACATGTTTTTTATTCTTAAGTATTATTTATACAGTTCATATTAACATATTTCAGCATACAGATTGAAATATTAATTCTGTGCTGAAGTAATCCATTTGCAAATTGTCCTATTGCAACTATTCAAGTAAGCCATCCAGTATTTTTTCATTTCTTGACAGAATAACTTGAATGTTGTAAACAAGATCAGTAATTCACTTTCAAGATTAAGGTTCAGATGACTGTCTGTTAATACTACAAAAAAGCCACTTTCAAAAATCATTACTAACTTCATCAATGCTTTCTGAATATTAACTGCACACACATTCTGATCAGCAAATAATGACAAATCACCCTGTCTTTCTCTTTTAAAGGCTGAGCTTTATATTTTTGAATACATTACAGCCAAAGGCAACAAAACAAGTTTTTGGAAATTTTATGTATTCTGCTCCCTTATTGTTGCTCTTTCAAAGGGAAGCTTTTTGCACAGTGAACTACAAGCATGTATTGAGCCAGTGACCTTTATAATTTTGATTTCAACAACAAGGTCAACATTGCTAAGGAATCAGTTTTTCCTTAAAGGCAAAAGTCTCTCTAAGAACCCAAACTGGATCTTTTAAATGTAATTGAACTATAACAATTCATTTCCATAGGCTTATGAAAAAAATGCCTTCTAAATTTGCAACCAATTTTATAGTATTTGGCCACTGACAATAGATGCAGACGGGGAAGCTGGACCATTACTTTTTGAATTTCATACATTGCTAACTCAGACAAGTTTTTATATGAAGAGAGACAGGCAACAAGGAGACCCCTGTTAAGAACAAGCACAGCATAGTCAAAACACATCAGAAAGTGAAAAGGCACAGAATGTGAGAGAAATCAAGACTCCACTCACGGGATCACCAACCAGCTGTGCACAGGAGGTGTCTTTCCCTGCTGGTGCCTCCTTAGTCAGGACCGCACAGCTGACTCCCTCCCAGGGTCTGCACTTCAGTACCACCCCAGGGCAGCTCACAGAGGGATGGAGACCTTGCCTGTATTAGGAAATTACATTATTTCACCAGTGAGATGCTGCTGCAGTTTACCCTTGTGCATGTGTGCAGTTAAGCTGTTAGCAGTGCTGTTTCCAGTTAAAACTGTTGTAACAATTGTCAGCTGAAAAAATGTTATTTCTCATCATAGTCGAGGGATCTGTTTCTTCATTACCTTTGTATTGTACAGTCATACCTATCTCTGCAAGTGTAACAGCCACTGAGGATAACGTAGTATCAAATCAAAAACTTAACTTTAACTCCAAAACTTACAATTTGATAGTGGGGAAGGCCTTAATGTCCTTGGCTATATAGCTATAGGTTGGGTGAGGTAGGAGAAAATGGGGCTTTTAGGTTTGCTAGGCATCATTAACATCCGTTCCTGTTCACAGTCACATTTTGGAAAATGCTACATGCAATGGTTGTTCCTATACATTCACAAGACCGTTTTGCCAGACAGAAACTTATTTCCCAGGGTAGAAAAGGAAAGAATGTATTATTGATTTTCTCCCTGCTTTTCTACAGTTGCTTCATTACAGCTTTCCTAAATTTCCTCTTCCTATCATGCTGTACAGCTAACTTTATGAATAATTTAATTGGGATACTCTATCAGCACACTGCAGTTGATGAAGGCTCGATTCTCTCAACGTTCTTGCTTCCATCCTGATTTTTCTGTAACCTAACCTGAGAGCATGATGACCAAGCATTTCCATTTTCACTTTCTCCTCTGCAGCTCCTGAGACAGAAATAAAATGGAGAGGGGGCAGAATGGGAGGGGGAGGCATGCCTTCTGCTAAAGGTAGAAAACACATCACACAACCATCATCAAAACTTCATGTGTGACAATCTAGTAAGTGAATCCTCAGGGAATTTTAACTATACACATCCCTTCATAGGTACACAGCAAAATCCTCCGTGACAAGAGGATGAGGCAGCAAAAGCCACCTTAAAAAGAACCCAGAATGAATGGATGTCAGGGGAAGCAGGAGGGGGAAAAGAAAAGAGGTGGTGTCTCTTTCACTGTGAATAATCCTTGGTAGATTTAAAATTACCAGATTTTTTTTTCCAGATAGCAACGTTAGCCTCTGTAAAAGTTAAAAAAAAAAAAAACCAAACAAAAAAACCAGGAAAATTGCACCATCTTTTCTCAACATCAATATGTTCCCAACTTAGCACAAAGCAGCAAGCTTTAACTATCATTCTTCCTTGTAGCCTTTTATTTTCAACTACTTTCACATATTTAAATATTACTTCTGTTACATACATTCTAAATTCAAAAAAGTCCTAGGGCTATATTATTTACATATCTCAATTGAATATAGTACACATATGAACAATATGATAAGGTGCATAATTTAAAACAAGCAACATGAAATAGTTTAAAACTCTTGTTACTTTCAGTGCCTCTGCAAGTGAGGTGTTTAAAGCTAATTCATAAAATTTCAGTGATTTTCCCCTTTTAATAAAGTGTCACAAAAATCTAAAAACCACACACCAGGATAAACAGCAATCCATTTCTCAAATTATATTAAAAGCGATGTTATCTCCTTTGATTGAAACAGGTGGCTGAAGTTTGGACTCTTAGAAGTTTTTTCTGTTAGGAAATGAATTCCAGAATCTGTTGGGGTTCTTTGTGTGTTTTTCCCTTCCTCTCAGAACATCAACTCAACCTGCAGCTGAGATGATCTGTTCACTGTGACTGAAAAGGCGTTCCCATCCCACTCCTTCCAAATTCAAACTTTACCTTTCTTCTCCCTTTACTCTCTGGTCAATTCTGTTCCCCTCCCTTTGTATTGGCTCTGCCACTTCCCAAACACTTTCCACAAGCTGATTCAACTCACTAAATTGGAAGTGTTATACAACCATTTTAGTAATCAACTTTTCTGTATTTTTGTGATTTAAATCAGTTGACCCAACAGTGATGAAAAACGGAGATAACAGGTGAAGGCAGTTCACAGTGGGTCGTAAGGAAGCCTTGCAGGGTCATGTTTTTATTTGGCAGAATTTTAGCAGCATTCCTCTCTTCAGTGGTCCCCGTTTACTGGATAATGCATCAACACCAAAACGTTGCCAGTCTTCTGCACCTACATTCTGTAAACAACAAAATGCTCCTGATCAATAACTGTGCATCTATTGTGACAGATACCTCTAATTCAACATACGGCTACCGTCGTTTCACTTATTTTATACCTGAAGAATCAGAAAGAAATACACTTTCATGAACGGTGACTTACACGTTACAACACCTGATCCCTACTAAAACAACAAACGTGTGTAAGAAACGTCTGTATTTTGGGTTGCAAAGCAACAAAAAGCCATTGAAACACATGGCTAAGAACAGATTTTTCTTTTCCTGTTTCAAAATACTACGTAAAATCAGTGCCTTCCGGGAAAAATAAAATCAACATAGCAGCAAAAAAAAATAAAAGTACAAACTGCTGGCACACATAAGTCGCCAATACAGCCAATACCTTTCCGTATACCCAGAGTCTCTGGGAACGTGCATCCTTTGTTTGAAAGAATGGTACATAAGGAAATATCCCCTGCGTTAGTTTTTCCCTGAATTCCCCTGAAGGGACAAAACTCACCCACTGAACTTTTACAGAATTTACAGTCATTCTTATGTTACCCTAGGAAACATATAAAGAGAGGGCTAGCACGCTTGCTTGCTTCTCCTGGAACTTCTAGCCAAAGTCGAGCTGCTAAAATGATGGTGATGTGATCCGTCTTGTCCGAATTCTCAAGCGATGCTCGTGAGAGATCAAGTAACGAGGCCTCCTGGAGAGGATGAGCACCCTGTCCTCCCCAAAAGGCACGTCTTGCCCCTGAGCCGCACTTACTTCTCTTGGATGCGAGGTGCTTCCTTCAGGACTAGGGCTGCTCGAGGAGGAAGCGGCACAGCTCAGCCCCCTGCCTACGGCAACACCTCGCACGGGGGAGCGGCACTGAAGGCAGCCAGGTCGAGAGCCGCTCGCTGCTGTGCCGGAGTGGCTGCGGGAGGCGGCTGAGGGGAGGGGCCCGAGCGCCACTGCCCCC
>WEKY01042818.1:45125-65006 GCA_013390045.1 Picathartes gymnocephalus
CCCGCTGGCGCCGCCGCCCGCTCCGCGTCCCGGGGAGGCGGCGGGGCAGGGGAGGGAGGAGGAGGCAGCAGCGAAGATGGCGGCGGCGGTGGGGAGAGCCGGCTCCTTCGGCTCCTCTTCTTCTTCTGGGCTTGGCTCGGCTGCCGGCTTTTCCTCTGCTTCCTCCGCCGCCTCTACGGCCACGGCTAACAACAACAACGCGGAGCTGCGGGCGGGCGGCGATGAGGACGATGGGCAGAACCTCTGGTGAGTGCCCGCCCCGCCCCGCGGACCCGGGCGCGCTGGCCGCCGCCCTCCGAGCGCCTCGGTGCCCTGCGGGGGGCGAGGGGAAGGGGGCTGGATAATCCCCCCGCCCCCGCTGGCGCTCAGTCCCTCTCAGCCACTAAACTGGGGGGGGGCACCTCCCCTTGGCAGTGGCAGCTCTTGCCCTGCCCCCGCCCCTCATGCCGTAGCCCCCCCCATCCTGAGAGATGGCGAGGGTGGGGACCGGGAGGAAGCGGGAGACCCTTCCTAAGCGCTGTCGTCTCTCCGCGCCAGGTCCTGTATCCTCAGCGAGGTGTCCACGCGCTCCCGCTCTAAGCTGCCTTCGGGGAAGAACGTCCTCCTGCTGGGTGAGGAAAGCATCCTGATCCCTCTGCCTTCCCTGCCGCACACTGACTAAGGAAAGCATCCCGGATCCTTCTCCCATCCCCGCCGCACACAGGCTGGCTCCTGAGCCCTCTCTTGGGCGCGTGGAGGTTCCCTTGTTTAGCGCCCCAAGGGAAAGGGGGGATGATGGGTGGCAAGGCGCTGTCTTAACCTTTCCGCTTCCTCCCTTGCATGGCTTTGCTTCATTTGGGAGATGCAGTGTCCACAGATGCTTTAGCTACGCCCCTCATCGTAGGTACCTCGCCATAATACGCTCACTGTCCTTCCCCCACCCCGGTTCCATAGGCGGGGATGGCTTGGATGGGGAGCTGTTATTGTCTTTCTCCCCGTGAGCGTTGGCTTCGCGGGGCGTGCGGCTCCCGAACCCTTCCTCGCCGGACGCGGTGGTGCCGCTTGCCGGCGCTTGCGGCGTGTCATGCGGCCACAAAAACTGCTTCCGTGGCCCGAGTGGCATCAATGACGGTGCTGCCTGCGGGCCGGAGGGCGGGGAGGGCCGTAAGAGCTCTGCCCTGCCCTGCCCACTCGCACCCAGCGTGGCGGCACCAGCGGCAGCTCTGCCGCCTCGGGATCTCCACCCAGGGCCTTAGTCCAGCCTGGCCCTCGGCAAGGTGAGAGGTACGGAAGAGGACTTTGATAGGACGGTAATGAGACACCCAGTTGCAATTTACTGTTGAGGGAAAGAAGGAAAATGATATGTTGAAATTAGAAGCTTCATGGAGGAGAGAGAGAAATGGATGCTCTTAAGTGTGCATGTATGAATATATTATCAGTATTATTATTGGTGTGGTGTGTTTTTTGTTATTTTGTTTTGGATTTTTTTCCTGATAGACTATTAAATACTGTTACCAGTAGACAGCATAATGAGTCCAGGTGTATGGATTTATAACTAGCTGCTTCTTCCACTCCTTCTGCCAACCCCCCTGTCCCCAGAAAGAACCATGTTAATATTTGGAAACAGGGTTAAAACTCAGTAAAAATATTCCTGCAGACTCTGTGCAGACCATGATTCTCCGTAGTTTTGTGGTTTATACTCTCTAGAGGTTTTTTGAGTTAGGCTTTTGTTTTCCTCTGTAATCCTAAAGCAATCACTGTGATCCTTTTCGTCCTGTTTCGATAAGCTGAGTGGTTACTTAAAACTGACTGAGGAGGAGAAGACTGTACAAGGATGATAGAATGGTCTTCTGAAGCTCTTACTAGACTTACTACCCTTTAATTTGTTGCTTTGTATGTTATGTAATTAAGTAGGATATTGAGGTTGGAAGTTGCAGTGATGTTAAGCAAAGGAAATATTTCATAACGATTGGCAGCTTTTTATGTGACACTTTGAACCTAAATTGGATGATTGTCCTTGCTGAAGTTGGAAGATTCTTCTTCAAGCTGTGATCCTTGTCAAGAAGATTACACTGTTTGTTTTTCCTCTCTCTTCGTAGTCAGGTAATCCTTAGTGCTCAGTAACTGGAGACTGCTTCCTTCAGAGCTAGAAAGGATTTCATAGATGGTTTCCAAATGCTCATTTAGTTTGTGCTATTCAACCTGTTGTATATAAGTTTTCTTTTTTACCATTTATATAGAGCTTATAGAATGACTTAATGTAATGCCTTTTTCCTTTATTTAACTGTTGCATTTTTTGAAAAATGTAGGGATTTATAGAAGAAATTCTAATTCTTGCTTTCAAGTTGTGTTTTCTGGAAGGCCTTGGTCCAACAGGGGGTAAAAAACCTCCAAATTTGACATGTGTTTAGGAGAAAGAGTATCAGATCTGAGGACTGGCCAGTGAGGACCATGTTTTTATGAGAATACCTTATCTTTGTTGTTCACTTGCAAGTCATGATGCTGCTCCTGAAGCACGCTGGCACAGGAAAAGGAGAGGTCTTATGTATTCTTTATTGGACAGATTCAATATGTGAAGTTCTGTCTGTTTGGATTCTTGAGCTGCATGTTTGCAGTTTCTCTGTTATCTCACATCTGCTCTATGTTCTAGCTTTGTTCCTTTAGATAGTTTTGTACTAACTTTTGTTACTAATATAGATCACTTCCTGCCATGATTATTTTCAGTTTCTTTATACTTCCATGACTTTTAAGCAAAAGGTGATGCTGAGCAGCATCTTGATTTGTTCAGTCAGTTTGTGTCAGGCAAGTATTTACTGTATAAACAGACAAATTGGTCAAAACTTGCCAGATGAAACATGATTTATAGTAATGAGTGCTTATTTTCAATACAAACTGCATTAAAAATTTCCCTTAAGCCGCCAACATTTCATGGCCCCACCCTAAAAAACTAACTGGAAAAACACACCATGTAATGTTCTTTTGTTTGCTAGGACAGGTTTTCTAATTCGCCTACAGCATTTTTATTTTTCAAACAGTGCTTATAGTTGTATGCCTGGTTTTTCTGGGAACCTCTCTGTGTCTGGCATGCTAATTCTGCTATTTCAGTATTTATTTTTAGCTATGTTAACATCTCATTTTTAAGAACCTGGAAAGCATTTGGAGTTATCACAGACATAACTAAAGGAGATGGGAATGCCAAATGTTAATCTCTAGATATGGCACATATCTAGTTTTGTGAAGTGAAGGTCAACTTATAATGTTGGTAATCATTTGCTCAGCCCAAAATTAATTGACTTACCGTTTTACTTCTCCAAAGTTCTTTCACTTGCAGACATTTTTTCAATAACTGTTTTTCTTTAAAGTTTAAACTCTGATTGGCACCAGGTGTGGCATGAAAGCTTCTCATCTTTATGTTATTTTATGAACAAATAATAAAAGCACAAGCTTTTCTAAACTTTAAGTCCCTTTTGCTCTGATTTCTAGGCAGTTTTGTCATAGTGGCTATAGCTACCTTGTTTAGCGAACTATACCAGCAGAAAATGTAAAAGGTCCATGCTTTCTGAAGGAAATTGAGTGCTCTCATTGACATTTCTAGCTACTTTTTGCAAATAGCCAAAGCAGTGTGTTCTTGTTGCTCTTGTTTCATTTTTTTATCTTTTTTCTTCTTCTCCGGGAATATTTTCTGCTCACTTGTGTCATAAAGGTAGTTGATCACAGAAGATGGTTTTTGTGATGAGAAAACTGATGCTTGTAACTGGGAGCTCTTGTGTTCATTCCTCTTCTGATGTATCAGTGAGTGGAGTGGAGTAGAGGGGAGCTGCTGACAACTCATCATTGCAGGTTATGGATGGAATCTGTAGTGCTGTAGAATGTGTGAAGACTTGGATTCAGAGACCTGAACTAATCATTTATCCAATAAACTGCAGCATGCAGTTCAAGCAGTAATGTTCAAAGGATTTCCAGGATGCACCAGAACACAGGCCCCCAGCTGGCAAGTGAATTGAATAGTTTTCTGTCTGGCTTTGTATTTCATACATTCCTCTGTCTCTGAAGCACAGTATATTCTTTGCCTACAATTTTAACAATTTCAAACCATCCAGTGACACTTGTATGCCTGACTTTCTGTGTCTGTATTGCACAATTATGCTTCTTCTGAATCACTAGGAGGTTTGGGGTTTTTATGCATTTTACTTGACTTGATTATAAAAGCTTTGAGTTTAATGGCCAGTGAGAGCTCAACTGCCTCATGTTCACATGTTCTCTTTAACCCAGACATCTCACTTCCCAGAGCTAGGCCTGTTTGTTTGAATCTTGGAGCTCTGCTCCTGTCCAGTGGCTGTAAGGATGCTTGGAAAGAAGCAATCCACAGCTAATTTACAGGTACACTTTTCTGTGTGTACATGTACCAATTTCTGCAATAACAGCCATTCCCAGTATATCTTCAAGAGAAGGTTTAGCTTGCTGCATTCTTCTAGTGGACCTGTGGAATATGAAGGACTTGAAAATTAAGTTTTGATACAGCAAATTTTCATGAGGATATAAAATCTGCTTACTTAGATTTGTATTCAACACTATAAAAATTAGTTTTTCATTTTACTTTTTCCTGTTCAAATAGCTGACAGCTTCATTGTGATCATTTAGTCATTGAAACTGATAAAATACTGCTTGTTCATGCTGTCCATACTATTAATCTCAAATATTTTAAATTCCCTAGTACTGCAGAAGTTAACTGAGAGGAATTCTTTTTGTCCTCTACTTGCAGCTAATTCACCTTCTGCAGGCAATGAAAGCCTTCTAAACGTAGTCAAATTGTGTTTAGGTCAGCAGAGTTGTGCTTCTGAAGTGTCAATTGTTTTGATGGGGTGTTGACCTAGATAAAATTCTAATTGCTTGTTTTGTAGCTACATTTTTTAGAATTAAGCAGTACTTCTTTGTTGCATCCTTCCTACTATAATACCCTTCCAAAAATTATGTGGATGTTGTGTAGTAGAAGTCAGAACAGCATGGAAAGTTCTGAAATTCTTGAATTGCATTTATTTAAGTTTGTCTCTTCATTGTCAGAGGTGCTGTTGGTTACTGGATCTGTCTCAGAAATAGCTCCAAAGGTGAAAAACAGTGAAAGGAATTGTGCTTCTGTGTTCTCCAGGCAGGTTAGTGGCAGGAGTGCCAATAAAGGTGTCCCGTGGATAGTAACATGGGATTATTCTATTTTTGTAGTGAACCTGGATAAAATACACTAGACAACTTTCTGCTATGTTAAAGGAGAAGGATTGAGTTAGGAATGGATGCTGTTTTTAGTCACTGTAGAATTCTCTGCAATATTTGCCTTTCTCTGATTGTGGGTCTCTCCAAGCTCAGGCAACACTGTCACTGCTGTACCTGTTTCACTGCTGTACAATCGGACTGTGTATTCTTGTGATGCAGACCATGGCAAAAGACTTGCTGGAAAAGTTGTCTGCAATCTGCTTTCTCTCATGTTGAAAGGCAGAAATCCAATTAAAGTGCTCCTCAGAAAAGTTATTTAATTTTTTTGGTGCCACAAATACACTGACTGAATTGTATGTGAGGGGAAAGAATTATCTGGCTGAGGAAAACAAACTTGAAGGACAAATTTTTTATTAAGTGAATTGATGAAAATTTAGTGACAAGTTATTTGTAGACTTGTTACAGCGTATTTATTGTGAACTTCCATGTTGGTTTGAGGGATTGTAGAGAAGGCTCTCATCAGAATAATTAATTTTGTTTAGTTCTCTGTAAGCAAACTAAATTTGGCTTACTCTGATTATTTTGGTCTTGTTCTGTAAAAAGCATTCTTCAATTAGTATAGAATGTGTAAACAAGCCTCTTTTGCTAATACGCAGCTGTAGAAAAGGCAGTTATGAGCTTGTGACAAGTATTTTATCTTGAAAATAGCTATAGTGCACATGGGCTTGGTTCTAGTAGGAAGAGGATCATTATGTCTCTAAACCACTGTGTCAGGATTCAGACATTCCACATGGTGTGGAATAGTGATTGCTCTGGGATTCTGGGAAGGCATCTTAGCCCCACTCAGTAACTCGTGTTTAGTCTTGATTGCTTTGTTCTATCATATTTAAGCAAGATAGATTTTTCTATTAATAAAAATATTCAGTGTTTTATGTTACAGATATTAGATGTTCTGAATTGTTGTACCCAGAAGTTATCTTTTGCATTGTAAAAAGTATAAAGCTAATTCACAAAAGTATGCTTGGGGATGTGGGTGTGCAGAAAATGTTAATTAGGATCATTACTTGTAGTTTTGCTTGGCCTTGTTTGAACATCTTTTCTTTAAGAGATGAGTTGTAGAATTCCCATATCAAGCTGAATTTTAGTTGATGCTTTAAAATGCAAACAGAAAACTCCCATCAAGGAACCACTAGGATTACAGACTACAAACAAGGAAAGCATCCAGGGTTTTTTGAAGAGCTGCTGAAGAAGAATCACAGTCCTGGATTGAAGATGGGCAGGCTACCAATACTGATGACACAGAAGAAATGTTCACTCCTTGCTTCTTTGCCTTGACATGTTTTAAACACACTGGACACTTTACAATGGAGAAACAATTTAAACAGATAGTCAAAGCCCATGTCTGTCCTGGAGATAACACATTGATTGCTCTTCCATGTACAGATTTCTGTGCCAAGTAAGAAATACCTTGTTATAGGACCAGTGAACTTCTGTTTTTGTTTTCTAAACTGAAAGAAATGTGGAAATAGCATAAGTAGTAAATGTTTTGAATTTGAAAATGTTAATTGAGAGTTTGAAGAAGTTCTGTAACAGAGAGCCTAAGTCCTCTCTAATGTAATAGTTATGGCTGAACAGTTGGTGTAGTAGGACGTAGATAAGTCCCCGTTTGCTTGCACTCACAGAAGGAGATTCATTCACCCTATTGCCCACCCTTCCTGTCTGGGGGTGGCCATTCTGCTAAATTCTGTATTGTGGCCAAATATTTAGTGACACTTGATTTTCTGCTCAGTAAATATGCTTTTTGCCCGGAGTAGTGAGAAGGGAGTAGGCTGGGAAGGATTTCTGTTGTTACAATTTCCTATATGTTTGGGGGCAGCATCAAGAAGGATGTCAAAATCTGTTTTGTGAACAGAGTAGCACCTTGGACAGAGGAACTTTCACAACCCCAAACTTGAGCTCATCAAAGTAGCAGTGTGCGGATCAAAATGCGACAGTGTTTGTTTAGTTGAGTATAAGACTTTCCATTTTGTTAGCAAGGCAGTGAAATACTCTGTGTAAGCAGATTGGTTTGGCTTTGTTTCAACTGCTTCCTAGCCTGACTTTTGTGCAAAATTAAATCTGTTGTTTCTCTTTTTTGGTGTTTGGCTTTGGTACAAAGCACTGCTTGCTAGAAACATCACTTCTGTTTCTTCACTGTTGTATTAATGTGTGAGTGCAGTTTGGTATAATTGAGAATTTTAGTTCTTTAGTGTTTACTCTGCAAAAGGAGGCCCTTTTACATTATTTGCAAAAGAAGCATGCAAAATCTACCTGATTTTTATTCTACCTGATTTTTATTTGAAATGGTATATCAAAAATTGTATGTCAGAAATGTTTTGCTTCGTGAGTTTATGTATGGAAGTTAGCTGTTAATTTCATCATCCCACAGTTAGAAATGAAGGAGCTACAGGATTTTCCAAAATTCTGAAATGAAGTGGAGGTTGATGATAATTCTTCTTGATGGTGCATAAGGCTCTGTTTTCTATGTTGCTTCAGTAACACTTGAAAAAGAATTGTTTCATAATATTAATACGCAGTGATGTTTGAGCCTAGGGAATATGAAATTTTCCTTTTGTCTGAAACTCAGCAGCATTACTTTTTCATATACTTCAGAGATATCCAGAGATCAAAAAAGGTTAAGGTTTGTATTTTGAAAAGCCACATAGTGTATGTGTATATATGTATTGTGGTTAACATTCTTCCTATAAAATTTCTACATATATACTTTTATATATGTCCCAGGTAGCAGTAAATGTTAATTACATTAGCATGTTGTGCATTATCCATCAAACCTCCAACAGCTAATAGACTTTAATTTCCTCACATATATTTCCCTCCCCTCTGAGGGGGAGAGAAGATTCTGTACATACTAAAGACATTACAATAAAATGTTTGAGTTTTGACAAGTCTTAAAAGTTAGCACTGGCAATTAATTTGATAACAAGATTTTTAATAACTACCTAGGACTTTTAGATAAACACTGGTTTAAGATTGTCTGTTTTGATATTCTTGCTGAAGAGTAGCTACAAAGCAAAAATCTGCTGCTGGTCTTTCCTAGCATAACTCAGGATATTCAAAGTGTGTTGCCTTTTCATGTTTTTTTACTAGAGACTTTTGATTGGGAGAAAATAATAACAAGGATACAAATACATTTGCAGTTGTTATGATTTCAGAAGGTATATGCAACATACTACACATAGAAAGTAGCAGTAGATGAAACCTCACCCTTAGCATGTTGGGTTTCACTACTGTGGGGTTGAACTAGCTGACCTCTGAAGATCCTTTCCAACCCAAACTATTCTGTTATGATTCTATGTTCTCTTGGCATTGTAAAGACAGTTACCTTTTCCTCACTTTTATGATCAATTGTTTGGGCAAAAAGAAGGAAGTCCTTGTGTCATAAGTGATGGTCCTGTTTTTACTTCCTCACAGCTTTTTAAATAATACTAACTCTAAATATGTCAAGAACCCTGGATCTCCTGTGGGGTAGGGCACATTTGGCTAGGCAGCTATCTTGTGCCCTTGCAAGTGGGTCATCCTGTTTGTAAAGTAGTTCGTTTCCATATTACTAACGTCAGACTTCACTGATGCATCATTCTGGTTTTCCCTAGTGAAAGATGAGCGCTGCTCTCTGCATGCAGTAACTTGTACAGAACTGTTATTTGTGTCAGTGATCCACCTGCCTGTTCTTGATGTTTTGAAATGGGTGAATATTTGATAAGGAGAAGAGACTAGACAGGCTTCTTCATGGAACAAATTAAATTCAAGTAGTTCTGTGATGGAAAGCTGAAATTACTACTGTGTGTGTTTATGTGTCCAGAGGTATTAATTTTACATCAAATCCACTTGTGCTGTACTGGTAAAATTTCTTTCAGTGTAGGGGGGAAAATAGAATTCCAGCTCTTACTTTGCCCATAAGATATCAATTTAACAGTATTGAACTCCAGTTTATTTTAGGCATTTGGAAATACGGGGTTGGGGAGGAAATGACATAACGCAGAGCCATGACAAGTAAGGGGCTTGTGGGATGTATATTTCAAGTTTTCTCATATTGCTTAGCATGAGCACTTTGTAACAATAGTTGTCTAGGTATTAGCATTTGTATAAGTATGTTTTAATTTAGACTGTTTAGGTGTATCTTTTATCAGGTGTAGCACTTCTTACAACTGCAGGTGTTTTTTAGACTTGTTGCAGCTACTTTAAGAATTGGTAGGTACACTTCACAGGAGATACTAAAGTTTCCCAAATTCAAGCAAGTTGAAATCTTTATTGTCACCTGTGTGAATCAAACTCCAGTATGCAGAAGAACTTATCTGGAAGTCAACTGTTTTGAGAAACTCAGAAAGCTCTTAAGTGCAACCTCTCATTAAAAGGAATAACAAATTTTGATTTATCTTACCTGTTGAGCCTTCTGCTGGCACGCATTAATTGAAGCTGCCAGTTCAGAAGGTAAAATAGCACAATGAATCATACAGACATTGCTGGCAAAAGCTAAAGCAGCTTCATAACATGTCAGAGCAGCAGCTAATAAAGTCTTCCCAGTTATTTGTAGATGACAATTCCAAGAAGCTTGGATAAGTACAGAGGTGAGGGCAGAGGAGGAATTGTAATTCATCTATGGTGATGAAGTTTGAACTCTTCACTTCTTCATCAGAATTATTTAAAAGATGTTCTTACAAGAGGGCTTGATCTATGACTAGAAAATAGTGCTGCTTTCCAATGGTTATTTAAAACTATCTATAATTGTTTGCTCAAGTACATCTTGATTTAATACAGGAGCTCACAAATGAACCCTTAAATTGTGAAAAAGTTAAAGTGATACAACTTAATTTTTCATTTAACTTATTTAACTTTTCATTTAACTAACCTGTACTTAACTGGACTTTAAACTTCAGTTCTGGTCTTATTTCTCTCTCTCTCTCTTTCTCAAAATATCTTCCATTTAAAATACGTTCATTCCATTGAGTATCCCCATGGCACCTTAGAATAAGCAGTCTTACGTTTTCCAGTGTTAGCTTTATTTTCATATTTCACTATCTTCTAAATTGCAGACTTCATGTGGCAAGCAATATGTTAAGCAAATTCAAAATCAGTCTATCAAGGTATGATATCTCTGTTCTTTAGAATGTAAAGAAGTGAGATCCATAAGATCATGATCAGTTCTCTTAAAAGGGAGAACATCATTATGTTTAGCAGTGAAACTTACTGCCCTTGAACTTTTGTCTTTGTTATGTGGTTAAAAGCAAGTGTTTAGACTCTCCCTCTGTAGGAGAGACTTGGGAAAAAAATTTCTGTTTGACACAAAATTGATGAAGTGTTTCTTAGGGACCTAGGATTAACCTTAATGTTATAAGATGTGAGTGAGTTTCAAGAATTTTCTAATGTCTGTTACATACTCATTGGTCTGCAACCTAGAGAAAATAACAAACTGGCAAAACTCTGCTTTGTGTTCAAATTCAGCTTGGTTACTCTTTTGAACTGGAAAAAATGCACATGAAGTTTTCTGGCTCTGAGACCTGTGACTACAAATGAAATTTTCCAAGAAAGGTCTCTGGCAGTAGTTGAGGTGTTTACGTTGTGCGTATGCTGTGAGGTTCAGTGGTTATCCAAGCTCCCTTTAGAGGGGAGAGAATAGGAGTGAATTGATCTGGATTGCAGGATTGTCTCTCTGTGCTATCCAAATACATGCACATGTGTATTGTAAGGCAGCGGGCTAACTATTGTCACTTATTTTTAAAGTTTCTTGAGACCTGTAACAGAGAAAATATTCTAAGAAACCAATTTATAAAAGCTGAGGTAACAGATTTGCCTTACTGAGTGTACTGCTTGAAATGAGAGAGTTCTGAATTGTAACAGGAGCTTACTGTGAATTAAACTCTACTTTAGAAAAACTTTGTTACTGCTTTGGTCGTAGTTGAAAGACTGAAATTGTGTGAGGTGTTTAATTACTCCTTAGCATATCCTTTTAAAGATGGGTGTAAGTGCCTATTTCAGGTAGCATAGTTAGTGGCATAATTGCATCAATAAGTAGAAATAATATTTGAAGCTGAGACAGAACAGATGGATGATTTGGGCAAAACCTGCTGTATTTCAAAACTCCAGTGAGCTCAGTCACCCTGTTAGGTATGGTTTTCTTCTTGCTCCAGGTGGTTTTTAATATGTAACTGTGATTAAAGACTGAGTGGTATCTTACTTCTGTCTCTCCAGGTGAAGATGGAGCAGGTAAAACTAGCTTAATAGGAAAAATTCAAGGAATAGAGGAGTACAAAAAAGGAAGAGGAATGGAGTATTTGTATTTAAATGTGCATGATGAAGACCGAGATGGTGAGTCTGTATTTATAACAATATCTTAAATCAGTTTGAAAGCAATGGTTCAGAAGCATGATATTTGAAATGACAGAGGGATGGTTTTCTGTCTTTATAGTATGCAGGAATCCAGATTATGCTAGAAGTGATTTGTCTCATAAGGAAGTTTGTGTAATTTCTTCAGTAGATGCCAGGAATGACCAGTTAAGTGGTAGAGGAGGAAAGGAACCTGTCAAAAGAGAAAGCTAAAAAGAAAAGACCAGGGAAGCAGATTTAGTTGCAACATTCTGAGTAGATGTGTGTTCCTCAGGCCTAGAGGAGGAGGTGCCCAGGCTTCTATCTTCCATTTCAATTACTGTGGCAAGTAGTTATCCTGAACCTGCAGAGAAACGTTTGTCTTGCTGGCACACAAGCTGCGAAACTACTGTCATCGACTGATGGGGAGGAAGTTGTGCACAGTGCTTTAGGAGATTTTAAACACAAACAAGAAAACCCAAAAACTTGGGTGAAGGTTTGGCTAGAAAGGAAAACCTATTTTTAAGATCCTGTTTAATATCCCCAATACCTGGAGTTACAGGGTGTGAATTCCCTTATTCACGGGAATACTTTGTAGAAATAGGGGAATACTTTGTAGAAAATACAGGAAGCTTTATAGAAAAACGGGAATTCTTGTATATACTATATAAAAATACCAAACATGTAGAAGGAGAACTAGAAGTTGTTGGCCCTTTTTTTTCTGAAATCACCTGCTTTCCTGACATTCATGTTCTGGATATTGGTCTCAAAGATTACTTGGAACCAGATTTAAGAAGATCATGAGTTTGATTTAAATGTCATCCTCAGAACTTCTGTAACAAGTAATAAAAAATTTACCTGAAAGGAAAATGTAATTATATTAAGCCAACTCATTTCGAATCAACATCTCTTCCTTTATGGCAACTGTTTGTGAATTTGTAGTATTGTGATATTTTTTTGGGAGGAAAAACAGTGGGATGGTCTGTTTGTATGGTGATTGTCCTTTTGCAGATTGGAAGAGTAAACTATCTGTTAAGTCATTAAAAACGTGCAGTTCTTCAGGTGTTTTAGTGACTGAGACACATTCTATACTTTAAGAGTTATCTAGGCATGTCACATGGAGTTTTGAAGGGACAGGAGCTTTTGGATGGCAGTCCTTGAGAGCTGAGCAGGCCAACGGCTGCAAAAAGGTGGCTGAGTTCACCCAGTTCTGCTCTTCTAAGTTGCATCTTAAAGAAAATGTTTTCCTGCTCAAAAATGGTGAACAACTATTTTGGAAATGTTGAATGCTTTCTCTGGATCCTCCCTTTCAGATAATGTATTTAAGATCTTCAGTTATCAGCCATTAAACATCAGGATTTGAAAGAGGAGGAGCTTGTTCCCCACAAACTGCAGATTGCTGTGTCATTATGTATGTTCAGTGGACTGCTAAAACGTCATTTGCTTTCTTCCTTCTATTTTACATGTCCAAAGAACAGTCAATAGCCATTATGTAGTGGTGTGTTTCAAGTAAATCTCATTAATAATGAGATAAATGTTTTTTCCTTTTTTTTTGTAGACCAAACAAGATGTAATGTATGGATTTTGGATGGTGACCTGTATCACAAAGGTCTTCTTAAATTTGCAATGGAGGCAAGCTCTCTAAAGGACACTCTAGTTATGTTGGTAGTAGACATGTCTAGACCTTGGACTGCACTGGATTCTTTACAAAAATGGGCAAGTGTTGTAAGAGAACATATTGACAAGTTAAAAATTCCTCCTGAAGAAATGAAAGAAATGGAGCAAAAGTGTGAGTACTCTGCAAATACATGGGAATCCATTTAAGTACGCTTAATGCTTTCTGCACCATTTAATCTCTTCATTGCAATCTTTTTCATTCTTTGGAAGTGTTATTTAAAATTAGAACTTACCAAGCAAGTCTAGCTTCAGATAAGTCTCAAGTAGCTATATGAACAATATTAGTACTTCATTCTAATAGAATAACAGTGTAGGGGGGAAAAAACTTTCAGAATGAACCCAGCTGAAGTTACAGTCTTGCTTTTTGCGTATTTTTCTAGGTAAGATTTACCAAACAAAAAAAAAAATCTAAGCATTCAATTTTTCATTTATTTGTTTAAAGGTAGATCACTGCATCATCTTCTTAACTGTTCCTGTAATTAGCCAGTTAGATAATCTGGGACCTGTTCTGTGCTTCCCAGAAGTGTAAATTTTGAGAGGATTCATGGCAGCATGGCCATGTCTGGGCCTTTTACACTTGAAGAGTTTTATTGTAATTATTATTGATGTTGACAGAGCTATGCATTTGTTGCTCTGTCAGTGTCTTGTGTTTTTAGTTCTAAACTTGCAGAACACAAAGATTTTGCAGGGTTTCTTAAACTGGCTGACTGAACTCACATTATAGCTCCATATTACTTTGGAGCAACCGTTTGTATTTCCCTGAGGGTAGTAAAATGTGAGTCTTCCATTCATCTCACGATGAATTACTACAAGGAAGAACATTTGAGAAAGCTGTGTGTTGAGATCACATAGCACGATTAAACTTTCTTTTTAAGTCTGAAGTTGCACTCTAACTGGTACATTCTTAAGCAATGAGTGGTTATCTTAATTTAGAAGTGCAGGTTGTAGCTGTGCTGTGATGAAGTGGAATGTAAGGTGACAGTTGTAGATACTCTGGAATGAGTCGAGGGGACTATTAGTTGTTTGTCCCTTTAAGAGAGAGATTCTTCTAAGGGAAATATCATCCTTGAAAATCGTATCTTCCACAAGAAGTTGTTTAGGTGGGGGGAGCTGAGCTCTCTTGGATGTGTTTTTTGCTTTGGTTTCGGATGTTAGTGCATGTGTATTAAACATCCCCTCAAACACTTTCAGGATAGGATTTTGCTGGATGAAAGTATGGATACAGTATCTATGTTATCAAACGTGTATAGCTGATAGTTTTGCTTCTTTACTCACTGAGCGAACAGAACAGAGAAACTCTACAAAATCCAGAAAATGTAAGCAGTGAAATGAGTCAAGAAAAAAAAGCAACTCCATTTAGTTTCTTCTGTTTTGGTTTTCTATCATCTGGTCTAATTCTTACAGATATAAGTAGTCTGAACACTGGATATTACAGAGGCCCTGGTGTGACTGGAAGCTGGTTTTTGTTTTGATCCTGTTGTGATGTGCATTCATGCATTGCTAGGCGGGCAGGAGCTTGATGCTGCCAAAAGGAGGGAACGTTGCTTGCCTGACTTTTGGCTACGGGATCCTGCTAGATTCTTGTGTCAGGCTCAGTGCTTCTGAGAGCTGATTTAACTTGCTACCAGGACTGAAATCTACTGAGGGTTTATGTCTCTAGTTTTCTGGAGATATGCTGCTGTTTATGTCTTCAGTTCTAGCAGCTTAGCTCCACTTAAAGACAGACCCTGTGAGGACTAGAACTGGTACAGAAAGGCATTTGGGGATATATAGCAACTGTGTGTGAAATAGCTCTTCCTCTTCACTGAATTAATTTGTGTTTAATGAAATTGTGTTTCTAAGGAAGACCTGAGATAGTATTCCACAGTTTTGGAGCTGTGATATACTAAATCAATCCTCCATTTTATTGCTTTTCCTACTTACATTAAGTTTAGTATGTTATGATCACATAGTGGGAATTTTAGGAATCCATTGGAGGATTTATGCAATTATCCCAGACAGGATACTGTACAGGAAAGACACTGTAGAGTGACTGGCATATCATGGTGAGAATTCTGGGTTTCAATTACATTCAGTTAATTTGGGAGGCTCTCAGAAGCCCTTTGGACCAGAATTGAAGTAGCAGCATTCCCTGAATTAGAGCCTGGGTTGACAGTTTGAGATGATAACCTGTGCATGTGCTTTTTGTTACTGTCAACTCCAAGATCTGCAGAAAAATTGAATAATCTTGACCTAATATAATTTTTTCTCTAGGGCATTGAAATAAGTCTTGCTCTGTTAATTGCACAGATGTTTTTCTAGGTACGAACTCAGGGGGCTTCAGTCAGTTTAGTAAAGGTAGCAGTGGATTAACACAAGTGAGGATGTTCTGGTGTAGTTCACTGCCCCTATGCATGATGCAGCTGAGCTACCTTGCTGCCTGACTTCTTGTGCTGAATCAGAATGTGCTACTCATGAAATAGTAGACAGTGGTTTGGTTTGGTAGAGCCTTGTTTCTGCTGTGTGGAACAGGACATGTGATGTGAAAAGTGATTCATTTTATGCCTCACATTGCATCCCTGACTGTAGGAATAGTAAGTGACTGTGTAATTAGAGGCTTGTGTGTGTGCAGCGGAACATGACAAGGGCTTGCAATAAGAATAAATAAAATAGAAACTTAGAGTATAACTTACTCTGCTTGCTACATTTTAAAGTAATATCTGATAATTTTAAAGCACACCATATGTTTAATATGCTAGTAACTAATTATAAAGCCAGTTTAAACTAGTGTTTGTGTATTCTATTTTTTTTGTTTATTACTCCATTGAGTCATTGTACAGAGTGAAGTGTAGACAAAGGCTCTGTAGGTAAAACTGGTATACAGTAGCAGCTAAGCAGTTTGTGTAAGGCTTAATTATGTTTATTCTGACAAACTGTTCCATTAACTTTGCCAAGAAGAGTGGAAGGAAACTATGTCCCTTAGGAAACAGATCAAAAAGTAATCCTTAGTAGCAACTGCCTAGTTGTTTCATAATGATCAAATAGAAATGGTTTCATGTTGTCCTTATGGACAGTTTTATCTGATCATGTTCTTCTGACTGCTGATCCAGCAGATCTCAGACTTGCTAGTTCTTCCTTGTGCTGCTCAGAGCCAACAGCTAGCCAGGACTAGGTGCATGCTCCATTTTTTCAATACCAAGATGCAGAAGTACTATACAAGCAACAGTGGTAGAGATCAATGGCAGTGGAAATCATTGTTGAAATAATAAAGCAGCTGATGTTTTAATGTAACTTTTTTTACTTTCAGTGGTAAGAGACTTCCAGGAGTATATAGAACCAGGCGAGGATTTTCCAGCTTCTCCACAGAGAAGAAATACTTCATTACAGGAAGACAAAGATGACAGTGTGATTTTACCTCTGGGTGCAGATACACTAACATGTAACTTAGGCATTCCAGTAGTAGTAGTTTGTACAAAGGTTTGTTTCACATTTTAGGTTTTTTGCATATTTTATTTAAGTAACTGTCAATTGTGCATTGGGGTGGGATGCACATGGTTATTGAGTTGTCCTGAACACCTTGCTTAAGAAATCTTTAAAAGTGTTTAATACTGAGGGTTGGTTATCCTCTAGAACCTGTTATTTAACGTTATTTTGGAATTAGCTTTTCCTTTAGTTCTACCAGTTTTCAAGGAATTGAGAAATACCTCAGACCTGGTTTTGCTCACAGAAATGAGCCAGTCAATAAGCAACTAGAATTCCCCTTGATTTCCACAGTCCTCCATATTCTGAAAATAGTGTTAGGTTTTTTTAATATTTCTGATACTTTTCTGAAGATGAGCTTTGAGAGTTGTAGTTACTGAAGTGCTGCACTTTTTAACTTTCCTGAGTTCTTAGGGTCTTTATGGGATCAGTTGTGGTTTCTGTTAGATATGTAACCATATTCTGAATGTAAAGAAAACAATGGTGTGGTTCTCCTGGGGCTATTTTTTATCCGGTTTTGTTGTTTTTTTCCCCCTGGCTCCTCAGTTCTCATTAGATTAAGCATACTGCATCTGCAGCCTCTGCTGGTCCCAGAGAAGGCGTAAACCTTTTGATGCATATGCTGTTCCTTCTCTGGAAGGCTAACCCTCTCATTTGAGCAGCAGTTTTTTTCCTACCTGCTTGTTTCCTGCTATTCTTTTCTCCACCCCCATTTCTCTTTCTGCTTCCATCTTCCTTGCTTTTGCCTCCCTTTGCAAAGAGCTAGTTATAACTTGATTAAATACACTGTCTTTTAATGCCACAGTGTGTAAAAAAAGTGGGGTAAAAAATGGTGATACCATTTAGTGGTAAGTTTTTAACAGAGATTTTGAGTCACTGCATTGGAATGCGAAGGGAAAGTGAATGAAAACTTCCAGTCACTTGAACTCTCAAGTTATGCTGACCCCAGTACATGTATATACACTTATGTATTATTAAAACAAAAAAGGTTCAATTGTGCTTCTAAACTATCTTAGCAGGGTTTTTGTTTTCCTCTGCACTACCCCACCCCACTCCATGTCCCTTTCCCCTGTGAACTGGATGTGTAGTAGCACTGCTATTTTAGCAGATGACTGAAAGCAGTATATTAATTTTGTGTTTATTTTGACAGTGTGATGCCATCAGTGTTCTGGAAAAAGAGCATGACTACAGAGATGAACACTTTGACTTCATTCAGTCACATATCAGACGGTTTTGCTTACAATGTATCCTTTAATTACTCAATTGAATGTTTTTATTAATTGCGACACGCTTAAAAGAATATTTGCATCTGTACCAAAGTAGGATGCAACTCTTCGACTGTAGCCTGCAGTGTGCTTCAGCTACCCCTATGGGCAATGTTGAATTAAACTTTTCTGGTTTCTTTTATCTTTTATTTACAGAGCTACAAGAGTTTCTAGCATGTCCCCTTACCATGAATTTCTTTATTGCCTCCATTTCCGTATCTAGGAGTCAGTTCGCAGAACAGCACATCTTAGCTGACAAGCTCCCTAAAATAACAAGAAGATAATTCACTTAAGTGTGATCTTGCTCCAGAGGCACATAAGGCATGCTATTCCTTTTGTAGCAAATACAGTCTCCTCCATGTTCAGTAATTCCACAGGATGAGGTTAGGAGGGAGGGAAAGAAGTGTGAATTGCTGTAGGCAGGGTTCATTGACTTCTCTTCTGTTGGTACAGAGACAATGCACAGAAGCTGTTGCTGTGCTATTACTATTTTTAAATTTCATTTTTTTAGAAGTGTATAAAATACCGTCTAGTGTTCGTTAGTCAGATAGACATGCTGAAATCTAGATTTTAGATGCCAGTAACATGCCAACATTGTGTCATCATTTGTGCTGTGGTAAAGGGAAGTTTAAATTCTATTGGAGGGACAGCAGGTGACAGATGGAAAAATTACTTCAAGAGCCAGAGACCTCATTTGAAATGGCGCTTCCTTCAAAGGGCTTCCAAGACCTAATTTTTCGAAATGGAAGTAAGGGTAATTGTAGTAACTCTTGTGTGTGGAGGAAGAGTATAAAATACTAGTAGGGATTAGCCTCCATAATTGCATGTGCCGTGTAGAACTTGAAATTCTGTTCTAAACTTCACAGAATAGGAATCAGACCCCATTATATAACTTTCTTCTGGGATTTGAATTGCAAGCATGTAGAAATAAATTAGGGAGTTTGGTATTTTTATAATCCCAAAGTAAAAATTACTCTTTTATTAATCCTGTGCATAAAATGTGTTAATTTGATACTGAACCATGCTAGAATACTAAGCACTCTCTTGGTCTTTTAGTAACTGATATACAGTAAATTCATTTGCCTTCATTTCTTTTAAAAGCAGATCACTGTATAATGTAAGAGCTTGTTCCCCTAATTAAAAAACTCAGATGGGGAATTGGAAGATCTTTGGCATTTTCGAAGCTGCTAGTGTTAATGCTGCTGTAATTGCAGGGTGGGATAATGAGAAGATATAAGGATATAGCATAAAAGCAGAAGACTGTTTTAAAGGCATCATAGTGAAACCATTAGTACTGGGGGGCTTTGAAAGTGAGAAGAACCTTTATTTTACTTGAAAATCAATAGCTGAGTTGGCCTAAAACAAATGCAGAAAGTAAAAAAGAAAGATTGATTTTAATTACTTAATAAGTTATTTCAGAAGGAAGTGTTGGAAGTTATTTGACCTGTTTTGGTTTGGTTTTGTTTTCACTTTCAAAACTCTGCGAAGTAGATCACCCTTTGTTGACACTTTAAGGGTTACTTGAGTATCTCTTACTAGCCACTAAACTAAGTTTTCTTTAACAAGTTTATTTAGATGGGGCAGCACTTATTTACACTTCAGTAAAAGAAAACAAAAACATTGATTTAGTGTATAAATATATAGTCCAGAAGCTGTATGGATTTCCTTTCAATGTTCCAGCTGTTGTTGTGGAAAAAGATGCGGTATTTATGTAAGTTATCTGCCCTATTATGTGTGTGTGTGTGTGTGACTACAAAATCTATCTGTGCAATACTGTAAAGCAGCATTTAGAGCCTTTTTTTGTTTCTGCTCTGTGAAGTTCCATGTAACTTTCTCATGAGTTGGAGTTCAGTGAGTTCCAGTGAATGAAGGTTACGAACACTCCCTGTTCCAAAGGGAAACGTTAGGCACAGAGATTTACCTCTGCTCTGTTATG
>WEKY01042818.1:65023-124468 GCA_013390045.1 Picathartes gymnocephalus
CTGATCAGTAACCAGCTTGCATAGGAGAATGGGCACTATGACAGCTTTCCTGGCTCTCAGTTGTGTGCTATTCAGGAGTGCATGCAAGAATAGCCTGAAGTAGCAATAGAATCTTAAGCCAAATAATCTTTTCTCTAGTCCTGCAGGTTGGGATAATGACAAGAAGATAGGAATATTGCATGAGAACTTCCAGACACTAAAAGCAGATGACAATTTTGAAGATATCATAACAAAACCACCAGTCAGAAAGGTAAGCTGAGATGTCTTTGCATTTAACTGCTTTGCTATTTATTTGCCTGTGAGTTTTTTGTCTCTTTCACTAAGACTGTGCTTCCAACTTGTCATAAGTGTAATGTACCATGATGGGGGGCGGGGGGGCTGTTCTTGTTTTGTTCTTAATGCTATTCTTTAGTTAACAAAAAAGGTCATTATGTATTTTTGTTCTGTATAGCTCTTCTTCAGCCTACACTTTTTTTTCTGCCACTATTACATTGTTCCAAGTCTAGAAATACACTTGTTTTGCTTTTAAGACATATTTGATTTACCTGTTTCTCGAGTTGGTGTTTTTTAAGAACATTTCATTTTGGTCTGAGTTGTTCATAAGTTCATAATGCTTTCTGTTTCTTTTGGAGTATTTAAAATAAGAGAGCTTGAGACAGTGCAAGGGAAAATACACTGAATATATACAGAAACTGTTTTCACATTATTATTTTTGATTTTACACTATCTAATGAAAGACCTTGGCAGAACAACCTGTAAACATATGTGAGGTTGTTGAACAAAATGCCAACACCAGTGGACTCCCATGTACTCTGAGGTTATTGAAGGCAAATATTTGTGTGGCTTTTTTCTAACAAAGCTAAGATTTTGTGGCTGATCTTATTTTCAAGTGGGAATTGTTTTAGTGGAGAAAACTAATACTATGTCCCTTCTGCAATCTTGAGGGAAAATATCAAGACATGTTAAATAGGTATCCAAGGAAAATATGACTGATAATATTTCCTTTTGCACGCTTACGAACTTCAGGCCTGGATTGTAAACTTTGACATTGATATTTGCCATGCTTGCTTGAACATAATTTTTGATGAGCTTATTTGGAAGGAGAGTGCTTGCAATTTGATGCATAGAACTGGAATCCGAGATCTCTGTGTCCAGTTCCTACACCAGTCTAATGCAACATATGTGAAGAGTCATGTTTGCATAGTTACCTATAAAGTAATACTGAGGTGAGGCCTTGATAAATTAACAGAGACATGGGCATGTTGCAGAGTGTGTGCATCCATGAATGTTTCTTACTCATCCTGAGACTCCAAATGTGCCTTGTAACCATTTACTTCATTCTTTTTTACTGAACAATTAAATGAACTTTTTAGTGAGTCTTTCTACAAATGTATCTACAGCTTTATGCCTGACAGGTCAAAGGAGTTAATGATAATTCTATTTCACTTCTAATTAACTTGGCCTAAATGGAATCATTAAATATGGAAAATGTGATATGCAGCAATCATAGTATTTTATACATGTACTTCGTTATTGAATGTTTTGGTCATATTCACCGGCAGATAAAAAAGAAAATACCTTCCTTTCTTTCTTTTAGTCCAATTTATGGTCATGTTTTTGTATTGCAGTTTGTTCATGAAAAAGAAATTGTAGCAGAAGATGACCAAGTG
The DNA here is from genome assembly GCA_013390045.1 of Picathartes gymnocephalus. Lineage (NCBI taxonomy): Eukaryota > Metazoa > Chordata > Aves > Passeriformes > Picathartidae > Picathartes > Picathartes gymnocephalus. The sequence continues at coordinate 66,694 of WEKY01042818.1, forward strand.
TTTCTTATGAAGCAGCAGGTAACTTTCTGTCTATAAAACAAGCAACAAGAGTTTCATTTAACAGCATTCCCAGTACAAATTTGGGGTTGTGTTCTTAGTCACACTAATACCTAACACTTCATGTTTTTTTGCAGTCACAGTTGGCGAAACAACCACCTACTGCTGCAGGAAGGCCAGTGGTTAGTAATAAAAATTTTAAATACCATCACATGAAAATCACTAACTTTTACGTATTTAGAGGGTTGCTTTTATCTTCACTGTCAAATATTGTTTAATTGTTTTAAACTACATAGTATTTAAAGCCTTATAGTGCTCTAAAATTAACGACACTTCACAGCAAGTCACAACAACTTGTATTGACAGCAAGGGCTAAAGGTCTTGGCTTTCCTTTTCATATGTTAGAATGCATTTATGGTCAGAGGCACTACTGACTAACAGATGGATTTTCAGGTTTCTCATGGGGATGAAATTAAAAGCTTCTCTAGTGCTTTAGTTACACTAAAGTTGATAGTTTTAACAATGTTCTAGGAGTGTGAAAAAACTTGTACACAATCAGCAAAATCTAATCCTGTGTCATTTCAGTTGCATGAGATACTACATTTAAAAAACAAAAGTTAGGAGCTGTGAGAGATAACAAAATGCTTCATTTCATCTATTCTTACACTTTGGGTTTGGTGGTTTGTTGTTTTTTGGGCTTGCTTTTTTTAATAGGATGCCTCACCAAGAGTTCCTGGTGGATCTCCTAGGACACCAAATAGATCTGTAACATCGAATGTTGCCAGTGTTACACCTATCCCTACTGGGTCAAAAAAGATTGATCCCAATATGAAAGGTACCTTTTCTTATGAGGGCACAAATGCAGCTGGGGAAGTAAAATAATTGCTTTGCCTGCTTTGCTTTAATATGCATATTTAGATTGATTAACACACTAAATCAGTATTTGTTTAGAAAACCTGGGTTGGTTTTTTGTTGTGGTTTTTCTTTCCTTCTTCGCCTTGTAGCTGGAGCTACATCTGAAGGAGTCCTGGCTAATTTCTTCAATAGTCTCCTGAGCAAGAAAACTGGTTCTCCTGGTGGCCCTGGTGGAGTTGGTGGCAGTCCAGGAGGAGGTGGCACTGGAGGTGCTGGCAGCAACTTAACACCATCAGCAAAAAAGTCAGGTATGATTAATGACAGAAGATTGACTCTATCTAAATTGAGTGATGGATTGTTCCTGTTAGTATAGTTTATCAGAAGTATGAAGACCTACTATATTAAACTGAATGCTTTATATATATATATATATGTATATATATGCTTTTATAGTTTATATGGCTTTTTGCCTTTGTTTTCACAGCACTTTAGTATTGCCTTTTTATGGCTTTCAGAGGAGCAGAGAAAAAATTTTCATGTAGTTGTTTAAGCATGAATCATGGCTACATGAGTTCCTCATTTTTTCCCTTTGTTCCCATCATTCCAATAAAATGGTTTATGCCATAAGCCTCTTTTAATCTTATTCAAATAGGTTGGGACTGAATTTCAAGTTGATTCTTTTTAACAATACTGTCAGTGTTAAAATAGCTTTAAATTTTCTTCCACTAGTGTTCTAGCTCTGCTGTGATGAACACGTTGAGTTTGGTGACAGCCTCTAAAAATACTTATATTTTTTCTTTTGACAGCTGTTTATATATAAGGTGATTAATAATTACTATTAATCTAGAAATGTTTAATAGTGACTGTGCTAAAGCTAGATGCAGGGCTATTACTGGCATTTCTTGCTATTCCAATTCTGTTGAAAATGTTTCTGTATTACTTAAGAGCTTGTGTACACAGACACCTTCCCTCTCCGCTTCCCCAGAGGTTAATAATGCTGCACTTAAGGGAGAATGCTGGTGTTTCATTGGTACCTCACAGTTCCCACTAACATTTTGTGTAGATTAACACTGAATTTTTTTTCACCTGTGCACACTTCCCTTTTCTAAGTGCAAAAGTCAGTTGGCTAAGCAAAGTTAAGAGTGCTTCCTAATGTGCTGTAGGCAAAGTCAGCAGTGCCACTTTGAACAACATATGGAGATTGTTCAAACAAATGCAGCTGACATATGAGGCACAGAGAGCACCCACTGAAAAATCCCATGGGGAGTGGCTGGTAGCAGGTTTGGGTGATGCCAAGCAAACAGAGGCAGCATTCCAGAAAAGTGTTCTGTCTGGGGACATGGATTCAAGGACAGGATTTAATTATTAAGGAGCAAAACAGTTCTCAGAAATTTCCTACTATGCAACAAATGAAGGGTTAGGATTATAGCCAGTTTAACATCAGAAAGGACTATGTTTTGAAGGAATTACCATAAATACTAATAAATTTGGCTTAGATGTGGCCTCTTCACCTTCCTCAGTGTTTGCTATCTTGTATTTAGTGATATCTGTGGCACTCACTCTTCAAATCTGAAAATTGTTAAGCCAGTAGTTTGGGATGTAAGAATGATTTTTTCCTCAGCAGCTTTGGGAAATTCCTCTGCTTATTAGTTGGAACATTAGCTGCTTTGATTCTGATGCAGTATTATCTTTTGTTAAATGATTTGAAGAACAGCAAAGTGCATCTGGCCAAAATTACCTCTATGGATAGTTCCTGTTAATTTGCATCTTCAGAAAGGATGCTGGGACACTGCTACAGCTGCACATGCATCAGAACATTCCTTTACAGGTGCTGTGCACACTTGGCATGGCATTGGAGTCCTAACACTGCACTGCCTCTTCCCATATTGTCTCCTCCATTCTTGCTATAGAACATAGTGGGATAGAAACCTACGCTGAGGAGGAAGAATTCAGAGTAAAAGGGTGGGGGGAAATGGTGTGTTTAGAGCTTGAATTAGGTTAGAGTGTGGCTGCACAAATGTTTGTACCATTCCAAGTTAGGGAGGGGATAAGTGGGTGAGGAGAGAAAGGGATTTACCAGCTGCAGGTCTGTGTGCACGCATGAGCAGGGGTTTTATGTTTATGCTGATCAGGTAAGTACACAAAACTGACTTTGCTGGGCTTCGTGAAACCACTGATTTTTACGTTCAACATTACTTCAAATACAAATTATACAGAAAATGGTATAGAAGTAGTCATAACTGCTAGTCTTAATAGTCTTCTGTATTTTATACTTTAACTCTTCATATACTGGCAATTAATGTATAATTATGGAAGTTGCTTTGAAAAATCAGAAACATAAAAGGATATTACTTTCTACTGTTCCCTTTTTGTTTCTTTTGGATTTTAGCCTTATGGCTTTACTCTGCACCTAAAGTGTGCAGTAACAATTACTAGGATTTGTCTGATTTGAGAATTGAAGATACCATAGGCTTTTCATCAACATGACTGAATGGTACACATTTATTTTGTAGGTCAGAAGCCAGTTTTAACAGATGTTCAGGCAGAATTGGACAGAATTTCACGAAAACCTGAAATGGTCTCTCCTACATCATCTACATCTCCCACAGAAGGTGAAACATCTTGAAGACACCAAATAAAACCAATTGTTCAGTTTTCTGGGATAATTCAAACTTGCCTCTGCCTCTTCCTTCAGTGACTGGAACTAAAGAACTGAAATATCTTTTAGAATACAAACCATTGATGTCTGTCTTTCTTTCATATATGTTGCCCAACTTTACAAAAGGGAGATGTACAGATGGAAAACAGTTATCACATTGTGTAGGAGCACTGTTCACAGTGCAAAAACAGTAAATTAATTTTTTTTTTCTGGGTTTTGTTGAAAAGTCAGTGTAATTCTGTAAAATTGTCCATTTAAGTGATAGGGTTGCTTAGAGCAGGAAAACTGATACACACCACAGGCACTTAATTTATATTGATTTCCCAATCTGTTAGGTAAGTTTAATACTATCTTAACTAGATTGTCCTCTACACGAGAGAACTACTGCTAGTTTTTGAAAGAGAAAAATAATTGCACAGATTTATAACAGCAACAAACTTCAGTTATACTTAAACACTTCATTGGGAATATGGTTAAAAAAAAATCTGATCTCCACTGAAATTTACACTGCGTTCAAAAACCCTTGCGAAAATTCATTCCAAGTATAAGACTAAATTAGTGGCCAGTTTTTTTTGGTTTTTTCCTCTTTGATTAATTGCAGACACTGAATAAAAGGTGTATAAAGAAAAAGCAGAGGTTAAATGTACAGAATATCAGTATCCAGATTTGTCTATATATATATGGCTCAGCCTTAATGTCTCCCACTGTTTCCTACACTACTTATGGTTTAAAATTGGTCATCAAAACTGTAATCAGTTAATAAAGTATTCTCTGCATCAAATTTAAATAACTTTCATTGAAGCCATGGTGTTCTTGTTCGTTTACAGTTAAATCTAAGGATGTGGTGTAAAACATCTTAAAACATGCTTTTATATTTTGACCTCTCAGAGAACAACATCACTGGCAGATATTTAAACTTCCTTAAAACATTGTTTCTGGAAGGAAGGGGATAAGTCTGCAGTGATTGTTCCTAGGAGTGAAACAAGCTTATCTGCCTTGGGTGGTTTGTGCCACAGTGTTTTCAAAGCACGCTAGTTAGACTAAGGATCCTGCTGGTGGCTGCCGTGTGTTGTCTAAGTAGTAGTTGACCAAGGTTAGGACTTTACTTAAGCTTTCAGTACACAAATATTGAACATCACTTTCTTCTCTTGAAAGAAAGTGGTTACTTTCTACGTACAGCCTCAGAATAGGAAATGTGAAAGGTATATCCTGATCAAATGATTGCGAAGACACTTTAATGAGTTCAGGTTTTCTAGGTTGTTTTTTTTTAATCACTGAGTCTTACATTAATTTCTCTGATTAGTTAGAAATCTCTCTATCTTGAACATGGTGGTACTCTTCTTCCCCAGTTCATTCCTTAGTGGTTCTAGCAAATTCACAGAATGGGTCAGATTGGAAGGGACCACAGTGGGGTCACCTGGTCCAACCTCCCTGCTCCAGCAGGGCCATCCCAGAGCACATGGCACAGGATTGTGTCCAGGCGGTTCTTGAATATCTGGTGAGGGAGACTCCACCCTCTCAGGGCAATCTGTTCCAATGCATGGTCACCTGCACAGTAAAGAAGTTCTTCCTCACATTCCAGTGGGGCTTCCTGTGCATCAGTTTCTGGCTGTTGCTTCTTGTCCTATTGTTCAGCACCACGAAGAAGAGCCTGGCTCCATTGGCACTTCCACTTTAGATACTGGCAGACATGGATGAGGTCCCCTCTCAGCCGTCTCTTCTCCAGGCTGAGCAGGCCCAGCTCCCTCAGCCTTTCCCTATGAGAGAGATGCTCCCCTCCCTTAATCATCTTTGTTACCTTGCTCCAGGAGCTCCATGTCTCTCTTGTACTGAGGAGCCCAAAACTGAACACAGCCCTCCAGGTGTGGCCTCACCAGGGCTGAGTAGAAGGGCAGGATCACCTCCTTTGACCCAAGTTACCGCCATATTTTAAAAATACCTAAATTTATTTAAGAACAACATATATTTTGTTGTGCACTTAACTCCCTCAAGTTAAGCACACCTGTTAAAATACTCAGAAGATTGAATTGTGGACTGACAAGTTTCAGTAGATATTCTTAACTATGCCTTTAACTGCCGTCCTTAAATTTTTGCTTATGGCAGCAATTCAATAAAGGTGACACATGGGGAAATGCATGACCTGGTGATGAACAGCTGTATAGAATAAATTGTCTGGAAAAAAAAATTAGGCTTCTAATTATGGATGCATGGCATGCATTGGTATCAGAACAGTTGTCTAGGTTCTGTATGTAAACTTGAAACTGAATTTGGAATGTTCTTGAGAGAAAGGATCCTCTGATGATACAAGCAGGACCCATTCTCGCACAACTGCAGTAGTGTGTGCAACTAGAGTGAAACTTTGGATTTTAGGGCAACATTTTAAACTAGTGGATACTCTCCAGGTTTTTGGAAGACAACTCCTGTAATCTCTAAGTTAGTTGATTTGAGCATCTGTCAAAGCACAAAACCTTTTGTGAAACTGGAAAATTGGCCACATAATGCATTAATAGCTAGTACACCAGGTACCCTTATTTGGGGAGGCTGGGACAGGGGAAAACCTTATGAATGACTCATTATTAATTTCACTTCTTTAAACAGATGTCGCTTCTGTGTATTTGAAGCTTCTAAATGTGTTTTTCGCTAAGGCCCCATAGCTTTGGACTTTTATGGTTGATTTTTAAATTATTATTTACAAATGATTATTTACAAAAGGCTGTCCCCTACCATTTCTTTTCATTCTACAAGACTGCTTTTGCCTGCTTCCCTCCTTCAAATTCTATTAATGCTGCTGTCACTACCTATCTGCAGCCTGCTTGTGCTGTTTAGGGGGAAAGTTTACCACAAAAGGAAAATATCTGAGAATATTTCTGATGTCTTTGGCTTCTTGTTTTCCTCTGATGAGACCAAGACTCCTGGGCTGGTTGCTTTGTCCTCTTGAGCTGCAGTTCCCCCAGCTGCTGCTTTGGTGAGAGTAGACAATTAAGATGGGATTTACCACAGCTGTAATGCAAAACTAGTCTCTGTAATAGATGGCCCTTCTCACAAAAGGTAGAGCCAGTAAACCCTGCTCCCTGTTCTTTTGCCATCAAGTCAGGCACCGAACTAAATAAATTGGGTAAAACACTGAAGCTAATTCGGCAAGAATACTTTCTTGCTCTAGGCTGGGGAGGGGTTAGGTTTGGGATTACCCCAATTTTTAAAAGAGTAACAGCATGAATTACATTAATTTTGCTCTCAATCACTCTTCTGTGCCTTTAGTGCTGTTGGGTACAAAGTTTCAGACTAGCACATAAGATGCAGAAAGCAATGAGGTAATACAAGAACTACAGGGTACAAGTTTAATAACAATACTTCTAAAATGCATTTCAGTATGAACACTGAAATAATGCTACAAGTAAATCAAGTAAACTCCTTTAGACTTTCAGGGCTAGTTCTATGAAGACAAGTTGCTGATTAGCCTGAAACTAAACTGTTTCAGGGGAATTTTGTAAATCCTCTCTTCCTCCTTCTCTACCCTGTTCCTACATCAGTTCTTTTGAGTATACTGGTTCTAATTAAGCTGCTCTGCAAATTTTAAGCTTGAAATTTTTGATGTCCAATTTCTTTCCAGGCAGGTCATATTTTTCAGCTGAAAATTACAATCTCTGAAATGTGCACATGGCTTTTAGGTTTTATGGACCAACTACTGTATCAACCTCAAATTTCTAGTGATGCTTCTGAAATGCAAGAATTGCAGCCTGTTGGGCTGCAGTCTCTTCTTGGGGAGCAAACAGCTTGCAAGAGGACACCTGCAGCAGCAGAACTGTTGCCTATCAAATACCTCACAGCTTAATGCTTCTCTCTGCCATGCAGATGCTTGCAAAAAAACTGCTGAGAAGAGTTGGCCTAAGCTTGAATTAGGGAACTGTGGGGATTTCATCTCTAGTACCATAAGGGATGCTTAGTAATGGCTGCTAAAAATGCTAATTCTTCATCTTCAGCTGTTTAAAAATCACACATTCCAGCATGTTTAGTGTGGTGTCACGGTTTGTGAAGTTCAGTTGCAATACTGAACACAAGAATAGAGCCCCAAGAGCTAAAGAAAGTTCAGCAGATGCAACACATTCAAGCCTTTTCTGAGCTTATTGTTGCAGTACTTGGAATATTCCATTTGCTAGCTAATCCTCCTGTATTTACTTCATGTAGTACATGGGGATAGTCTTGAACAGAAGCTGTTGAGATGCCCATGTGAGAACATCAAAATGAAGGAGGGAGATGTACCACAGACAGGCTGTCTTCAGTTGAGCTCCCTGAATTGTGCAGTAACACATACCTCTTCTTCACCACGTTTCCAATGAAACTAAATCTGTCTCCTTCAGTGCTTTGGGCTTTTAAACTGCTTTCCCATTCCTCTACTTCCTTCTCCCTTGCCTTCTGACAAGAAAAGCAAAAAACCCCATAACTGCATTTATGAAAGTGGGAAGAGGAGAACATGAATTTGTGAGGCCAGTGCTGCCAATTCTGAGTGTGAGGGACCCAGGCTTTAGTGTCACATTGTATCACAGCACACAGAGAGTGCCAAAGAGCCACTGGGGCTAACTTGATGAAAACAGCTGTGCAGCTGTGGCCTGAATGCTCCTTATTGCAGTAGCTGGCATTTACTCAACTGGTTCAAGGAGCTCCAGTCACATTTTTTGAAATTATTTCAACATTGGGGGCAAGAAGTGGCAACTGTCATACAGCTATTCTGTGTACACTGCAGTCTCCTCTAATGAGGGGGCTTTCTCCATTGGTATTGCTTTTTGGTCACTATGGAGGGTGTCTGGGGGAGATGTAATGAGAGAGAAAACTAGGTCACTCATCACTAATCTGCTTCCACTGATGTCCCTCTCTGTGCCTGGCTGACTGGAGATGTTACCACAGCTCAGCATCTAACTGTGGTGTTGCTTCTCTGCCACCATATCCTGTCTTTAGCTCTGCTCCTTTAGCTCCTGCCATTCCAGCAGAGGCTGTGGCAGGGTAAGAAAGACTTCTTTTTCTGGAAAACTGTCAGGTGTAGCACATAACTGAAAGGAAATTAATAGCTATATGTCTGGAATGGGATTTCTATCACATCACAGTCAGCCAGTTACTGTTACTTGCATTAAACCCCATTGTTACTGACAGTAACTGTTGTTTTAATTCCCTCTTTAAAGGAAAAATTCTGTTCTGGAAAGTTAGCGTGATAAAAAGGGTGGACAATACCTGCTGTACCTCTTTGAAGAGCAGCATAATGTAAGGCTTTAAGTATTTTCAAGATATCAAGTCCTATGCTGTTGTCTTGATTTTCATTCCTTCTCTGTCACTTGACCTTACAGTTCCCTAGCTTTGCTGTCATTTCACTTTTCCTGAGCCTTTTATAAATAAATAAATTTGCCTCAATAAGTTAGGCTTTAAAGGGTAAGCTAACCTTTATCATTCATGCATCGATATGTGTTTCCTGGAGAGGACCTGAACAGGAAAAACAGCTTAAAGACAGTAGAAAATAGAAAGAGGTTGCCATCTATTTTCTCTTTTGTACTCCTGTTTTGTGTTTCTGGGACTCCTTGAAAAGCAGTCTGTCTTCAAGAGAGTTGTCTTCAGTACTAACATCTGTATTCGTATCTAGTAATGCTGCATTAAAGCATTCTAAAGACTCATAAGGGAAGGGCTACAAAATAGCCTTAGATCCTACCAAACACCTTAAAAGACCTGACAGCTGCCTGTATCTCAATTAAGTCCTGTCCCTGTCAGACCACAGTATAGCCTAGACACATGCTTTGTGGCTTTGGAGTTATTCAGCCTCTTGTGAAATATTATCAAGGAAGAAAAAGAAAACGAGAGGGAAATTTCCTTCAGAAGAGAGATGCCAGCCTCCATAATGTAATCTTATTTATAATGTCCTAGTGTGAAAAAAGGTAGTGAAGGCACTGGGGACTTAAAAGTGGTAACAGCTAATGTTTCTGACTGTACCTACCTGCTCAGTCCTGTGGTCTGGGATGCTGCCAACAGAGTTATGTTAGACTCATCCCAATCCCAGGCAGAAGCTAGGGCACACCCATGGCGATACCTCATTTCTTTTAGCAGAAACTCCCACGCCTTGGGAATCACAGGACTTGCCCTATTCGTTTGCCTCCCAAGCCAGGTCCTGCAGGCAAACATTGTTTATGGCAGAGGCAGGTCTGTATGATCCTGCCTAGGGACACTGTGTATTTCCCTGGATTGTTTTTTCTTACTGGGAGAAGTCAGGCACAAGGCCTGCTGGTACACTCTCAGCATGAAGCGTGGCCCAGCTGCTTTTGTCTGGCCCATACTTCTGCATCTGCCCAGTTAAGAGGGTCCCCTGGCAGGGTTAAAAGTAGCCCCAACCCCATGGGGCTCTGTAGCACACACACTCCCTCAGCACTGTGCGGTTCCCAAAGGGAGGCAGTGTCTGAACAGCCCTGTTCCCTAAGCAGGGAATCTGTTCCTATACAGCTAACGTTAAGCAAGCAAATCTCTTTTTCTACCTGTAGCAATCCTCCATTTTCTTGAATTTAAACAAGTATAACTGAACTTGACTATGACGGACCAAAATAGCTCTGTGGATATTATATTAATAATATAGAAGTGAATATAATACACCTTTGCTCACATATAGCAGGTTCAATCTACTCTTAATAGGCAACAAAAGCAATAGTTTCTTTTAAAATCTGATCTGGGCAAAGGTATGGGAGTATATTAGAAGAGGCTTGGGGATATGAGTGTTTTCTCTCACTGACAAAGAATGTCTTCAAAGATAGTGATTCTTCTCCTGTACTCAGCACTGGTGAGGCCACACCTCGAGTGCTCTGTCCAGTTCTGGGCCTCTCAATTCAGGAAGAACGAGTCCAGAGAAGGGCAGCAGAGCTGGTGAAGGGACTGGAGCATGAGTCCTATAAGGAGAAGCTGAGGGAGCTGGGGTTGTTTAGCCTGGAGTAAAGGAGGTTCAGGGGTGACCTTATTGATATCTAAAACAGCCTGAAAGGAGGTTGTAGCAAGGTGGGGGTTGGGATATTCTCCCAGGCAACTCATGACAGGACAAGAGGACACAGCCTCAAGTGGCACCCAGGGAAGGCTTAGATTGGACTTTAGGAGAAATTTCTTCACAAGAAAGGGTGATTAGACATTAGAATAGGCTGCCCCAGGAGGTGGTGGAGTCACCGTCCCTGGAGGTGTTTAAGGAAAGACTGGACGTGGCACTCAGTGCCATGGTCTGGTTGACATGCTGGTGTTCGGTCGTAGGCTGGACTTGATAATCTCAGAGGGTTTTTCCAACCTAATTGATTATGCAAATATAAGCGGGGACATAAGCTTTGTCTTAAAACGCCCTTCTGATACCGTAATCTCGTGTGACAAGTGAACAATCCTGTAAACTTTACTTACCAAGTCCCTGTTAGCGAACTGAGCCCAGACGGGGCCTGAGGCGGCCCCGCGGCCCGGGCCGCCCCTCACGGGCCGCTGCCGCCCGGGGCCGCCAGGGGGAGCGCTGGTGCGCGCGGCAGGGAGCGCCTTTGTCCCGCCGGGACCAACCGCCGGGGCAACCGCCGCCTCCGGGGCCTCCCGGGGCCTGCCGCCATGGCCGCTCCCGCCCCGCCCCGCCCCGCCTGGCCGCCCTTTTGCTTTCGGTTCTTCCCAGCTGATAGACGGCGGCCGCGTCCGGCCATGGAGAACGGCGCCGTCTACAATGACACCACGGAACCGGAGGCGAAGGCGCCCCGCCGCCTCCCCTTCAACTGCACCCTGCGGAACCTGTGGGGATGGCGGCTGCCGGCCAAGGTGGTGCAGGCGGTGAGTGCCCTCCTCCCTTCGCCGGACGGGACGTGCCGGGCCTGGCGGAGGGAGCACCCCTGGCAGGATGGCTGCCCGGGGCTGGGGACAGACCCAGAGTCTCCCGGGGCTGAGCCCGGCGGGGCGGGGATGCCCCGCTCTGGGATGGAAACGAGCGTGTTGTGATGACCTTCGGCTTTGGGACGGTCCCCCGCCGCTTAAAAATTAAATTCCTTGGTGATCCAGCGCAGGCTGGGGAGATGGCCACACACAGGCTTCGAGGGAATGGATTCTGCCAGTCGGAATATGCTGGCTCCGCCGGGAAGGTGTCCTGACCTGGGACGTGGCATGGGGTCACCAGAGTTGTGCAGACTTGTAACTCAGGTGGAAAGCCGTCATGGTGCGTGCCTTAAAATGCACGTTCAAAGTGGTTTATGGTGGGAAGTGACGGGAGTGTTCCTTCCGCATGTCCGAGCCGCAGGAGCAGGTGCTGACATCGGATGGTGCCGGTGTCGTGCGCCCGAGGTTCGGTGCTGCAGCCACCGTGGTGCAGCTGCCTGCTGGCCTTAAAAAACACCCGCTCCGGCTTAAAATCAGAGGGAAGCCTCACAGGAAATTTAGTGTTTTCTTTTGAGGGCCGGATTGGGTGAGAACAGCCTTTGGTTGGAGGAAGAGGCCTTCGGTTGAACTTCAGGATAGGACAGTAGAACTGGGAAGGGCATTGCTGGGTCATGAGCTCCAGACCTTCCTCTCCTGCTGCTCCTGCAGCCCGTTCTAAGCCTGCCACGCTGCGCTGTCCGTGCTAAAATTAAAGAGCTCATTTCTCCCATGATTTGTGGTAGAAAATTGCACCAGAAATTTGTAATGATGGTGGCCCATTGCATGAGAAATCATTGTCAGGCAGTTCTGGGCCCACCAGGAAATAAAAGGCTTATGTTCTGCTGGCTTTTTTGCTACGTGTTGTTACTCCTGAATCAAGCAGTTGGGCTCTGGGTGCAGGCTCCTGTTTGTTCTGTGCGTGATGATGGGCTTTTCCAAAATGTACCAGTGTGACTGCTGATAAGGACATGAGAAGCATCATTCTTAAGTACTGGCAGGGAGGGAGTGAAACCCGTGGTGGTAAAGGGCAGCTGACTGCAAATGTGTGTCAGCGTGCATTTCGCAGGCAACACAGTGGCTTTTTAGTCAGATGTGTCATGCTCACAGGAACTGTAGGTGATTTCCAACCCTTTGTCATTACTTCATCATTGCAGAAAAGAGGACATTTGGGTTTTAAGCTTCATCTCATGCACAGTCAAAACCCCCAACCAGCTTGTAAAGATAATGGTAATGCTCCCAAAAATAAAGTTTTCTAAGAGTGTTTTAAAAAATCACGCCCAGGAATGCTTTAAAAAATATAATGGAACATAAACTTTTAATTCATCTACAGGAGATTATTAAAGCAAGGTCTGCTGGCATCTGCTCCCTGAGAAGCAGAATGTTTATATAAGTAGGTTCATTGACTAAAATCAAATAAGTGATTATGTGGGCAAATTTACTAGTAGACCAAAGTCTTAAACAGTTTAATTATATAAAATGCTTTCTAGGTAGAAAAAAAGAAAAATTATCATTATCCTAAACAGAATTAATAGCTGCTTGACATGCTTTTAAATAATTAGCAGTTTATGGCCTGTATCCATTTTTCAGCGAGGGGAAAAAGAAAATGGAGTTATGGTTGTTCACCATCCTAATTTCCAACATTTTTCCCTCCTTTTTGGTAACCTTTATCAAGGTTACCACAGATCTTGACTTCTTGAGTCAAAACACTTTAAACAAGCCCCAGAAAGTCCTGAAGATGGAAGCCTCAGTCTCTGCAGTAATAAATAGGTTCCTACTGTGGGAAAGTGTTGATTTTTTGGAAATGCCGGTGATGGTCATTAACATCTATTGGCTTTGTGTTACAATAGTGGTTGTTACTGGGATTATGCCCTGATAATTGCTTATGTGGACTGCTAAACAGGGTATTGCAATCAGAAAGTGGGCTCTCTTCATTGTAGAGATGATCAAGGATTTTATAACATAACTCTGAAATCACCTGCAGAAAACTGGCTTCTATACCTAAAAAATACTTTTCTTCAGATGAATAATGGCATACACTGTAACCTTAGCCAGTTCTTTTGAGCAAGGAAACAAGGAAAATGTGACTGCCAAAAGGATGCTGGGAGGCATGTTACTGCACAGGTTTCTAGGTTGTTGTTTTGTTGGTTTTTTTGAAATAGGTGGAATGTTTTTGTTAGTCCATGACTGGTTCAAATTCTGCACGAAGGTAAATGGCACGTTGTGTATTGTGCCAAGACTGAGGTAGAAACGAATTCTTATCTAAAGCAGGAAGAGTTGTCATCAAGTATTGTTTAACTTTAGTCAAAATGCCCTAGCTGGAAAGGAAAATTATAATGCAGGCTTAAATATGAGCTCCTTTTTGAGCTGTTCATTTCCTGTAGTAACCCCAGTTGTGCAGACTTAATAGAGAATTAATATGTGCACCCATCTGAACCAGAAGATTTTGTACAGGGGATCCCATTGCCGACCATTTTCACAGACTTGTTGGCAAGTTCATTGATCTGCTCTACTTTTGTAGCAATTCACTCGTTAAATCTTCTTTACAAACTTGACACTTGATACTTCCAACAGTAATGTCAGTCTCAGTGAATAATTTCTGGCTGGTAAGAGACAGATGAAGATGTTTAATTTCTGGTGTACATACAGACAGATAGGACTAATAACAAAATTAAAAATATCCAAAGGAACTGCTTCTCCAAGAATGCTTTTGGTGTTTATTACTTTTTGGTAGTACTAGGACAACAGAGGAATCCCTTTTCTTCCTGATAGTGATATCAAAGAGCAAGTTAAGAAACCCAAGCAGAGTTTTCTGGCATCTTATAAATCTGCTGCTGATACATTAACTTAATCAAAGCACTTACTCAAAGTTCTTCAAGCCAACTTTTTAAAATAGATGTACTCTATTTTATTACTCAGCTTATTAATAAAAAAAAAATTGAATATTGACTTGGACAAGTCCCACACAGGATTCCACTTGGTAAATCTCAGTTATTTGACACTGAACCCTTTATAACTGCTCTTTGAGTGGGATTTTTTTCAACTTGCTTGTACACTCAGTGGAGAAGTTTTTTCAGTTATTTAGATCATATTATGGTTATCTGGACATATACATTCTTTTAAGGACAGGTTTATTTTCTTTCTGTTCTCTTTCAGCTCAAGTGAATGTGATGGCATTCAGTTTCCAGTGCTTGTAAAAAGAAATAGCACTGTACATGAAAACTTATCTCACAGCTGACCTTGTGAAAAATGTGAAATTGAAAGTAACATGTGCAGCTGTAAGCACATGTTTAGAAATGCAAAAAAACCCCCAAACCATAAAAGCTGGAAAGTCAGAGTTTAAAACATTCCTGGACAGACATTGTAGTTCACTGGTTTAGGTACAAGGGCTGCTGAGAAGTTTGTGTTGCCAGCCACTGTGGGAGAGAAAGGAAGCATGTGGAGGCCTGATAGTAATATTGAATCTTCCCAGTTCCCATTCTTTCCCTTTCTGAGCTCCTATTTACTTTATATTGTTCCATTTCCAAAACATGGTTCTCTGGAGTGCTCTTCTGAGACCTGGCTTAGTAAGGGGAATTTACACTTCCTACTGCAAAATTGTTCTTGTTTTTACTATCAGAAAACTGAAACCAAAGACTGGCAGTTATTTTCCAAGAACAATTCTGAATTTTAAATTTAGATTTTTTTTTTAAACAAACTACTGTCCACCTGTTTATTGCCCACATAGTCTTACTAAGAATATGATCGTCATTCTTATATCAGTCTCAATTTTATGACCAGTCTGATTCTTGCTCATGGTTTTGTTTAAATTTGGTGAACTCCTTATTGTGAGGATCTATAAAGCTATGCCAACTTTATGGGATGAAGGAAACTAGCAAGAAGTGGCCAAAGTAAGTGAACAGTTAAATAAAGCAATGTTCTTTTCTTGTACAGTGAAATAGTTGAAAATCCAGCAGCAGGGATATGGTGACTGTACAGGAATTAAGTCATATTCTTTTCTCAAAACATACTGTGGCAGGAAAATAAAGCTCTGCATAAATTAAACATTGTCCAACATAGCTTGACCTAGTGTAAAGTTTCGGTTCCTACAAGAACAGTTGAGCTTCCATCATTAGTGGGTCACAAGCATGTGAGTGTCGGCAACGTGGACTTCCTCTGAGGTTTCATCAAACGAGGTAACATCAGCTGTAAACTTCTAGGGAGGTAGCTGAGTGTGTCAGTGCTGTCCACTTTCCCCCACTGCCCAGAACCCAAATACATTTAGAACTGAGTGCAGCTGTATGTAGTAAGTAATAGCATTTTTGCAGGATGTGTGTTCTCCACGCTGCCTCATCTGCTTCTAACTGGCAGTTGCAGAAAACCACAAAACAGGAATCTCATCTGTCTAACCAAGAAGCCTCTGTTTGGTTGTGTGCTCGGCTTACCTGACTGTACTTTATCAACCACTTTTAACAGCCAAGTGTAAACCATGTCATTGTATAATTATTTCTGCCTGTAAAAAAATAGTGCAGAACTTTACCAAACTCTTTGTAGATTGAGGATTTTTGCCACAGCTAGTTTTATTAATCTTCATATGAGAGATGTCTGTTTGTTGAAGATGTTAGAGACTTGATCCAACTCAAGCATGTTATTTGTTTGCAGATTTTCTCTTTTGTGGCTGTTGTTTGTGAAGAAATTGTGGAGGATTGCAGCACTTGTAGTGGACTTTACTTCTTTGAATTCATAAGCTGCAGTGCCTTTCTTTTGAGCCTCCTGATTCTGTGTGTGTATTGCACTGATTTGTATGAATCACTGGGGAAAGATAAAGTGCAGAAACTGGTAAGAGAACTTTTTTTTTCTGAAAAACAAACCATTTCTTCTAAGTGCATTAAGTCTGCTGTGGAGTAAAAAGGCTATGCAAAATGAATCTCCTTTTCTTCTCCATGTAAAGGGTAGATTAAAGCATCTTATAGTTAGAAAATGAGCTTACTTTGAGAGTTTATATTGACATCTTTTTCAAAGTTGTCTACCTGCAGGATTTTAGGACTTGTGTGGAAAAGTCTTTCCACATTAATGCTACTAATACTAAAGCATAGCCATCGCAGATACGTTCGTATATGGAATGCAGTTCCAGCATGATGCTTGCAATTTATCAGTTTACCCAATCTATTTTCCTACTGGGAGTAGACTACCTCCTCTTTGGCAGTAATCATAACTCGTTACAGTTTATGGCTTTACATTTTAGAAGATCCAGCAGTGGGAGAAAGTTGCTCTATAAAGTCAGTAGGAGCATTATTCTGTCTCACCAGTGTCCCTTCCTATTTGCTTTCAGAGCAAACAGTAGGGTCTTTATGTGAGGGTACAGATAAGGGAGTGTAGTAAAAGGTTTGAATGAGCACATTTACTTACAGTTTTCTAATTTCCCAAATGTTTTACATTGGGAATAAAGCTACCATGGTTGCTCTGAGCTTGAATTTGATTGTGAAAAAAGGTTAGATGAAATTAATTAAATACTTAAACAATGCAAAAATAGGGCAGACTCCTTTAGATAGCTAATAATGCTGTTTAAATAGCTGATAATGTTGAATGTCATTTGGAATGTAGTTGTAAAATGTATTGATGAAGCTTCCACTAGCATCAAAGTATCAAAACATAAATTCACAGGTTAATTCAGCTGTTGTTATGATATTTGTTCTTTTTAGGTAACCTATCTACAATTAAGTTATATATACTTTTTATATATGTATTTGCAGAATTTTTGGGCTGTGCCATTCATAGGTGCCTGGTTTCTGTTAGCATCAATAGTGTTTTCTGCAACCTGCTCTGGCTCTGCTGTTGAAAGTGCTGCATGTGTAAGTCTTAAAATGGCAAAATTTACTTTGTATTTATCTGGTATGTTAATTTCTCTAAACTCCACTCAATTTGCAGAGAAGAAACTGGGCAGGGAATAGAACTCAGGGCATTGTGATGTTTCAGGAGGAATTAGCTGTTTCAGACCTCCCAGAAACTTATCATAGGAAATCCAAAGAACTGGCATTCCTCAGGATTGCTGGGAAGCTCTGTGTGCATTTGCAACTCCCCACCTTTTGCCTGCTGCCTTGGATTTGTATTATTTCCTGTCATCTCTTGCTGTTCAACATTGCCGTCTCTTAAAGCTTCCCCAGCTCTCTGATACCCTACTTCTGAAATTTCTGTTTTCCCTCAATTGTCCTTTCATAATGTCACCCCCTCACAAAGTCATCAGTGACAGAAATAGTAGAGCAACAGGGCATTCATCTCCCAGGGAACACTGAGGAGGCTCAGGGCAAGGCACTGAAGGGGCTTTTGGGATGCTGTAGATGTCATAATTCCCTAGTCATTTGAATACTTCTTTTGAATAACCCTGGAATTGTGAACATGTGAGTTTAAAAGATCAAATTCTTGAACGATGAAAAATGATTTGGAGAAGAAAGCAAGATAATTCTGTTCCATGGGCAGCATTAGCTGTTAGAGATACACACTTTTGTATAGTCATCGTATGTGATGTAGATCTATTTAGACCTAATAGTTTAACTCAGGTTTCAGCTTTAGGGTTTTTTTTCTGGTGCAGGAAAAATAAAAACTACTGTGATTTAATACTTACTAATATCAAATTACTTTGGTCCAAACTACTTGTGTAAAATTTAGGTGGAGTTAGAATAATGCATATGTTTCTTTCCTTGTTTGAAAACAGCTGCCTTCTCTCTAACACTTCTCATCTTGCCATGACTAGTAATGAAATGTCATTCATGAAATGTTATTTCATTCTTCTTTGCTGACCCAGGCTCTGCAGATCTTCTCTTTCTTCACCTTCCATGTGTTATTCATCTTCATTTATTCTCATTAATCAGCAGCCTTTTCTTGGATAAATGGTCTGCTGTATCACCAATGCCGTGCTACTTTAATATCTGATTTTTGCAATTAAACTAATATACTTTTACTATTACAGGTCGATTAGAACACAGTGTAAGGTTCACACTTGATTAAAAGAATGAAAACTAAAAACTTCAGCAATGAATGTGCTAGAATTATGATTTCTGATCTGTGCCTAATTTAAATGGAAAAATCCATTTAAGGAGGATTGTAATCTTAATATATAAGTGTTATTAACGTATATAAAATAGTACAGCAAATCTCTCCAAACAATGTTAGGATACTATTACTACTTTTGTATTTTAAAATCACATATTTCTGTCACTTTCACAGGTATTTGGATTTTTTGCAACTTTTGCATTTGCAGCTGAATTTGGTATAGAGCTCTTTCTCTGGCAAAAGCAAAACACCAATGGATGCTCTGAAAATCCTGGTAACGCTCCAAGAGCCACAGAAAATCAGCCACTGAATAAACAAAGCTAACTTCCTGAAATTGTTCTTTTTTTTTTTTTTTTTTTTTTTAATTGGAGGAAATTAAAATGAACTTTCAGTGCACTCTAGGTAACAACTTCTGTTTCTTCATTCTAATCAATTTTGTACTCAGTGCTCATCACAAATTTTTATGGATTTTTAGGTCAGGTAATGGCATCTTGAGCATCATGTTCTAAGGTAATTGGTCCTGCTTAAAAACTGGTCCTGACACCTGCTGGGATAACAGGCACTAAAAAACCTTGGGTCTAAACAGAATAACTTCAGGACAGTAGTGTGCTAATTTGATTTTGACAGAAGTGACTAATAAAGGTTAATGTCTGAGGCATAAATTCTGAGCTATAGCCTAAAGATATTTCCTGGTTAAATGGACCAGATGCTTCTGTTGCGAGTTATAAATTAGTGCAGCAGAATTCATTTTTGTACTTCCTGGTCAAACTGAATGTAAAAGGGATAACTAACTGGAATCTTATAGGAATGCTTATCTTTAACTAATGGGTTTTGGGTTGTTTTTACTATTCCTATGTCTCAGTTCTGTCTATGGAGATCAGTTTAATGATATAGTGACTGTAGGGGGTTTGTGGGGAAGGTAATGTAAATGCTATATTAAGGAGACAATTTTGCACCTCATGATTGTCAAAGTTTGGACTTATATGCTAGATCTTTCAGATGGTTTCACAAGCTGTAACAGTTGCAGGAAGAAACTTGAAAAGCCAGCAGTGAGAGGAATAAGATAAAGAATAAATATTTTCATAAAGCCACCCCAGAAGTAGCAATCTGAATACCAACAGAAAAAACCTTATAGCACATTGGTACTACCCTGGTGAATATTACTTGCAAGGTTAATACCATATACGTGTTTATGCGTAGATAATGCTAAGTTTTGCCAGAATGGTTTTGAACCTAACCATTTTCTATGTTTATAAATATGGCAGTAGCTTGAGACCTCTTGCTGCTGACTAGCTCAGTTGGTAAACAGGTAAATAAGCACTTGTCCCCTTGATTTGTTTTGCAAGCAACACTCTGTAGGACTGCAGGGAACGGTACTGATGGGACACATGTCCTACAAAAGATGGATGTTGATGGCTGTAAAAGAGATGAAGTGCTGAAAAAGCATTTTTCTGATCTCTGAGGTAAAAGCAAGACTGCTACGCCTCTCTTAAGAGGAAAGCCCTCAAAAGCAGAGGAAATTGCTGTAAGCCAGGACACGTTCCAAAATACCAAAGCAAATGAGAAAAAGCTGATCATGCAAAAACAATTCTTGTTTGAGTGCTCGTGACATTGGCCATGTCTCCCTGGCATTAACTGCATTTCATCAATATCTCTATCTGGCATGTTCCCAGCCCTGTAACCTGTTGTGGCAGCATCGAGACTGAGCCCTCCAGAAACTGGCTGAGCTGTATTTGGGAAAGGAAGAGGAAGCTGTTTTAAGACAAAGGACTGTAATAGCAGGTCAAAGTTGGCTTTTTCCATTGCTGCCACCTTCTGATGAGTGTGAGTTTGTGATGTTCTCTCTCTATGGCCTGAGACTTAAGCCAAACACTACACTTTGCTTGGAGGATGTAAAATTTTGCTAGGTGGTGTGAAGCACCAAGTTAAAGCAGTAGCTTGGTTTTAGAGCCATGCATAGAAGAGATACTTTCCTTCATAGAATTTCCTGTGTTGTAAAAAAGAAATGCTTTTTGGACTGGCTTTTTTTTTCCCTTGTATTTATTAGTGCCTGTTTGCACTAAAACCTGATTTCAGTCAGCCCTTGCTGTAGATGTCTCTGATAACTGGGTAGATTAGAGAGGTTTGGTTTACAAGCGGTGTTACTGGTGATATAAAATATCCATAATGAGATATATCTCCACTATGATCTGTAATGTCTTACTTTGGGGACCACCCCCATATAAGTAACATTCCAACGGTCTTCTTTTTGTTTCTTTTTATTGCCTAGAGTTCTACTGAATTTTTTTCCACACCAAAATGTCCATAGTCTTTAAAACTTCATCTGTAATTAGTAGCTGTAAATATAGTGTAAGAGCAACACTGTGCTGCTAAGTATTTATTAAGCAATGCAGCACCGTGACTGGACTTTTAGACTGAGGTAATTTTTCCAGTTATTTTTCTCAGCCTGAAGATAAGTTAATAGAGGTCTGGGTTTTGGTTGCTTTTTCAATAGGCTTTTCCCCACCTAAGTGCTGGGTTACCGATGTCCATTCCTGAGCTGAAGATACTGGTACAAAAAGGGATCTGTAAAGCCATCTCTCTGCCTTGGCAGTTTACCTGGCAATAGTCTGTCATATAGTAGTTAAACAGTAGGAGCAAGTCACATTTAGGCAGTTGCCTAAAATGTTGCTTCCAATCCATTTGTTGGCTAACATGCATGGTGGTGCTGTTAATCTTTGCACCTCATAAAGTGTTCTTGCTGTTTTAAAATAGTTGAGAAGCAGACTTGCTTGTGCGTGTGCTATTCTCTGGTTCTGTGAGGTTATTTTTTTAACTGCTTTATCAGCTTCCTATATCCTAGCTTTCCTTATCACTCCTAGCTCCTCTGCCCTCCCAGTCTAGGTGGGAAAGAAGCTTCCTTGCTGCCGTGACTGAGCAAACTGGTCTGCAGTCTTGACATGCCCCTTTGATGTTTCTAGTGTCAGATGCTGGCTTTAAATGTCTGTCTCTTAATTAGACTGATCCTGGAGAATGCTGTTGGAACCGGATTAAATGTCTGGTTCTGCAGGAGCCCTCTGTGTGTGGCTGGATGTCTCTTACCCCTCATGCTCTGTCAGCAAAGCCCTTTGCTTGTTTCCCAGCCTGCTTCTGATGAAATCAGTCGACCTTATTTAAACCACCTATTTAAATTACTTCCGTTAAGGTCGTTGATTTTGGCTTAAGGGGATTAGGGATTGTTCAGGAGAGTAATGGGAGCTCTGGCAGAAGTGCTGTTAGATACAACTGCCTTAAATTTCTTTTGTTGGCATAGTAAACGTCTCTGTACATCGTAACTGGTAGTAAAGCCTGTTGGAAAGAAGCAATTGGCCCAGTACATCTGTCTGGGGATTGTCTTCTCCATTCTTCACCATAATGCTTGGCAGTGGTGTTGGAGCCTGCTTGGACGCTCAGCTTTGGTGTTTTCCAGCTGAACCTCTCTAAAAATATTTAAAGGCTCTGCACTACTTTCAAGGCTTTTTTACGGTGCCTGAAGAATCAGTGGAGACTACTCTCCAGGATACGTGGAGACTTGTATCCAAGTCCAGTGGCTGGACTGTGAGCTTCTGTTCTGAAGATCTGTACTGGGCATTGTGTAGATTGTGAACATTAATTTTTGTGTTTGGGTTTAGCCCACATTAAAATCACAGTGCTACCAGTGCCCTTTGGTTCTGAGTATGGGAAGGAATTGTGCCTTACTGCCTGTACTCTGTGTTTCAAAAGAGCAGGGAAAGGTTGTGGTCTGTTACAGGTGAGTTCTACCTTTGCACCTTCCAGCCTGAAAGAGCAGTGAGAGATCTCATGCAATTCTCAGCGCTCAGCACAAGATGTTTTTGCATAATGGCTGTCATGGTGACCCTTGTTCAAATTTGTGCAATAAAAACACCAAGCTTTCTGCACTGAAGGGAAATTCTCTGTGAAAATTTTCAAAGGTTCTATAAAATTGTAACAAATCAAGATGCTGATAGAGCCTTTAAGATGGAAATTCATCTCTTTTTTAGTCTATTGCTGTGAACATGAGCAGCTCTCTGGGTATTAAATTTTATGCTGGACAGAACTCTATATCACTTTTAATACCTTTAAGAATTTCAGAGATTTTTAATTATTATTAAAGCAGGATGATAATACATTCATTTTATATATATAAAGTAAGAATTTATAGTTTTGTTTCCACTGTTGCCTTGAATTTCCATCTAAATAATTTTTAAATGCTCAAGTATTTTTTATCATTCTAAACCTGTGATCTTTCTTAATGCATCATGTTTTCTTGATCTAAGGAACTTTATAAAATGTTTTGTAATCATTTTTTAAAATAAAGGTTTAGTAAATAACTTAAGTGTTTCTTGTTTTTGCTGCTATGATTTGGTGTTGCTATGTAGTTCTCCCAAAGCCGTAGGAAATAACATCATTCTTTGTTCCTGATTTCGTGAGCTTGCATTGCGTTTGCCTGTTCCTGGGGAAGAAGGTCCAACTTGGAGAGCTGGATATTCTCACTGGAAGTTCCCAGGAAAAAAAGATCTGATAAGATCAGTATTACCTCTGACCACCAGGTCCAGCCAAAGTAGTTTGCAGTAGCCTTTACATGTGGTCTATAAGTTACTGTGAAAAGCATAATCCAGGTGCTGCTTCCTATTGTGTTGATTACATGGAACTGAAAAAAATAAAGGGGCAGACTTGCTAAAGGAAGGAGCACAACCTAGAAAAGGTGTTGAGAGCAAATCATTTATTCTGGTATAGAAAAATGCAGGTCACTGACTTATTTGGTTGAGGGAGAGATGCTTGATCTTTAAAAGGTTGTTTGGCTGATTGTCAGTGGTAGGGGTTGAGGAAAACGAAGCAAACCTGCATGTTTTGCTTTCTGGCAGGGGAGCACTTTTTTCATTTCATAATCCTACAGATTACTTATTACCTGGTGGTCATCTTGTACACAGGAGGAAAATGACACTTCTTTCATTGTCGACACAGAAACTGGAATGCTACAGTATGTTTTTCTTTATTTTGTAACATGAAAAGATGAAATCATTTTAAAGATTAAATTATCTTTGATGAAGTTGCCAGAGATGAATGTAATCATAAGGATTTAAAAGGGAAAAAAGGTCTCAAATGCTTTTAATTACCTAGATGCAAGAAAATAATCAAGGCAAAATGTGTTATTAGGAAAAGTATGTCAGTGGTGGATTTTACACCATGAGAAAATAACCCAGAAATACTAGATTTAATAATTTGAAGCATGACCACACAATTTAAGTCATGTTATTGCTAGACTCACAACAACTCATTCCTCAGGAGTGTAATCCAAGTTGGTTCACTGTAAATGACCAGAATGTAATGAGCAGGGCAGAATATCAGCTAGTAGCATGCAACTTTCCTTTGTGAGTGCACAGGCACCACCTGGTCACTATCTGTCTGTCCATCCCTCAGTCAAGGCACAGATGTGTTTCCTTGCTTTGCAGTGGCTTTTCCTTACAGCCAGGAGCAGGCCCAGCCACCTGCTCTCACACAGCTGCTGTCTTGCAGGAGCCAAGCAAGGGTCACTGCTTGGCTGGGCTTTGGGTGTGGCTGCCCCTTGGATTTGGAATGGCTATTTTTAGCCCGCGGAAGGAAGCACAGGGAAGGCCAGAAATGTATTTTGCATTGTTCCTGCTGTCTGCACAGGAACCTGCAGAGAAGCTGCAGGAGGGAAGTTTGCCCACAAGAGGGCAAAGATGATCCTGGGATGGAAATTACTTGGTCTGAAGGACTCCGTCCTCTCCCACCTGTATTTCCAGTGGGACTGAAGCCCCCCCCATGCCCCTCTGTTGTCAGTGTGGCTATAAATTGAACTCTGCGTTTTAGGGATACTCTTCCCAATAATTTTCTTATTTCTCAGTGTATAGGTTGAAGGATTTTTGGCAATATAATCTCATCAGGATTATCTCAAGGAGATACTTTGCCTGAGCAGTTTGAAAGGGTTTTACTCACATTGCTTGTGTTTTGTAACCTGCCAATAGATGTTTTCAAAAATTCAAGTCGGGCTTCAGCTGCATGACAACACCTGCACTTAAAACATGGCACTGCAGCTTTGGAGAACTTTGTGGTCTGTACTGTGCTGTGGTTTTCAATGAAAGATTTGTGGATCACAGGTGGGAGAGGAATGAAGTGGGGCATACCTGAGCATTTCCTGGACTCTTGAGACGTTAAAGGAGGGAAGTTTATTATCCAAAAATGCAAATTATGCATGCTGGAAAAAAATCAGGTCCCACAAACAGAAATGTTGGCAACCATAGCTGTAAAGCATGCCAGACAGGACTTCTTGCAATTTCAGTCCTCTCCAGGCATCCCAGTGAAACTTGCTTTGACCAGCCCACGTGCCCTGATCACTCACTCTGTTTCTTATGACCTGTTATCTCTTGGCTGAATTATTGGTGGGAAGATAAACCAGACTTGGCTATTTTGAAGTTGGCAAGTCCTGAGGTGAGAGTCAGGCTTCATGAGGAGGTGACAGCACAAGCACATTCTTCTGCAGCATGACGCATGTGCAGCCAGATGGGGACAGCAAATCCCCAGTCAGGTATGCACTGCTAGATGTGCTGCATGGAGGTAGGCAGTCTTCTGCAGTGCCAAGCCTGAGGTCTATGTCAGAGCTCTCTTTTTAGTCCTCATTTGGACTTATAGGAAGCAGAATACAGTAAGACAGAAAGGATGACAAGTTTTCTGTTACCATATGCTCTACCCTTGCTTAGAGAATGGTGCAAAGTTGCTCAAAATAATGCAAGTCTGTCTGCAGTACAGCCCTCCTTTTAACTACTTCCTTTGCACCAGCTGTTCCTCTCCCAGAAATATCAGTGCAGACGTGATTCTGAAATCCCTGCTTATGTTGAACTCTAGGTGAGGAAGGGACAGTTACTTAATTGTTCTCTGGTCTCTGCACTTCACTAACCAAAGGTGTGGAGCTGCTCTCCTGGTGTGAGCAGCAAGGGCATCCTCAGCAAGAAGGACAGACTCACCACTCCTATTTTCATTAACACCCATTTTCAGTCTCCTTTGCCTGCCTGCTCAGTTTCAAATGCTTCAAAATACTGCTAAAGCCCTGCTTCCCATTCCTGTACCTCAAACCTAAACTAAACCTCCCTATCAGTGCAACTCATAGCAACAAGAGCTTTGGCTAAATCTCTGCCTGCTAGTTTCTCATAACAGCTGGGATAAAGAGGCTGTGGAGGCCTTTCTGAGGGGGTACAATACAGCTTTAGAAACAACTGGCTCGTTAACTTAAGCCTGTTTTCTGCCTCATCGTCCTTTTGCTCAGAAAGGCTTGTTTTATGAATGAACCAATGTTGTCCTTGACTTGATACAGTTTTTTTTTTTTTAATTGTAAATGCTTGTTTCTGGAAATTGTGCCTCTCATTTGAGGGTAACAAGGGCATAATTATTCAGCTCTCATGCATCACAAACTGCTGAGCATGAGGTATTAATGGAGTGCTTTGCTGCCACCATAGCTTAATAGCTACAGCTGCAGCATTGTGCTCTTGTTTGGCAGGGGTTCATGGAAGAGGGGGATGCAGATCATTAAGTTTTATGTTAAGAGTGATTTACAGATGTAGCAATAACAGTAGACTATGCTAGACAGACAAAGCACTTCTGATTTAAAAGGAGCTGTTACACCAGCAGAGCTGTAATTCATACTAGTGGTGGTACAAAGCCCCCAGCACCAGTCCACCTCATATAAACCCCAATAATCATAATAAAGGAAAATTGTGTTAGTGTACTTGTGTGTGCTGGCAGGGGGAGGAGGGGAATCATACCCTACCATCACAGCTGGCTTGCAGATGTAACAGAAGGAAGCTGCAAATGAGTGCTTTTGGCTAGCTACAGGCTTTGAGGTGATATCAAACCACCAGCCTGGTCCCTTCCCATCCACCCAGCAACAGCATCAGCTCTGTTAAGTGCTGAGATACAAGTGCTAGAATTAAAAGGTGAGTGTTGCCCCAGCTGCACATGGGAAGGTAAAAGCAGTGTCTCCTCAGCTCTACCCTGAGATGTTCCAGCTGAGAGACCAAGCTGCCCTGGTAGGTGATGGAGGAAGAGGCACATCTAGAGGGTGAATTAGAGGAAAAGGTTAACTCCTGCACTCTGAGTCACTGCTGTGATCCACTCTTGCCCTTCTCTTTCTGCACTGGCTGTGCAGGGGAGAGTGGCTGGGTATTAACGCTAGTCCCATGCAAAGAGTCTCCAAGATACACTGTGCTTTTTCCTGGGAGAATGGTATTTACTCTCTTTGAGCTGTAAAAGTAGTGCAGAATGAGTGCTGTCTCTAATTTCCTAGTCTGACCTCGTATGCCGAAGGGTTTTATGCCTCAAGTCTACACCTGTGGAGTTTTCTTCCCCATGTTCTAGTTCCCTCTTGTTACAATTCCTCCTGTCTTGAGGGCTGCCTGTCTGTGTTGCTCTTCCTACACAAATGCAAACACGTAAGAAAAGAACAAGTGGTTCAGACATAATTTAGCAATGACTCTCCATTAGTGGCCTGGGGCTATTTCCCCCTGCGGGGAGGAATGTCCCACCACCCTGCGTGGCTGCCAAGTCATTCACACACATGCAAGCTCTGCCTCAAGAGCTGGTGTGTTCTCCTTGTCTCTCTGAGACCCCCTTCAGCACTCACAGAAACACACAGGTGCTTCCTTCACCCCCACACAGGACTTTTTCTACACATACCCACACATGCAAGCACAGAGCACTCAGCCTGCTCCTTGTCTTCTGTGCTATTCCCTCTTCCCAGGTGCTTGGCTTGCTGCACAGTTGCCTGCCCACCTGTGCATGACCCCAGCTGTCTGGAGTCCCCCGGGAGAATGGCTCTGAAGTGACAGATGCGACAGTGCCTGTGTGCACCAGGCAGGGCCGAAGTCATTGCAGGGCCAGGCAGAGTAACCTGGGGGCTTTGCAGCACCAAGTGTTGGCACCAGGACACCTGGGCATTCCTGGGTTACATTGCACTGTGGGCAGAACTTCTTGTCACTGTGAGGAGGGCAGGACTGCTGCTCTTTTGCTAAGGCTTTAGAGGTTGCAGTTTATTCCTTTCAAATGGTTGCTCTGTGTCTTGCAAACATCTAAAGAGCAATAAATGAAATTTACACTATCTTGGGCACTCTGAATCCAAGCCAGGATTATCAAAAATTAATTTTAATTGAAGTAAATTTATTTCTGCCCTAATCCTTTTTTTTCTTCTTAAAAAGTTCAGGCCTTTATGGCTGGCTAGTACTCTGAAGGACCTACTTCACTCAAACACATCTCACCTGAGAGCCAGCATCTACCCAGTGACATAACTGCTTTTGAAAATACTTGTGTGTTTCTGTAATGCTGTAGTTCAGCAATATGGAAAAACCAGGTGCTGCTGGAGGTGGTGTTATGTTCAGGAAGCGATACAAAAATATTAATCCAAGGAACAGCACTGTTCTGAGCTGTTCCCTCAAGAAAGGTCAGGTAGTGCTGCTACTCTGCAGTGACTCCTTGATTTTAGCTCCTTCATCCGCACTTTCTCTTTTAGCTCTGCCCTCATTCCTCACCATCACCACACAATAAAGCAAGATTCCTCGCAGCCTCCCTTTCATGAACCCTCCTTATCATACTACTGTCCCCTGCAGCACATCACAAGCAACCACAGTCAAATCGGGCCTTTGACTATTCAACACTGGAATGTTAAAGCCAAGCTTTCACAGCACTAAGCCAGAACAATGCCAAGGATTTTGGTATCTTAAATTCTGCCTCCATGTAAAACTGAAACCTCATCTTGGCAGCCACCTCACCCCTGAGGCGGGAAACTCCTGTGATGCTGCAACTCTTTTAATTATTGTTTTCTTGGTCTTCTTTTTTTTTTTTTTTATTTTTCCTAACTTTCAGTCTTCCTACCTGTGAAGTGCTGCTTCTGGTCATGGCCAGACAGCTTCACTTTCACTGTTAGCAGAGCTCAGGCAGAGGTTTGGTAAAGGGCAAAAAGCAGACAGATTTTTCTTTTTTTTCCCAACTGCCCCAAGGCAGAAAGACTGGTTCAGGCAGGTGATGAGAGCTTGTTTGATCCTTAATAAATTGGCAAGTAATTTACACAGTAGAAAAGTGCAAATATGAGATAACACGAGGGTAAGTCATCAGTTATTCAGAAATATAGCCCTTTTTTTTAAATTTTATGCAAGGTTTGGGATGGTGGGAACCTGCTGTATGTTGATCAGTCCCTAGTAACAAACACTGATGCGTACTTGCCACATTGGCTGTGAGAAACCAGAGTGCTGACCCAGGGGACCAGCTGAGGCTGATGGACTGGGCTCAGGGACAGGCAGAACAGAAATAAACTCTGGCTTAGCCAGCTGTGGGTAATCAGTGACCTCTAGAAAGGACATAATTCTTTTCCTGTTTTCCAGCTGCCGTCATGCTGCAAAAAAGTAATCGTTCTTCTCCAGGAGAGGGTGATAACAAGCACTAGTGCCACTTTCTGACCTGCTCCCATGTAGCAGGGTTAAACAAGCCCTGGGACCAGGGACTGAAACCAGGAGCCACCTGTTCCCAACAGGATGGCCTCTCAAGTGTGCAGCCCTGTGTGTCTGCAGAGGAGTGGAAGGTCAGCCAAGGGCATGGCACTTGCACTTGCCCCAGTATGAAACTTGAAACAGCCCAAACAGGTGGGTTGCTTAAGAATACCCCAGAGCTTTGTGGTGAGGGCTCTCTCTTGCCACCTGGGTGTAAATCTCTGCAGGCAGAAAGAACAGGATGTGGGCCTCCCTTTCTCTGGAACCCAATGCTCCTGTCACAAAACCAGCAGCACCTCCAGAATGCCCAGCAGGGCCCCGTGATATGTAAATCCAGCTTTCCTTGGCTTTCTGATGGCACTCAGCAGTGCAACTTGATGCCACATTGCACAGTCTGTGGTCAGGTCTTGTGCATCCCCCCACAGCTTTAGCAGAACAGCAAAATCCCAGACACAGGTTATAAAGTGCAGGCAAGCAGTAAAGAGACTTCTCTGTCACTCCAGGCAGATCTGCTCTTTAATAACCAGCACAGCCAGAAACTGTTAATATCTGCCACCACTTCTGTTAGTGCAGAAGGCACTCACATTAGTTCCTCCCTTCATAAGCTTTCTACTAATGTTTGCACCTGATCTTCCTTCTCTCCTGCTCCTTTTTGTCCTAGTAAGTTCCTAGTCCTCTTCCATGGAGCATCACTCAACACCCCACCACCACACACACTTCATTACAAGTTATCATTATCCTGGGGTCCTGCTACCCCCTTTATACCCCACATAGTGAACTGTTTCCAAACAGTGCAACCAATTCCCTGCAACAGAAAAAGTGTGCAAGTTATGCAGGTCACATAACCTGCAGTGTCTTCATCCAGCACCATGGTCCTCAAGCTTTTCAAAGCCACTCTTCCTCTTTTTAAAATGTTTCCTTTCCCCGTTTCATTTTCCCAGTTTCTACCTGACAAAAGCACTATTCTAATTTATCTCAAGACCCCAGAGCTCAAACATTAGATTTCTTTTTTTCACAGTATGAAACAGTTTGTACTAACAATTTTCTTCTCTCAACATTTACATTTTAATTTTTCAGTAAAAACTGAATCCCAAACTCTGTGTTAGCTCAGAGGATAAACTGCACTCATCCTGGAGCTGAAGAGGATGGACAGCTTTTGGGTGGGATAGTTGGAGACGAGCACATCCAAACACAACAGCAGGGAACAGGTTTTTCTGTGGCTCTTACCTATTGTCTTCCAGTTACAGGATGTATTCTGATACTCCCCAGAGAGAAAGCCACTGCTGTAGTAGAGGAAGGAAAAAAATGACCAGGACAACAGTCTGATTCTCCACATCACCCAAATAGCTAACAGGGTTTATTTCCAAAACAGCTGGAATCCCATATTTGACAAAGTTGCAGACAGATGGAGCTTTCAGAACCAGGTTGACACTGAAGGAAACTTAAAACACTTTTGCTGGCAGAGGTACAGCAGAGAGGTGTCAAATTCCCTGCCAGACGGAGCTGTCATTCAACAACCCCCGGTGGAGCTGGTGGTAACAGAAAATCTGTGCTTTTCTTGGTAGACATGCTTCACAAGGAGGATTTGGGGAAAGCAAGGAAGCTTTGGCAGCAGAGATGTCAGTCTTCCAGCCCAAGAGCATCCTTCCAGCCTAGGAGCATCTGGTGGGTTTATGGACCCAGCACTGTCACAACAGGGAAAGCTGCAGGAATATTTTAGCCTTGTCAGTAGGCACAAAAACCAAAAGGGAACTAGTAACTTACATCTCTTGATCCAGTATAAACAAGTGCACTTACAGCAAAACATATTCTTTGGATGATCACAGAACATAGTTCAGAAATTCTTTGGTTGTCAGACTGCATGAAATTCCCCTTGACTTTTTTTTTCTCCATATGGTTGACAAGTGAAAGAGTGATATGAGAGGCTGAAAAAAAAAGCTAGTATAGTGCCAGGAGAGGGGGTATGGTTCCAGGAGAAAGTGGAAACAGCCTTTTCTGCAGAGCAAGCTCAGGCTCCAGCCCCATCCTTAGCAGGTGCTTCTCCCCACTGCCACCACAGCACTGAGGTCTCAGCTGCCTTGACACTGTCTGCAGCAGAACACTGGCTTCCCACAGGATTGCCAAGTGGGCTTAAAGCTTGTGGGAAGGTTCCTACTGTCAATCTAAAGTGATACTTCAGGAGGTGAAGGAGAAATAATACAGTCTTTTTCCTCTAGGGGAACAGGAGAGGTTGTATCCTTAAATATCTATCATATCAGTCCAAATTAAAGTCCGAGTGCTGGTTTCCAAAAACTGTAAAGGTAATCTTGGCAGGAGGACTGGTGATCAAGCACCCCTGTTGCAAAAAATTAGACACACACTTATGTGTGTGTTTGTGTACCTTCTTCTGCAGGTATTTTCACTCAAAGTGCCCAGAATAAAGTCCCTTGTCACATATGGCCATTTGACTGGTCCTGTGCTGGCAGTGCAAGAGAGGCTGAGCTATCACTGACACTGCTGACAGTGAATTCCCAGCTGAGAAGAATGTTTGTTCTCTTAAGCCAGAGAGCCTTTGAGCCGTGGTCAGTTCAGGTTGTTAGAAAGAAAAAAATGAATCCTGACTAAACACAAAACATATCATCTGAAGGTAGGGGGCAGAAGTTGAACATTGTAAAAAAATAAGAAATATCCAACACTAAAGTAACAATATACCTGCCTGTTACATAGTTTCATTTGAATAATCCTCTGTGTTAATGTTAAGCACTTTATCTTGGAGTGAACACATGTACATCCACTAAAAACAGAATTTTGTCCTTTCAAATTGTTTCCTGCTCTGTGTTGCTCTAGATAGGGCACTTTTGAAAAGGAATAGCAAAAAGAATCACAGAAACTGTGCACCATGAGGAGGGGGATTCTTACCTCTCCCAGTTATCTGCTCAGTTATTTTCATTTACTTACTCAAAATTTTTGACACTTTAGCTGTTGGCCAATTTTCTGTTGTCAAAGAGTTAAAAATAATTTCTAAGTAAAGATACATATATTAGGATGGGAAAAAAATAAGGTGGCAACAAATAGCAATGCATGTTGACCTGCCATGAGGCACAAAAAGAATTTTCTGAGAGAACCATTAAATTACTTAGCAGTATTGATGCAGAATTTCAAACAAATAGAAAAATATATAGCAGGCTTTCTTCTCCAGACTGTCCTGGTAAACTGTATAAACCCAGCTTCTGCTGCACCATCATGCAGTTGTCTTGACAGAATAAACCAAGTTCTGCTTCATATCTAGATGTGAAAGGAGAAGCACCAAGGAGGAAGAGAGACCCACACTTCCTTTTTTTCCTACAAAGAATTCCCAGCTCACCAGAGATGGACTGCAAAAGGAAAGACAAGGGTACCAAGAATGCATTGTCTCAGCACTGAAGTTACATAGAACTTCATGATGATACCAGGTTGGGCAAAACTGAACTGTTCTGTCTGTTCAGGCTCTGGGCAGAGTCCCCGAGAGCATAGATTCCAGCTGAGACAGAGGAAGTGACAAAACCACATGTTAGAGAGAGAAAGAAGCACATTGCTCCATTCACAATGGGCTTTCCATAAACACTGTTAGATTACAAAGCGAATAATTTATAGCAAATGCATAGAAATTTTCTACAGAAGAGGTCTTACTGTGAAAAGGAGAAAAAAAAGACCCCACAAAACATTAAACATATGTTCTTGGGTATATTTTCCTGTATTTGGCACGGAAATTATTTAAGAATAATCTTTGATTGCTAAAAATTCATGGAGAAAATCCCTGATTTCATCGTGTACTGTTGGGGCTAGGAGAGAGTGTTTGCAGTGATGTTTTCAAGTTGCAGTTCATAATTTTTGATGCTGGCTAAGCTGATGTTAGAAAAAGTCCACAGTTCTGATAGAAAGAGGTAACAAAGGCTTGGGTCAGCTTATCCAGGCACAAATTAGTTTGTAACTGTTCCTTTGTTAAATACAGAATCCTTGGAAATTAAGAATCAGGAGGAATTTGCAGGATTTCCCTTGTGTAAACAGATGGGAGGAAATCAGAAGCAATTTTTCCATCCCTCTGAAAGGAGAACCAAAGGACTGTCCAAATGAATTTTAAATACACTTATTGCAAATAGCTGGAAATGGCCACAGCCCAGCTTGAGAGACAAAAGTTGTCTTTCTCCGAAACAAGCAGGTTCTCCATTATAAACTTCTTTGGGTGGGGGCAGGTGGGGGGAGAAAAAAACTTTGGTTCACAACGTTGTTTTGCATAGGCATTCAAGTAGATCTTCCAAAGCTACCAGCTTGACCAGACTAGTTACAAAATACCCATGGCTCTCTCCTCAGTAGTGGACCCTCCTCTTTGGTATCCTGTTTTGTAAGGCAGACGTCTTGCACAGGTGATGGAGTCACACAGATGCATCTTGGAAAAGGAAGACAGTGTCACTTGTGTTGCCACAAACAAATTAATCCAATTTATTAAGCAACACACTGGAAACCTTCTTTTGGTAAGGAGTGGGGGAGGGAGAAAAGAAAGCATTGCTCTGTTCACTATTTGCTAGAAGCAAGTTATTTTGCTCTTGTCAGCAAACAGCTGTCAATAGCTGTGATAATGTCTGTGATGACAGAAAATTTGGAATGATGGCTTTTTGAGTAATTTTGAGTCACAACAACCAGGGCATTAATAAATCCTTCCAGGTAGACATAGCCCTGTCCCAGAAAATATAAATATTCATTTTGGGAAGCATTCTGGCAGTTACTAAGCATGATACTTACTTGTTGACTGTGTGATGCACGAAACCTTGTAGGATGACCACATGCTTATAACACAAAGTATTGTAGCCAGGAACCCGAAAGTCTGGATGAGAAAACAAACAAACCACAAATACTTACAGAGCATTAGATGACACATATTCCATGGACACTTTTGTGTATTCAGCTACACATCTTATGGAATTAACAGACCCAAAAAAAAAAGTGGGTTTTTTTACTCCATTCTGCCAAAAGACTAAAAAACCCAGAAGTTTCTGTAGTATAATAGCAGCTTATGTCTTGTCAAAACTGAAAGACATACTGAGAGTCATAAACAAGAAGGGAGAAAAAGCTGGACAGCAGCATGGAGTCTCAACTTCTAAACTTCTCACTAGGATTCTGCAACAAAGAAAAGACTGTTCCTAGCACCTCTGATTACTGCTCTTTTACTGTCCCATTCAAACAAGTCTTTCCCTGCTGTCTGCCAAATAAACAAGTCAGGTAGGTCTTCTAGTTGTTTGCATCATCAGGACTAAGTTTCTGAAAAATTCTTTATTCTGGAAGAGTTGTATTTCAGGTCCTGCTGCTGTGAAAATACTATCACCCACACTTGGAAGTCATGCCTCTGTCTGTAAAGCCTTCCAGCCAAGAGAGGCAGAGAGGACCTGCCAGAAGTCAGCTCAGAGCCCCAGTGGGCCTAGCTCAGGACAAATTATCTTGAACAGGAGCAGGAGGCGTCAAAAGCCGAACAGGGGGGTAAAATCCTTTAGGTAACTTCCAGCAGCTACAACAGTCTTTTGTCAAAACTTAATTGCCTTAATTCTTCACCTAAACACATTAGTTCCTATGAGTTAAAGCAGAAGCCTTTGGTTTTTACGCTCTGGCAGGACAAATACCAGCTTTAGTGGTGAGTCCAGCATTTGACAACAAAATATTTTTTGCTGGCAATGTGTTACAGAACATTCACTGAAAGGACCTAGAAGGTAGTTCACCCAACCAAGACACAGGTAAGGCAAGTCTGTAAGAAAACAGAGGTACAAGTGATATATTTTCAATGCCCTACCTAACATATATTACAATTTTAAAAGTGTCAAGCCTAATAAACAGTCTTACCGCTCCAGCCACAAGTCCAGTTATATTGTAACTCTTGGCTGCTGCTACAATCGATCCAATGAGAAGCAGAATTGTACCAATTAAGTAATGAAGAAACTCCTGAAAAGACAACCACAGCATACATCAGATGGGAAACTTATCTGGAAAGCATTTTGATATGTCTCAGAAAGAAAATAAGTTGGCAGAGATGACTCAAACCCTCAAACCCAGAGGACAAAACATAGTCAAAAAGAAAAAAAAAAAAAAAGCAAAACAAAACCCAAAACTCAAAACCCAACAACTCA
Source organism: Picathartes gymnocephalus (assembly GCA_013390045.1). Taxonomy (NCBI): domain Eukaryota; kingdom Metazoa; phylum Chordata; class Aves; order Passeriformes; family Picathartidae; genus Picathartes; species Picathartes gymnocephalus. The sequence continues at coordinate 101,757 of WEKY01042818.1, forward strand.
CCTTGTGAGTGGATTTCATACCAAACCTCAGTTTCTGTTCAAAAAAGAGCACTTTGGGTCTACTAATGTTACTGGAATAGGATTTACTTACTGGGTAGGGATGCAATCCTTTCAATTCAGCATGGTACATTACTTTATTGCATCAAGTAGGTACCTTACTTAAAAAGATGGTTCTTGAGGAAGGAGGAAGTGAAAAATCAAATGCTCCCACTTCTGATAATCTTAGAAAGTAAGCACTGGATCTACTGCTGCATTTACTAAAAACTTACATCAACCAAGACTAGAAACAGGAGGGAAGCCATGAAAAGCACAGCTGCAGTAAAACATGAGGCATTGGGGTTTTCTGAGAGAGGAACAAGGCACCACATTTAAACTCTTCTCTGGTGTGATAAGTATCAGTCCAGGAGTCAATTTTACCTTGTTACAAGCAGGGGGTATCTGTGGACTTACATTACATTTTGAACTGTCACAAAACTTATGACAACCAATACAGGTGTTTGGAGACTGAACGTGGGTTGTTTCTTGTTCATGGTGGGGTGGGCAGGGGGATATCTGCTTCCTTTATCTGCATTGCACTACCAGCAGAAGCCACGCAAGTACAAAGGAGAAGAGAGATTGTGTCTCAAACCAGAAGATAGAATATAGTCCCAAAATGAAATCGTCCAAGGAAAGCCCAGAAGATGAACAGTCTACCCTACCAGTTTCACTCTGCTCAGCTGTTACAAAGAGCTGAGAAGAATTTTTTCTTTAAAGTAGGCTCTGAGACCACAAGGTACTTTCCTAATTTGTAAACTTGTTTCGGGTAATCAAAATCTCAACCCTTGGATTTACCAGAATAAATTATGTGCATTAGGCTTCTCTGACTAGTCCATGACACAGCAGGCAAATGGGACATGCCATTGCCTCCTCAGAGACATCAAATAAAGCAGTGTACACAGGCTACTACTTCAGAGGAATCCAAGGGATGGGCAAAGCTGCAACAGAATCATCAAAGGCTCCATTAGGTGGAGAACAAACCCCCAGCAGGGCCGGAAGAGTGCCCTCTGGAGAAATACTTCCAAACTTTAAAAGGTGTCAGCAATGAACAACCTCTTGAACCACTTCAGCTTTACTGGCTGCAAATCACACCCCTGATTGCAATGTAAAGATCCTGCCAGGAAACTCATCCAAATGCTAGCTGTACTTTCTCAGACTCTCTCACATGTCTTCCTCTTCTGTTCTAAAGATACTTAAATGTGACTGAAAATGAGATTGGTTGTTTTGTAACAGAGCAGCAATGTTCAAACATCACATCCTATAAAGCTTTCTGAAGCTGAGCAGCCACAAACTTCAGTGCCTTAAATTCTGGAACATTGAGGAATAATTAAACACACAACAAAAAAACCAAAAGCAGCCTATGCAGAGGCAAAAATAGCATAGTCCTGCTACAGCAATGAACACATTAACTGCTGCTTTAAAAAACTGTCATTTATTAACTTACTTCACTCCTTTATTTCAATCCCTGCATCTCTATTATCTCTAGAAAAATAAGTACCTTAGAAACAGAGGTGGCGCACATTTAAAAAAAAAAAGTCTAACCATATTCTTCAGCTAAAAAGAAAAAGGAAATTATCTCTCTGGTTGTAAGTGGATGGATGGACAAACTGTTATCTTAGATCTGTAAATTACTTACGTATCTTCCATTAACCACCACCCAACCACTTTTTGGATTTCAAAATTCCTCTCTTCAGCTGGCTTTCCCCATTCCCTTGGTCCTTCTTCAGTGAAGTAACATATGTAAGGGAGGCATGTTCTAAATGCTGAGGTTGTTAAAATCCATCATCCCACACTAGGATGCAGAACTCTTCTGTTAGCTGACCTGAGCCTAGAGCTACTGAGGAAGTTCAGGTCTCACATTTTTGGTACTGCCTGTTGGTTCTCTGCTAGGATATGAGAGATGCATGTGTGTGGGAAATGCGGGAATGAGGCAGGAACATCCTCCAGGATATCCCAGGAATGGCCAGGCTACAGCAATCAGGCCGAGGCTCCTGTTTTTTGCTATTGTTTAAGTTACCTAAAACCATACCAAAAAGAGGCACATCTGATTTAAATAGCACTCACAGATTTTATTTTGGGACAGGATGTAGCACATAAATTCTAATGCTATGATGTGGTACTTTAGCAATCCCTGAGCTGCTATAAATGACCTGAGCTAGGACTCATCTGCTGAAGGCTTGATGATCAGTAGATTCCTTTTGTCTCTTAATAAAATTATTGCCTTCCATAGAGTAAATCTAGATTTATGTCTGTGTAAAGGAGGGCAGAATCAAATCGAAACAAGCTGAAAAACTTACAATTACAGAATACAAGCAACAAAAGGGTTTGCATATATGGCAAAAAAGACTTGAGTGAAAGACAGCCTATCTTTGTGAGACACCACAACGAAATGGACTGAGAAAGCGAGATATCAATCCCCAAGGGAGAAGAGGAACCTGGGCTTACCGCAAGTGGCCAGCTAACACAAGTTAGCTTCCTGTAGACTCTGAAAATGTGCATGATGTAGAAGAACAAAATCATAACCAAGTCGCACATGGTGACAATCTGAAAGAAGCTGTATGCACTGTAGTCGGTCCACGGAGAATTATTTACACTGATGAATCCAATCAGCAGTGAGATCTGGAAGACAAAAGGCACATTAAAGGTTTTCACTATGGTGCTCAGAGGGTTGTGGAGATGATTTTAAGCACAACAAAATGGCATTCAGAAACAGAAGACAAATATCTAATGTAAATGGGACGGTCCCAACAAAATGGAGGACAAAGTAACAAGCATGATAATAAGGTTTTATGATTTGCTGATAAATGAGATGAAGCAACCATTAGGACTGGGGAAAGGGGCAATGGCCAGAAGGAAAGCAGCAGTTTCAGCCTGAAGAACTCAGCTTGAAGATGTCTCTATGTACAACAGAAGAGGTTTCAAATAAAGAAAAGGAACCGAATGCCTGGATTTGCACCAGCGACTGAAGCATCTTAACCCCACAGACTTTCAGAAGGAGTTCACTGAAAGCTGTGAAAATGGAGGTGTCCATGAACACATGCACCAAAACTTTGATTTAGTGACATTTCTTACAGGCAAAATCAGATGACCTGAGCTAACAGTTTTCCCTTTCTGCCACCTACAGAGCAGGAGTATTAGCAGACTGTAAGGCAGTATCAGAGCAAATAATATAAACATGTGGAGGAATTGATTAATTCACCTCACCACCAAAACTTTTATAAGTTAACACTGCCATATAAAACTGTAAAGCATTATTGTACAACTTCTTTCAGCTGTAGGTTTGCTAAGGACAAAAGATATTTCTTTTTTTTTTTTAATCTAAAGCTACTTGTTTATTTTACTGGTCTTGCTTCTTCCACCAGCCTGGCTAGCCTGGGTGATCAAAATAAATCTACCAAGAATATACTAAAATACTTTTTTATTACAGACTCTGTCAATGCATGCTTTCAGCCACTGTAATTTTTAGTTCATCCGAAGTCAGCCAGAAGCTGTAATGATTCACATTTTAAGTGTTTCTCCTAGACACTAAAAAACTATCTGAGGAAGCCAGCACTTCAAGACTGCCCCATCCTTTCCTGCACACTCATCTTTCAAACTCCTAACCAACTGCATTCATTATCAGAATAATTTCCTTAAGATTAGAAGAGAAAAAATAAAACCCCAATGCCCAAACAACATAGCTTAGATTCTCCCTAAGCATTAGCCAAGTTTTACCTGCTCAGTTCTAAGTGGACAGGCCAAATATATGCATGCACAAGGGCAACCAAAATCTCCGTACATAAGAACTTCACAAGGACCTGTCAACTTCACCAAACTCCATCCAAATAGCCACATCAATGTCTTTACAGTGAACCACCTCAAAACAGTGGCTTCAGAGAAATAAGTCGCTGCTCTGGATTCTTTCCCACACAAGTGGCTAAGCTGTTGTCAGACCTGGTCCAGCTCCATTACTTTTACTGTGGCAGTCCAAGGAGTTGATATTAGCCCAGTACGTGATGCTCAGTCCGAGCCAACGATGGGCTTCTGCACTACAGCAAACCTACATCTCCTCTCACCTTTGAATAGACATGGGGCAGGGAAGACAGGACTCAGAGATGCAGGGCTAGATCACACTCCCTGCTTCTCAAGAATGGAGGTCACATGTGCCTTTGAAAATGCACAATACTGCCCAGATCCTATCTCCTCAAATACGTTCCTGCCCTCTGGTTTGGCAGTGTAACAGTGGATTGTCATCCTGCATGTTCAGTGCTTCTGTCTGTACCATGCCTGACCCCTGGGTCTCACTGCCTCTCCTCTGGGGAATCCACAGTGCACAGAGCCTCACACCCTGTGCGTGGCACAGCTTTCTGAGATGCTACATTTGTTAGAAGCAACAAAGCAATGCTCTACACAACTGAGCATTTAGAGGACTCAGGCCCACTTCTTCAATTCTGAGATAATTTGGATGCAGTTTTGTTCAATCTTTGTCTAGATACAGCAGGTCCACATTAAGCAGTGGTTTCGTGAGAGGCCATGGTGTCTGTCATCTTTTCCTTCCCACCCTAATTTCACTTCCTGTCATGTATTGGCCTGTGCTGAGCCACCTCAGTGGACTAAGCCAGCAGAAAAGTGAACTGCTGGAAAACAGCTTTACTCTGGCTCAGCCATCATGCAAGGCAGGATCAGGTGAGCAAGGGACTGTGAGGGAGAAGTGAGGACTCCCACAGAAAGGGTAGGAAGGACTGAGCTGCAGGATGGCAGCAGCCAGTACCACCCTGGCTGCTCAGGCTGCCACAGATCTTCCAGCTCAGCTCCCTGAATCTTAATGTCAGTTGAGCAGAGTCATCTGACTTAGCCACTGAATAATCTAAACAATCAGAAGGAGATAATTTACCCTATAATCTAGGAGAACACTTTAAGTGATGCAAGACACAGCTATTATTTCCATAATTTAAAACTAAATTTAATGACATTTTATTCTATAGGAAGACTCAACAACAAGTCACAGCAAGCACTGAGTCTTGCTCTTGGATAAAGGTGGGATGAGGACAACATTCTCTAACTACCAAAGGCCAGAAGAAGTTTCCCTTATTCAGGTATCTTCACAATAATCAGTTCCCAGTTTCAATTACATGGTAAAAATCAAGAAGGAAGCGTTAATTCACAGAAATGTGCCCACCGGCTCATTTCATGCATGAAAATTAACGTTAGCAGGTTTTTTTACAGTGTTCAAAGGATAAGGAGGACTGGACTCTTGAAGTACAACCACCACCTAAATAATAAAAAGCACTAGAAAAAACCCCTTAGTTTAAGCTAGATCCAGTTCTTTCAATTTCATGGAAGCACAGCAGTATTTTTCTTTTCAGTCAAAAGGTATAAAAAATTGAGAAGCATAAAGAAGAACGGATCCATCCAAGGACAGAAAATACATCTGAGGGGTCAAAATCCTCAGAAATGAGGAGATACATGGTACCAATGAAGAATCTGCACAGCTCCTGGCAGGCTAGAACTGTGAATTTGAACAAACATGCTTTCCATTTCAACAGTTCTTCATGACTAAAACAACTCCAAATCCAATTAGTAAAGATTCTCCCTTCTTTGATTTTAGATGTGCCTCAGCACATAGATAGGAAGAAACCAATGTATGGCAAGAGATTTTTCTTTCAAAGATTTACTTTCTTAGCATAAATGTTGCAACATGAGGTTTACCTGCCATTTCTAAAGAGGGTCCTCGGTTCACAGGCACGTGATTCTGTTTCACAGGACAGGTGCAAAGGGGACCCTCTCAACAACTTTGTATAAAGCTGTACCACATCTGCCACACTATACTGCCTGCAGGTACAGTCAGAGTTTAAAACTCACCTGTCAAAAACAGAATGTTAACAAATACAAGTAACAGAGCCACACAACATCATTTGTTCTTTAAAAGTGACAAATATTGAAGTTCCTTCACCAGATACTGGTTTATCATGATATACCGGGTGATGACTGTACCTTTTTTCCCTCTGGAATTCCAGTTTCCAGAGAACTGAGTGATAAAATGATAAATATGTAACTGTCTGGGATACAGCTGAACATCTATCTCAGAAGTCAGTTTGTGGTATAGAGGGAGAGAGAAATGAATGGCAAAGCACTGAAGTGATCAAATGTTACAAGTGTTCTTTATGCATCTGTGCTCAGGGGAGCAGGTTTATACACCCTGAAAATAAAAACTGGAGGCACAAAAAAATCCAGGGCACTGCTATTTCCATTTCAATACAGCATTTCACAGGTCGTGAGAGCAACACAGATGTAACCCATAGCCAGCAAGCCAGTGTGACCAGAAGTACAGGTCAAGTGATGGTCAGTATCATTAGAAGATTTCAGTGTGCTCCAAAATACATATCCGGGCTCCAGACCTGCATTACAAAAAGGATGAGGGACACATTGCAGGGCACTATTATTTAGATGCTTTCTGGTTTCTGAGAAGCAAAATAAAGACCATATGCCTTAATCAACCCTGAGGAGGGATTTCTGGATTTAAATAAATTTCCATATTTACTCGGTTTCATAGAAGTCGATCAGCTTAAAGTAATCCACTTCTTGAGTCTCCTCTGGATCAGATATTTGAAGTGAGTCGTGAAGCACATTTAGGGACACTGGTATAGATCAGGAAATATCTTACAGTCAAGGCAATGTGAGCTAAAGGCTGTCAGCACTTAGCAGACAGAAAAGACACAACAGAGCCTGCAAGACTTTTACAGAATCATCATTCTCTTCCCTACTTGGAGCTGAAGACGAGGTAATCACATCCTCGCAATGTGACTGTGCAAAATGCTGCCTCTTGAATGGCACTGGCATACCTTCCCAAGCTTAAACCCCATTCTGATTTGAAGCTAACTCAGATCTACCAAAAAAAAATGAACCACAATTTTTTCTTCCCTGATTTGGTCTTCTTCCTAAAGGAACCCTGGAAGCTGTTGGCCACCTTCACCACAAAAGCACATTGTTGGCTCATGGTCAGCATGTTGTCCCCCAAGACCCTAAGGTCTTCCCTGGAGAACTGCATTCCAACCTCCAGCCTGTATTGGTGCAGGGGTTTACCCTCAAATATCTCCAGATACAGGACTTGGCATTTCCCTGCGTTGAACTTGATGAGACTCCTCTCTGTCCGGACTGCCAAGATCTCTCTCCATGGCAGCAAGGACAGCTCATCAGCCACTCCTCCCAGGTTTTTCATCACCTACAAACTTTCCAGGAGTGCACTCTGCATCATCATCCAGGTCATTAATGAAGATGTGGAATAGTACCAGCCCCACTGTAGACCCCTGGGATACACCACTGGTGACTGGCCTCCAACTGGGCCTTGTACCACTGATGACAACCCTCTGGGCTGGGTTGTTCAGTTTTAAATCCATCTCACTGCCCACTTTTCTAATCCATACCCTGTCAGCTTGTCTGTGAGGATGTTATGGGAGACTAGAACCTTACCAAGATCAAGGTAAACCACATCCATCACTCTTCCCTTGTCCACCAAGCTAGTCACCTCATTACGGAAAGCAGTAAGGCTGGTCAAGCATCCTTTCCCCTTTATAAATCCATGTTGACTACTCCTGATCACCTTCTTGTCCTTCATGTGTTTGGAAATGCTTTCTAAGAGGATTTTCTTCATCATCTCCCAAGAGACTGAGGTGAAGCTGAGAAACATGTAATTCCCTGGATCTTCCTTCCTGCCCATAGATATTACATCAATCTGTTCAGAATGGCACACTTCCCTTTTGTACCTCTCAGGCTAGAGAAGATAGGGAAGGACTGGACAAGAGGGATATATTCTCCTCCCCTGTGCTGTAAAATGCTTCTGGAAGTGTTCCCTGGAAATGCTGTTTCTTTTTAAAAATCACCTGGTTTCCTCCTTGTTTCTTCTTGTCCCTGACAAAGAATGAGCATCTGAAGTCCACTGGTCATTATTACGCTCAGCAAGAAAAATGGAAAATGTGTATCAAGACTTCAAGGAAATTAATCTTCCACTACAGGAAAATTCAACACCTTCTTAACAAAAGGAGAGGAATCATGCCTTTGTATAAAAAAGTGATTATATATAGGAGGAAGGTCCAACTTCCAATTACTCCTAAGGCAAATGCATACTGGAGAAAAGACCCATGGCATTAGGCTCCGATGCTGTTGTATGCCTAATTTCAGATGGTTTGAATTCCACCTCTAACTCCTGGTGCTCACTCTCGGGTGGCTGTAGTCCTGCAAATGCAATTAGGTTACAGAGAAAGCTTGGCTCCAAACACCCTGTCCACATGTGAGTGGGCTGGGCATGATGCTGGGACCCAGAGCAAGGCAGCCACACAACCCTCAGTCTCTCTGCTGGCCAGGTCCTCCTGTGGTTTCCAGTCCTGTCACCAGTCACAGAGGCCACCAGTAAAACTGCCCAAGAGCTGCCTGCCCCTCAGGACTAATGGACTGGGCTCTCCTACAGTAACACATGGTGCTGGAGTGCACCAGCACAGATGGAAAAGCCTAGGCCAAGCCAGCAAGTTCAAAGAAGCTTCATAGAGAATCACCTGCTCCAAGGAAGTGGCAGGCAGGAGTGTATGCCCACCAGTCCAGAGATTATACGTACAATTTTCTTAACTAGTGCCCTGGGGGTAACAAAGGAAAGGACTTGTTTTGCTTTGCATGTACCTACAAGCCAGCTGGCACCACAAAGCATTTTCTGCTTATGTGGTAGAAAACTGTAGATTATCTGACCACAGAACAATTTCATAACCTAGGAATCAATCTGTACAAGTGCTTTGTATGATCTTTTTCTACTGTCCTGCTATAATGGATGTCATAAATAAAGCTCTGGCTTTATTGCCAATACCTAATTCTTCTGTAACATTTGGACAGAACTAAATTTTCCACAGACACAGCTACCTGCACAAACATAAATCCTGCATGATCTACAATACTGACAAGAACCTACTCTTAAAGGAAAGCCTAATGTTCTGAGGATGAGAGGCCCATTTCCACAGGCAAACACTGACACAAGGGAGGAATTGTAAGTCGCTGACTCTTGAATCCTGACCCCAGTTTTGTAACCGTATTTCTGTCTGAACTTCAGTAAATCATGTATTTCACCACTTCAGCTCCTCCAGTCACCAGATGAGGACTAATAAAGACTTCACATGCATTGTGCTGAAATGTAAAATAAAGGCAAAAATTTTGAGGACTGCTAATAAATGTCTAGGGCTAGAAGACTGTTTTCTTTTACAGAGTGAATGAAAATAGACGCGCACTAAAAAAACCCCCCAAAAACAAAGAAACAAAACAAAACCAAACCAAAAAAAAAAAAAAGAGGGAGAGAGAGAAAGAAAAAAAAACCAAAATCCATACCAAAATACACACATCCCTCTCCTCCCTGTTCCCCTCTCCAAAAAGCCCAAACGGACAATCAACAGATGTAACAGACAAGCAGGTGTGAAAATCATCCAAGGAGGATGCCACACAACAAGCAACAGGAGGAAAAGGTCTGCTTTCTGAGAAGTGCTTTGAGTTCGATCTGTTGCTACCTCAGCACACAAGATAAACAAAATTGAGAGTCCTAGCTCACTGTAAAATAGAAATTGGTATTTATTTCCTGTCTGTCATTTATTTACTTATAACTGACTGTGAACAGTGATTCAAAAAAGCACACCATGCACAAGACACTGCAAATAAACTGTTTTCTAATCTTTAATGCTAGCACGTCTTTACTACTCGTCCTCTTGACCACCCCTGACTGTTCAGTACTGCACATTTTCAGTCACCCCTGTGCAGCAGTTCTTTCACTGCTCTGCTAGTGACTTTCCCACCGTGGCTGTGCAAGCCCCTGCACAGCGGTGCTGTTCTGGTGTGGGCGTGACACAAGCTGCTTCCCAGCAGCTCGCGGGTGCTGGGCTTTCTGTGGTTAAAACATGTTGATAACACACTGGTGTTTCCGCTGCTGCTGAACTGTGCTCACACAGCTACGAGGCTTTCCGCCCCTCATCCCACAGCAGGCTCACAAGTGGGCAAGACATTGGCAACGACAGCTGGCTCCAGCTGAGCAATGGGATTTTCCAGCCCATACAATGTTGTGTTCATGATAAAAGCTCAAGACAAGGAGGTTTAAGGCAGAATATTTTAGGTTATGGCATTTCTCTCCCCAAGCAACCATCATAGACTCATAGAATAGTTTGGGCTGGAAGTGACCTTAAAGACCATCTATTCCCAACCTCCTTCCCACGGGCAGAGACACCTTCAACTAGACCAGGTTGCTCAAAGCTCCATCCAGCCTGGCCTTGAACAGAGTAGTGGATGAACTGATAGCTTTGCTTGTGTGTGCAGCTTTTGCTTTCCTTGTAAAACTGTCATTATCTTGATCCACCGGTCTTTTTGCCTTCCTTCTATTTCCTCCCCATCTTGCAGGGGAGAGCAGTGAGCGAGATGGGTGGGTGTGTGGCTGCTGGCTGGGGTTAACACACTGCACATGGCCTACCCCTTATCTGGATTTCTAGCTGCTGTGGTAGTACAAAGAACAATATTGAAAAACTTCATTGCAGAAAGACACAGACTATGGTTTTTACAAATCCCAAGATGATGTACTGAATTGCCAGGCTGAAACAGCTATCTTACCATGTAACTTTAAACTCTGGATAATAATTTTCTTTCTCTATATAGAAATAAGATGTGAAATGCCAACCTAACTGCAGGAGGAAAGATAACATTAATAAGAAGCAAAATTGCCTGAAGGTGCCCAGTTACAGAGAAACACTATAACTCTTATCTCAATAATACCATGACACACACTTCCTCATGTATAATCCACCTAGCTCTGTTATCTTTTCATTTAATTACTTTGCCATGCAATGTACAACCACATCCTTGTTTTTCTGAGTATTTTTTTTTCTTGACTTTTCCCTCTACTATATCCTCCTGTAAGAAGAGACAACCTTTTGTCTCCAGTGTTTCCTTTCCTTTTTTTCTGCTCCTTATTCCCCTTTCCTCTTCTTCCCCTCCATTACACTCCATATTTCTTCCCCTTCGTATCTCTCATTCTCTCCCACCCAAATTTCCCTCTATACATGACAATGCACCTCAATTCCCTCTTTCCATGTTTCCTAACTCTCTTGCCCACCCTCTCGCATCAGGACACGTATTGAAATTAGCACCATTCAGGGGAAAAATGTCAGGAGACAGGATTCAGCATAGTGCTACACCTGCACAAACACCGTAGGCAGCGGCTCTGGCTCACCAGTCTCCTGTTGGTAATTGGTAATACCTGAAAGTGCTTTTCTTTTTCATCCATTGTACTTGCTGGAGGACTGATGAACCCTTGTACTGCTTTAATGTCCCTCCTCCTGAATCTGAAAAGAGGAGAACCCTGAGAACTATTCATAAAATTGATGAAAGCTGTTTGATTTCCACCATCTTTAAACTTACCTAAGTTTTAATGCAAGCAATTGTACAGAAACTGTGTCTACAGATTTGGAGCAAGGGACAGCACTGACTCATACAGTTTCGTCACAGCCTTTTAAAAAAAACCTATAATAAGAGCTAAATGCTTTTTGTATCTGAACGAAAAAAGTCAAAGTTTCCAGCTTATGGCACCAGCCAAGATAGTAAATGGAATTTTCCATCCCTACGAGAGCCAATCAGGATAACTGTGCCCTGGAGAAATGTCACTGACTACAGCTGTACATTTCCAAATGTTACACCTCAACACAGTGAAGCAACACCCACATATTATTAAGTACATATTTCTGGATGGAGTAAAATAAATTTTTAACAGCTAATTTTAATTTTTTTTCCCTAATCAGAAAGATGAGCAACGCACAGGCCAAGGTTACAATTGCAGTTCATGCAAGACTGGTTCGGCAAATTTAAGCAGCAGTGTTGACTGCTGCTGTAATCGAGATTTCCTTCTTCCAGGGCAGTGTTGGAAAAGTGAGCTGTAACAGATAAACCCTTACTAGAAAAAGAAGGTAAAAGGTACAGTCCATCTGAAACTTCATTAATGACAGATGAAATCAGCTGCCTGCAAGTGCATGGTTCTGTGAAGCAGTCAGTCTTTGGCTGCACAATCATCTCTCAGCCCCTGCGTCTGGGCACATTTCCTTCTTGTCTGGCTGCTTTGCTAAAATGAGAAGGCTGCCTGGCCTCTGGTAAGTCACTTCTCTTGTGCACCACCATCCACAGGCTATTTATTGAAGATAAAAATGGTGGGAGGGTGAGAAAAGACAAAATAATCTTATTCAGACCCTCTACAGCTCAGATAAGAGGACCATTCTAAGTACAAGCAAGTGGTGTCCTATATCTGTTAATAAGAAGTTATCTATCTGCTCCGGCCCAGGCCTCAGTGGTAGAAAAGGGAGTGAGGTAATCCCAGAACCAGCATATGAAGGACATGATTAAAGAGCCCTTGTTGCAGAGTGTTAGCCATGATCATTAAAAAGGCAATTCTTTGTCATGACTAGCTGCAATTAAGTCCTGCCTACCACTGATGACAGTGCATGCAGGACTTCAATCCAGCCCCTGCCAGATGAACTAGCTCCCTGCCTCAATCCCACAGCTGCCTGCACACACTGAAAGGCACCATACAATCCTACATGTCATTTACTGAAAGCTGAGGACTTCATAGTTACATGGCAAACAATATGCTGTGTTCTCATCAGGCAGTGAATTAGTGAAAAAAGGAAAATATTGTTACCCACAACAACCTCATAATTTTATTTCTTCTTCCCTCCAATTTGTCTAAAAATCAACTTAAATTTAAAACATTCCTTAATTACCAGTAAGTTTTTTCAATCTATATAAAAGCTGCACACACAACACTCAAAGTATTGCAGCAACTGAGTAACATTGCACAAGTACCATAATGCAAGTTACAAGCAATTCCCCAAACACATAAAATCTACTGCAAAACAGTATTAATGGCATAGCTGACTGCTAGCATGTCGGCAAAGGATAGGAATGGAATTTTTAATACAGCAAATGCCCTGACGAGGTTCCAGATCTGGGAAACAACAGCTGCTTTCCCTCTAACTTTCAAAGAGGTGCCACCTGCAACAACTGAAAATACTACTGTGGACAAAGCCAGGAGAACCCTGTACTTTGTGGCTTGTTCATTCATTAGTAAGGAATTCACTCTCTGTGCAGGCAACAGCCCCCATGTAACAGCTAGCTGGCCATCCACTCCAGTGGTCTCGCCCACCAAGTAATAATCCCCAAATTATGGATGAGCCTGCTCTTTCAGGTAAGAGCAGAGACACATCCTCTATATAACTGTGTTATTTTTTCTGTAGATGCAAAGATACAATTGCTCAGCCTATGCTCTCTGCCCTCTTCCCAGCTGCCGTCCTTGTTGGGAACCTGTGTCCCACACAAACAAGCCCATATAGAAAAATACTACCTTATTGCTGCAAAAAAACATATATGCACGTGGCTCCTGCTGCTGTAGTTCATCCACTGTAGATCATCTATCTTGCATGGTAGGGAGAATCTCTAAATCACATCTCAAAAGACTACAGGAAGTAAAAAACATTGTAAGAGACTTGAATCTCCAGAGTCCCCTAGGAAAAACTGGAGCATCTGGTGATAGCAACCAAAAATGAGGGGAATTAGTATAATCAAATCTCTCCAGACTCAAAAATTGCACAGCAAGCTGTGATTGATACTTCTCTCTTCTGCAAGTCAAGCATTTCCAACATCTAGATCCTCCTGGAGAGCCATGTCAACTGTTCTCTCCATCTGGTAAACCTTAAAGTCAGACAGAATGACAGGAGAAGACAGTGCACAGTGGTGAGTAAGCTTGTGTAAATGGAGAACGACGGCAGGAGATTGCCCACCTCAGCTGCCATGATTCCTTCTAGTTGGCTGGGAAGATAAACTGCTTGCAGGAACCAGGCACCTCTGAGACCACCACTCTGAATCACTCTCAGATATATTGTTTGGCTTGTTTATACTGCTTGCCCATTAAAAAGTCAGTGAAGTCCCCCATTGCCAGTGATACACAATACAGAAAGAGCTTAACCTGTGAGCTATAGAGCTCTCGTAGACAAATTTCATGGCTGTCTAAAAATGGATCCACCAACCATGCATGGCAATACCACCTACAGAGAAGGAGCCCACGTTGGCTGGCCAGCCAAACCTGGTCCAGACTGCTAGAAGCCCAGGGTACATTGTGTATATTTACAGGCTGCAAAGTTTCCACCATGTTCTGGATGTCCAATACATACCTAGCAGCACAGAGCTAGTTAAAGCTAAGATAGGAACATACCACACAAAAACTAGCACCCCACGGCAACAATCATTCTAGTCAACCTATCAAATTAGATGCATGAAAAAATAAAAAGCAATCTCATCTTCCTGGAAGCTGCTGCTGAGATCAGGGATACCATGTGAACATCTCATGCCTCCCCGCCTGCCAACCCTCAGCGAGCAATCTGCTCATCGCTCGCCCTTACAAATGCTGCTCACAACACAGCCCCTTCTCACTGTCTGAGGCATTTAGTGCTTGACTGATTCAGATCTTCAGTTGACACCTGCCATATCTCTCCCTGCCTCAGAGATCACCACAATGACATCTGGCAGTCACACAGACAGCAGTTAAAAAGTTCACATCTATCATCTCCAGCAAGGGCTTTGCTAAGCCATGGAAACAGAGCCTTGAGCAAGGTCTCCTCGAATATGAGGAAGACTCGTTTACTTCACTGAAGTCTACGTTGTTAGCTGTGCTGGCATATTATAATTTCCATCAGGAAAAAACAGGTGAGAGTTCCTGAAAACATCATGACAATCCCCAGATGAACTGGCATCATCACAGCCTGGCTGCTGTATCAGGGTGGGTCTCTGCACACCAGGAAACAACCTTTTATAAGTGTGAACACTCAGTGCTTGGCAAGGTGCCAGAGAAGTGAAGGGCGATGAAAGAGGGGGAAAAAATGAAAATAGATGAGATTTCCCCTGTAGCACTGTTGCAGCTGACAGCTTCCAGTGAGTGCCTGAAGACTGTCAGGCCTCCTCAACAGGCTGGGACAGCACTCCCGTGTCTGCTAGGAAGTTGTATACTCAAGCAATTGCCAAAAGGCTCAACAAGCCAGCAGGTAAGAAGCAGCAAGTAGGGACTGTGCTTTTCCCAAACAAAGAAAAGAGCTCTTGCAGAGCATGATTACAGACTCAAGGAAAATAGGCCAAGTCACTCTGCAGTTCAGCAGCTGCTGCTGGTCATCTCACGTTAACAGCATGCTTCTTGCCCAGCAGTCAGCACTTGTTTCTGGAACTCACTAGTGGTACTTCTAAAAAAACCAAACAACACAACAAACTTCTGAAAATATGAGAAAATTCTCCCTGAAGCAGCTTCTCAATTTTGTCATCATCACACTTCCATTTTCCTTAAGGGAAGCTGTGAGCAGAAGAGGAAGCCGCAAGCATTGCAGCTACTGCTATTGTTGTAGGAACAGCAGCCAAGTTTGGGCTTTGAAAGCTGCAGACACCTATCCTTGACCAGTCAGGCACATCTGTCCTTGCCATTACATTCATCAAATGACCATCATCGCAGTGCAGGGAGTTGTTTCAGCCACAATGACCCCTTAAGAATCTCAGTTACGCAAAGAAGAGGAAGCTCACAGGTGGGTGAAAGGAAATCTCAGCAATTTCAGAGTCTGAACTCTGTGTACAGAAAGTAGCAATTGCTGGCTGCTGTATACTTTACATATCACCACAAAATAGGAGGACAAGGCCACAGCACATACGACGTGACAATGGCACAAAGGGGACAGCTCAGCCGCAGGACGGAGTGAATACCTCCCCAGGGAGGGGAGCAGAGGAAACACTTACTCATAGAAGGAAACACTGTCTGGCTTTGGGGGACAACACCTCAGTAATGCAGAGCACGTACCAGAGCCTCAGGGTCAGGTGTGCTTCTCTCACTGATGGCTTCTACTGGACCACAGTGAGACACAACAAATTGTTCCAGCCCCTACAGTCCTGGAGCCCAGTGAAGGATGCTCTTCTTTATTGTTTATAGGCTCTGAGCAGATGGAGACTGAACTTGTAAGGGATCCACTGGTTTCTGTCACTCTGTGGCAGGAGAGGAGGATGTTCAAAGGGACACCATCTCCAAACAAAGTGAGGACAGGGAACACACTGGTCTTGCACTCCTTAAAAGAAAGTCACAGAGCAGTAAGAATCCATGTTTTTCACCACACCTTATTATCCACAGACACCATGTGCACCTGATTAAGATTTTTAAATGGTGCTTTAACATTTAACTTCCCATAAAACAAATGTGCCAGGAAGCCACTGCCAATACTTCACTCTGCTCTTTCAGGCATACTAAACATGGCTCAGGTAATGTGGTAAAATTTCTATGCTTCATTTCCTTTTTTTTCTGTTATTTCAGAAAATGTACTTGCTAACCCCTGTTCAATCACCTCTACAGACAGAATCACCTCTACATGCACAGAGATTGCTAATGAATGTACTGCAACAAATTCTAATGGATGCACCAAATAAGCGATGAAAGATGGCTCCAACTTGAGCTTTTAGAAAGCCTCTTTAAATAAATAACAAATAAAACATTCACTGACACATTCAGAGCAGAGATACCATCGGGTTTAATTATGACTATAATCGCCTTTTTACAGAATGTACTGGAGTTGATTTTTTTAGTCTTCTAGAGTAGTTTCAACATCAGAGAAACTACAAGTTCCTTTTTTTTTCCTGAAAGAGGTAGATACAAATTAAAACATATGGTACAAAACCTTCCCCTGCCCAAGAGAAAAAGAAAAAGGAGTACATTCTCAGCTTGTGGTTTGAAACACATGGAACCACTTCAAGCTTATGTATTTCCTGCCCTTCCATGCCAGACACTTGTTCTTGCCCACAGTAGCCTCTATGGCTGCACTGTTCCCTAAAAACACTTATGGAAAAGAAAACCAAAGAGCTGAAGTAAAGCTCCATTAGTTCCCTGGTACTGTGAAACCTGGTGGACATCTGCATCACTGCAGCTGAGAACAGCTGCATGGAGCCAAGACAGAAGGGGAAAATTCCTTAAACTGGTGTTTCTTGTGGAATTTTGCCTCATCAAATAGAAGTGTCAGCCTACCAGCAAGCACTCCTTGGTTAACATGCAGAGAACACAGTGCTTGCTTCCAGCTCTTACGCAAATACCTGGACAGAAATTGTAAAATGGCCACCCAGGGCAGAGGCATGGAAAAAACACCGCTGGGTGAGGCAGCCGGCTTTGGTGTTCTCAGAGGGGAAATAACAGGACCTCCCAGTCCTACTGGGCTTAATTACTAAGCTTGGACATTCCTTACTTGAGTGCTCCAGCTTACTTTGGAGCCATCTAAGATAATTTTTTTCTCTCTCTTTGTTCAGCATGCCCAGCAAGGTCCTTTTACTGCAGTTTCCAGCAGAACAACAAAAATAATGAGAAGCTACAACAGCTCTGACCTTGGCCTCAGAAAACGTGTCTCATTGCTTAGCCAGTGGTTTATCTTGCACATTCTTGAGGTGGTTTTCCTCAGTCCTACAGAAAGCAGAGTCTATATAGGACTCCCAGACAGGCTGAGAATTTCAGCACCTCTGCATATCACCAGAATGCCTCTCTTCTGAATGAGCAGCTTTATTACCATAGAGGCAAAATCATGTCACTGACACTCTTCTGCACAGAATTAGATATTTTACTTCAATCACCTCCATGAACAGAAAGATGTTTCAGTCTCAAGATCAAGTTAAAAGATTGAGTAGCTCTCAAATAATTCCAAGCAGCACTTGCTTTTGTGAATTTCTTTTTCTTGCATCAATGATTTTGATTAGGAATTGTTTTCTTGCACTAACAGATTTTGCTTTTCATATTTTAACTTCTTCTGAATATAGCTCTCCAGTAAATTTGTCTGATATTATACAGCACATTCAGAAATGGAACTTGGCTCCAGCAACCTAACTACCAGTATTCTCTAGCCTTCAGTGTTAGATGAATGAATATTCTCTTGAATACTATTATGCAACTATATGTTAGTATACAAATAACCCAGAGAGGTTTCAGCACACTTCAAAGTTACTCAGAATTACAGACTGTCTTGTTGACCATTCACTTGTCAAGTATGTCATTGCTTTTGTCAAGGCATACTTTGGAAATTAAATAGATACTCTGAAAAAAAGCTTTAACTATTGCTTTAGCATTTTTAACAAGTTAAAATGATGTTGTTAAGTCAAATTTTATAGAGTTTATCCTTTTTTTACATTGCAATTGCTTGTAAATCTTTTTTTCAGCCTTGAGAAGGCAATTTTGATTTTTTTTTTGTTTTCTATCTTGTGAAACTGATGGCTCATATTGAACTGACAGAATCAGCACTGGTTTTAGCTCAAAACACCGTGTATTCTGAGGCTTGTGCTTACTCTGACAGAGCTACTGTAACAGTAACAGTAGTGTCATTGTGGGAACAATGGCCTTCAGTCTGAACTGTGACCAAAGTTAGCTTAGCCCAACTTAGGGGAGGTGAAAGAGAGGCAAAGAAGGCCTCTGCACCTCTCAGGAAAAAGGAGCGGTCCAAGAACAGTTTGAGAAGCCTGAGAGACCTAGACAAGCCTGTGCTGTGCCACGGTGACTCTCCTACACATGAGCTCTCAGCTCTTCTTTTCTCTCTTCAGTCCGTATGGTCACACTCCTGCAAGGCTCTGCACCAGACACTTTGGAGAGGTGCTACAATCACTCCTACCAAGTGCCCAAGAGAGTGGGACACCTGTACAGGCTCCCCTGTTTAACGTGGGCTGGGCTGAAAGCAGGACCTCGTCCAATACAGCGTCAGTGGCATCCTCCACACTTCAGCTGGAAAAATATAAAAGGCACATGACAGCTCCAGGAGAAATTCAGTGGAACCAGACTTGTTTCAACCTATCAACGCTGACACCTGAGCCACCCTGGTGACAGTACAAATGCACATTCATACCACTGACTCTAATGGCACAGGATGCCCCAAAAAACTCCCAAGAACGCATCTACTGAGAACTTGCCGAGCTAAGCAACAGAGGTTCCAACAAAGACCTGCAATGAAACAAGCCAGCAGTAGCAAGGACACAAAGCAAATGTGCCTCAACCAAACCAGCACAGCCCATGCAGAACGCTGAAGAGCGCCATCTGTGTCCATTCTGGCAAACTGGCTAAAATTCAAGTTGTTCAAGTCAAGTTTCTCTGGTCTAAGTGTATTGTGCACAGTGATGCACACCCACTCACACACTTAGTACACTGCTGCTACAGAACCAAGGTGGCCACAGTGGGATCCTGCACATATTCCTAAGAAATCCTGGCAAAACAACAAATAACCAAAAAAAAAAGAGAAGGAAAGGAAAGAAAAAGCAGAAGCTGTATTAACAACATCAAGTTAAACAAGCTGAAGTAAGTTAGAGGTTGAAATACTTTGTAATTTCCTGTTAAAATGAGAGTGTCAGTTCAGAGTGGATTTTGAAAAGAGCCTCAGCTAAGTTTAGTAAGAGTCACACATGGAAAAACAGCGTTCTTACTGCCACACAAAATACACAGGTCTGCATAACAATGTTTTCTCCTCCAATTTATTTTCAACATATTTATAAACTATTCCCTAGGCCATGAAGTCAGTGCATAAAATACACTCTCTTTTCAAAGCTATAACTATTCTGCAAGGTTAAAGAAATTCTCTAGCAAAAAATGTAAAGGAATTTGTGTAGGCTTACAGGCAAGACACACGTTTTTTCTTCTTAATTTCATTCTATGCTAGACACTGCAGCACCCAGAATTTCAAGAAAGCACGGGTAACATCCAAAAATTCCCAAAAATTCAGGCTGCAAAATCTCTTCAATATTCCTGAGTTTTAGTCCCTCTGTCTTACAGTAGGACAGCTGTGACATTATCTTCTATTTCCTTCCTATGATTTCCATAGCATGTTGTTGTAACCTATTAGAATTCCGTCACTCACATACACATACAGTCATTGGGGTTTTGGCGTTTTTTAGCCTGCAAGCACAGCAAACAGCCCTTAACATTACAGTAAACGATGAAACGTTTCTTTCTGGCTCTCTATCACATCCTCTACTTCTTGGTAAAGAGGACTAAGGAAGAAAGAGAGAACAAAACTTGTCACATTTCCTCTTCACAACCACAACCACTCAGAGGCCCAGTACACAATTTAGTGCGATATATATCTAACCCAAATGACCTTACCTTTGCCAGCAAAAGGGTTCTCCTCAGTAAGACTATAGTCACCAGCCACATCAACACTAGTGCAGGAATGGTTACAGATTTAGCATAAAGAAACCTTTACCAAAAAGAGTTACTGCCAACACTTTGTACTAGGAGAACTGACTGTTCGTACAAATGGACCTGTGGATATAAATACTGTCTGAGAAGAGATGAAAGAGAATTGTAAAAATATTTAGCTCTCCCTGTTTTATTTGGTGCGGTAGTTACTCTAGAACGAATGTCTCCTGGTTATTTCTACATGCTACAGCACAAACATTTGGTTTGCTTATGGAATTATTTGAGAAGACGTATTGTGGTATGTGATATTAGGAGAAGTTCATTTGCGCAAAGTTCCTTGAATACCTGAGGTAACTCCTACTGATGTTTACAGGCAAGATGAAAAGCAGAAAAATATAACAAGGGGAAGGTGAAAGAGTGCAAAGGAAAAATAATTTAGATTATTTTAACTTCTGTTAAAAGTCACCACAGAAAGCCACTTGCTTAAATTAGGGTGAATTTTAGACAGAACGACATTGATAAAATATGACTTTATGCAAAGTATGTGAAGCATTATGTAAAATTACATAGATTTACATCCAGCACATGAAAATATGTGAAGCATCTAAAGAATGCATGCACTTAATACGTGCACCAGAAACTGACATTACGGCACAAATAACCATGCTGTGGTACCTTTAGGAGGCACACCTCACAGCTGTAGACACCACAGCAGGACGGAGGGCAGAGTGGATTAGTAATTTCTAGTCCATAAAAGGAACTGTTCTTTCCACAGTGGTGAAAGCAAATAGACCTTCAGCTCATCAGCAGAGCACTAGTCTACTGTTTTAGGGCTACACGTTCAGTCGCAATGTAGACACATGCTCAAAAGAATGTCCCTTGTCTCCTGAAAAGATTCTCCAGGCCCGCTCAATAGTTTGGGAACAACCCAAGCCAGAAGAAGGCAGCAGACAACTGTCTGTGTTCCCACTGCACAGAATTCATAGGGAGGGACAACTCTGAGGTCTCATGAGTGCAGGGCAGATGCTTAGCAGGTGGAGGATCCATGACCAGTCATGGTCAACTTCATCTCTTGCTACAGAGGGTAATTTCTAAGGGCAGCTGACAGCTGATAATGAACTGCAAGAAACTGGGCAGCTTTTAAAGAGAAACTTGAGGATTTGATATTACTACTCGGTAACTTAGAACATAATGAATCCTAACTTCGAATGTCAGTTTAGAAATCCGGACACCGATAACCTACACAACTTTTAGAAAATTACTGGACAAATACAGGCAGGGGGAAAGAAGGCACGAG
The DNA here is from genome assembly GCA_013390045.1 of Picathartes gymnocephalus. Lineage (NCBI taxonomy): Eukaryota > Metazoa > Chordata > Aves > Passeriformes > Picathartidae > Picathartes > Picathartes gymnocephalus. The sequence continues at coordinate 123,296 of WEKY01042818.1, forward strand.
GAGCTTATAAAAGATGAAGGCAATGGCGCCAGGATAAAATGCTGTCAAGGCACAAGTTTTTGCAGGATGAAAAAGTATGTGTAGAGGTATCAGTACATGATGTCTTTCACGCTCTTTCCAGGGCATTATCACTGCCACTACTGTAATTAAGCTGACAAATCACCCCACAGATAATTATGGGCCATAAAAATGAGAAAGAGCTTATCCATCTGTTAATTTTCTCCACATCTGCATGGAGCTGAATTTTATGCACTGAGTTAAGGCATCAGCTCAAGTCCTGGCAGCGTTCCACCATCGACTGCTTCTGAATTTCAGCCATACATGTCCCACATCCCTCCCTGTGTCACTGGGTCACTGCTGGAGGTCTCTGACAGACAGGGCACGGAGCCAGCTGGAGCTGCAGCCTCAGCTGTGGTGGCCACCTTTACCAGATCGCTGTGGGCAATGGCACTGGGCTCCGCTTTCTCCTAAAAACCTACCTCGGCTAAGGAATGAGGTGTTCCACCGCAGCACGATGTGCCGTCACATCACGGTGCTATCCTTGTACATGGCAAAAAGTTAACACTGCTACTGTGGGCTCATGCACGTCCGTCTGGTCAGAACTGCTCACTGCTGCATTAGGAAGAGGCAAAGGCAGCTGTCCGACAGACAGCAACGCTTCGCTCTGCCAAAGGAAGGTGGGCTTTTCTTCCTGCTGGGAGGTGCGAGAGCTGAGGGGCCAAACCCGCGCCGAGCCGCGGCCCCAGCACAGCCCGACGGCGCTCCTCGGACGCGCCGCCACAAGAACCGTCCGGCAGGGATGAGGGCGATCCCCGCGGGCTCCGAAGGGCCCGGCAGGAGCCCCCGCAGCGCCCCCCGCCCCGCTCGCCCCTTACCATCTGGGCCACCTTCAGCATGCCGGCGCAGGAGCGGAAATAGCCGCCGTCCATGAGCTCCCCGTCCGAGCCCGCCGAGGAGGAGGCGACGGTGACGGGCGGCGGGGCCGCGGGCCCCCCGCTGCTCACCCCGGTGTGGATCACTCGCGCCCCGTGCGACATGGCTGCGACCGCGCTCCCCTCGCCGCTGCCCGGCCCGGCACGGGGGACGGGGCGGGATGGGACGGAATGGGATGGGATGGGATGGGACGGGGCGGGGCGGGCGGCGGCGCCCCGGGGCTGGCAGGGCCGGGCGGAG
>WEKY01042818.1:124855-140108 GCA_013390045.1 Picathartes gymnocephalus
CCCAGCCCCCCCCCCCCCCCCCCCCCCCCCGTAATCCTCTGATTCTCGATCTCATAAAAGATAAAAGCCATTTGCGTTAAATGAGCAGCAATAGGTAAAACTGTAATGACTGTCCAGATGTCTCAGGCCCAGTGTTTGAATTCAGTCATGCAGCGATACTAACGAAAAGCAGCAAAGGAAGCTATATATTTCCTCAAGTTTAAAAATAACTTGTTCTGCTTTCTGACAAGTGAGGTAATAGCAAGCCTCTGAGCTGGGCATGTGCCCTTTTGTACTCCCTGGAGTAGTAACCCCATTTTCTGCTGCTCTGTTCTGCAGTTACAATGCAGATTCTGTTCATATTTAGTATTTAATAGTTCTTTCTAGAATTGTTCAAGGAGGGAAGACATGTAAACTCAGATGACCCCCAACACACAAAAGGCCCTAGTGTAAGCAATTTACTTGAGCAAAGTGGGTTTGCCAATGTAGGCAATGGTCCTTACTAGATTAAGCAGTACATAATTCTGGACTTCTATTAAGACGTCTTGTGGTTGCAATAAAAGGTATTACCTGTCCCACCACATTTTATCTCATGTCATTAGGTATCAAAGCTACAACACTGACTACCACCACAAGAGTAAAATGCTAGCTGCTGAGAAAAAAAAAAAATTGTTCCACTTTTGAACAGCTGCTTTTTTTTTTCTCTTCTCCTTACAGTTCCCCTTCGGAAGCATGCGTGGCTATTGGTTTCTGTAAGCCCTGTGGAGGAATGTTCCAGTATACTGCCTATTGAGAAATACGGGGGTTTTACCTGCTGGTTCAGCTTCTTTAGTTCTTTATTTCTTTTGAAAGTGTGTGATTGGGGCCCTGCTGATCTGAGTTCAGGCCAGTAAAACAGAAATGACTTTAAATTAATACAAGTAGAATAACAGTCATATTTTCTACCCAGCAATGCAGGCGTCTTCTGTGAAGCACTGGGACAAAGTTAATCTAACACTACTGCATTTGAAGTCTTTATTATAATTCTCATGCTATTTACTTTGTCTTCTTAAGTGCATCATGTATGGTGATGAAAAAAGGTACTGACAACTCATAATAAATGAAAATTAATGGCCATAAGTTGACATCAAGTACCCTTATGTACTTAGATTTTTCAGAGACTGTCTGAAATAAGTTATTTATAAATCAAATACCCTCATTTTGCAAGTCGATTAGCAGTTTGTTTATTCTTCTAAATATCTGTATTAAGAATTTCACTAATGACTTCATCACTTACCAGTTGTCCTTTTAAGGCTTCTTTCAATCTTACGAGTACTAACCTACAGCAGATACAAACGCTGTTTTAATTGTTATATGATAAACCACAGCTAGCTTATCTTGTCTTTCAATATTAGAATATACAAATGCATTAACTCATAGTTTGCAAATCAATATTTAAGGCTAGTGAACTGGAAGATAACCTTTTGGGGGCTTATGCCTTTCTTCAGGCCTGAAATTAGAGCAGCAAATTTCAAAAGGAATGCTCAGCTTGTGCTGATTCCTCCAATTTTAACTAGATATTCAGAACACTTCAAAAACAAGACAGTTGTTATCTGGTATCAACAGATGAGAAATGAGAGAGATGAGAAAGAGCATGGGAAGTAAGATAATTCTCTTTCTAAAAGGAAAGAGTGAGGCAGGTAAGTTATGGTTTGTGGAGAAAAAAATAAACAAGGCCAAGCAAAAAGCAAATTTTTGCCTAGTATGTATTTTTTTTAAATTCAGAATTAAGGATTCAACTCACAGATTTGTCTGAGGAAGTCATTCTGCAGATCTTGCCTTGAGGATCAGCACTGAAGATTCCGAGAGCAGGGAGATATTTTGCCAGAATCATTCTTTATCTGTTTTTATCTTATATGAAAGGGCTTATTCTGACATGTAACACACAGTCGCCATGACATGGATGAAGCATGGAACTTCCTCTTAGCTCTACTCCCTCTTGCTACCTCTGTCCACAAATAAGGTCTGGGGTACAAGTTTAGAACAGACTATTGCAGTTACTACAAAATCTTGAAATGTTTGTGCAAATGTAGCCACATCCTTTGGAGTTGAAACAGATACATCAAATATCAATTAGAAAGAATTTCCATTACTACTGAAGCATTTTTTACTGATGAGAAATCACTGATGAAATTTTAATCCTGGCTATATTTCTAGTCACATTTTATCAGCTGGCACTTGGATCACTGCAATGCCTTTGATTCTTTTTTTTCCCGGCGATGGAATTTTAATGACACATTTTATCTGTGTAGATAAAATGCAGAGTTGGTAGCCATTCTTCCTTCTCACAACTGGATAAATTTAGCAAGCAGCAGACAGTCTGACCTATGTTGTGTGGGCCAAATGCAATTTGCAGACAAATATAGGTTTTTAAATAATGTCTTGGCTTCCCTTACAGTGAAATCTTATGACTGACAGATAATCAAGAAGAAAACCATGTGATTGAGAAGGGAATTAGCTGTCTGCTGATAAACCTTGTCCAAGGCACATAAGTAAGTAACCACACACCATTTAGTTACAAGGAGAAATAAAGAAGGGTTTTTTTAAGCAGGAAAGTTTCTCTACTACCTTATATTATCAACCAAATAAGCTTTTGAAGGCCAGAAGAGAGTCCAAATCTTCTTAATCCAAGAACACATGGTTCACCAGTAGTTTTAAATGAGGAAAACTTCAAATAACATCACAAAATAATCACAAACTTTCACTCATCACATAATTTCTGGAAAAAATTCCTCAGCTAATTTGTATTTGAAAGTTATTTTCAAAGGTAACTGTTTCAAAAGTCCTATTGTCATACTGCTTGATTCAAAGTTATTTAAATATTAGCACCAGCTTCATTTGTTAAACTAACAAGTTGTAGATGATGCCAGTAGACAAGAAAGGAGGGAGGAAATTGCTTGCTTATAGCACTGGTGTCTCGACAATTCTGTGGATTTAATCTTTATATCATTTAATAGGATTTAGAAGCCCAGATTTTAATAACACAGATGAATGGCCTAATCTGGGGAGAAGAAAACCTCAACAACCACAGACTGCTGAGAAACAAGAGGTGTTACCTCTAGCTAGAGATTTTTTATACCCTCAGTAGGTTAAGCACAGAGCGCTGAGGGGGGTGTTGTCGGGGCTCGTGCTTTGGAGCCTGTTGGATCCGAGAAACCTGTTAAGATAATGTGTTCCAGGCACAACATTTCTTCAGCTTCAGACTGGAGCTTCAGACCTACAGTAACAGGTTCCAAAAGAAACCTCGTGATGTGAGAAGCTGTTAGAATATGCACACTGACAGGATCATCAGAATTCTTAGTAGTATGTATTAAACTCTGAAAAAGAAATTAAGAAAGCAACATTCTACTCCCAGTTTACAAAACATGCATAGTTGAATCATTTATTTATTTATTTATTTAACTTTCAGGTGTTTTTTTCTGCACAATGTCACTTTTCATACATAATAATGATACAATATCAATCTTAGTTTTGGTAGCATTCAGTATCAAAAGTATACCTGTAACATTTTAAAAGTTACATTAACAAATGTGGCACATTGAGTAAAATTTATTAAAGGTCCAGTAGTAACGACTATACAATGTCTAGAAAAATACCATGTTAATTTTAAGAGAAGCAGTATGAAATTTTATTCTATAGTACAAAGGGTTAAATGTCTCTACAGACAGCAGTATTATAAATAATCATTTGATCTCAGTTTATATTGTGTCAATTCTAAGAGAAATGTTCACAAATACCTCACCCCTCTTCCAAGCTTTTATCAAAAGTGAATAATCCTCAAGGTACTTTACACTACAGAATTCACTTTAACGAAGTATTTACTGCAAAGTTCGTGATCGCCAGGATATAAAGCTAAAATATGTATTTCCAGCATAGCAGGAGGTAACCACAAAGGCAAAGAACTGTAGAGAGAGGGGAAAAAATAGATTAGGAAATAAATATATTTGAAAGCACTGTAATGTCTAAGAAAAAAATAGTTATGGGACTTGGAAAAAAGAAAAATTGCAAGCTAACTAAAATGGCACACTCTCACCTCCTTGTGCTTCTGTGGCCATGGCAGTCAACATGCAAAAGTAAGCTTATACTATGCACAGAAACATGGGCCTAGGAGCAGACAAAACATAACGTATTTCAACCTTTTTTATAAATTCCCCATTGTACTGCCTCAGTACAGATCTCACAGACTGGTCTGCCACCAATCTAATACTTGCTGGTTTTAGAGCCTGAGGGATTGTCTGTGGGACAATGGGAGCTCATGCTAACATTCTGCCCTGCTGCTGTGTTCCAGGAATTGCCTGCAGCCCACCTGTACCTCAGCATGGCTCACAGTGCATCTGTTTGCTTACAGAGAAAACCTGAATTCAAATGCAGGCCCAGACTCGGTGTGTTCTCAAACTGTGTTCTCAAACAGCACTGCTGATTAGGTTACCAATTCCAGAGGTCCTCTACTGATGAATAAAGATATTCCTCAGTGCAAATAACAGTGACAGCAACCACGCTGTCATATTACTGCTTTGTCAGACATTGGTAACAGAATGAGCCTTCTGTAGCACACTAGATTTATTTCACTTGTACTGATAAAGTCCAACTCAGCACTAGTGCTTAAGTTCCTGTTAATCACTGCATGTTGTTCAAAACAGACAATATTCACCCCGGTCTTAATGACAATACCAGAATGTCTTGTGCTGGTAACTGAATCAAATAAAGCTGTCACTCCAAGTAAGATTAACACCACTTTTCTAAGAGGTGAGCAATGATATGACAAGAAGGAACAAACACAAGTTACAGGACAGGAAATTTCAATTAGATATTAGGAAAAAAATTTGCAGTGTGAGTAATCAAACAGGCACACAGGCACTGTGGAATAGCCATATTTGGAAATACCCAAATTCAAGTGGACAAGGCCCTGGTAGCCTGATATGAGTTAGCCCTGCTGTAGGAGGGAAGAGAGTTGGACCAGATGACCTCCAAGAAATCCCTTCCAGCCTAAAAATATTTTATGATTCTACAGTTGTTCCTGGCTTATATGCCATCATTGGCTTGGGTAGGCACTGCTGAGCATTCATCCGGGCAGTAAATCTAAGCCTTTCAACAGAGGGCTCTTGGTGAGTATTGTCTAATGCAAATTTAATCTGTAACACCAAAAACTGTAGATGATGATGTAAAATCTTATTACAATAAAAAACTGTAGCATTCTTCTTTTTCCAGTTTTTTTCTCTTATTAAATAAAAGCTTCATCTAAAATCTTTCTAACAGAATGACTACTGGGGATAGATGATTTGCTAAATCCTCTATCCATGAAACTCTTAATGGATTTGGAAAGCAAGAATCCACATTTAATAGTTTATTTAGACACTGCATTAGATAAACATTATTAGGAAGTATTAGAAGAGAATCCAAACCTCCCATGAGACACAGAACACTCGTGCATTTTGCATAAAACCTGAATCAGCATGGAAGCTTATCTAGCAGCAAGCAAGTTCCTGTCAGCTGCAGTGGCTGAGTAACAGATCTGTAGTTACAAACTGCCAAGGGGAGGAGACCCTCAACACCACTGAAATGACAGGGATGTAGTGATCCAATGCCCAGGACAAAAACAGAGCAGGTGTTCAAGTTCCTGTGTTCATGGCCATATAAAATAAGCTTCAGACAGGATTTGTAAATAGGCAGGAGGACAACTGCAGAAGCATGAACACTCAATAATTTGGAATTCCTCGATACAATTGAATTTAACTACTGTTGCCACAACATGAAAAAAAGTTCTTTTACAACGCCCTTACCTTTGCTAGTGAATCCTTTGCTAGTGACAAGGCACTTTTTTTGGTTTTTTTTTTAAGTTATTTTTCATCCGCTTTGACTGTTTTCAATTTCTAAATCTAAGTAGTAAGACAGTAATGTCAGACTAAGTAGTGATTTCATCATGTTGCATGACTTTCCACGCGTTGCCCTCGCAACTCAAAGGAATGACTATCAAAAGTTGAAGGCATAACAGGAAGATAATTGTGGAAACAACAATAGCATTCCAGGGCTTTCCCCAAGGTGCTGTGTGGGCAATGTGGACAATAGCTCACCCCACAGAAAGCTGAATGCACCTAAGTGCATATGTGTGCAAAGTTAGCTGAGTTCAAACTGCTTCTGAAGTTGTTCAAGTGCATTGAGGTGACTCGATGCTCACACAATCTTTTTTGTCTGCTCTGATCAGCAGGCTCTGACCTCAGCCAGAGAGCTGGTAATAAATTGGGGCAAGGGAGGGGGAAATCAATGTGATCTTAGAAACTTTACTGCCTTTTCTGATGTGCCTGTCATCTCCTGGTAAAATTTCACCTCTAAAATTATGAACTAAATTGCAGCTACTTATAGGTTTTGTGTGTGACTTGTATGACTCTGCAGCTTTTCAAAATGCAGAACACCTGCAACTTCAACCCACTCTTCCAGCAAGACTTCATTTGCTATAGCTTTATTGGAACTGATTTAAACAAAAAATGAACTCACCGAAGAAGCTGCCCAGCTGTTGTAATTGTGATTGTCCAGATCTTTGGTAACTGAAGATGCATCTACAACAGCAGCAATGAGATACAAAACAAAGGCACTTCCATTAAAACACAGACCCTGTTGAAAAGGCAAACATACATCATTAATATGCACAGGCATTTGTTTTCCAACATTAAAAAGCTCTCTTCTGAAATACACTGAACATACGCAAAGTACACTAGAAATGTCATTCTTAACTATTTTTGCGTTCTTCCATGTTTCTATCTGTAAGATTAAAATTTAACTGCTTTGAAGATCCATAAACATTAAACTATATTTTGGACAAATTGTTCTCTCCATCACACTAAATCCAGAAAAGTCTTAAAGTGGGTGTGCTGTGATTTTCCAGAAGTGAAAATAAGGACACACTTTGGTTATCACAATCTAAGGGTCAGGCAGTAAGAATATGACACTACATGACAAAAAACAAAAAAATGAAACAAGACAAAACTGCACTTTGATTACATTTCTAATCTACACAAAGATAGGAATCAATAACTCCTGGCATATGGAGAATATTTATAAAGCTTCCACAACTTTATTTTCTACACTACTGAGGGAGATAAAGAGGATGACTTTTTTTTTCTCAGTTGTATTCTTCCACCTCTCAGTACCTTTCCCTTCTGCCTGTTTTTGAGAGGAGAAAGGTAAATGCAAGGAGGAGAACAGTCTGAATGGACTACATGGGTCATCAAGACCCATGGCAGATGCTGCATCTTCTCCTCCAAGGAGCAAAGTTAATGTCTCAGGTTACTTACATTCATTACTAAGAAAGAAGCAAAGCAGATAACAGTGACCTCACATAACACTACAGAGAGCAACCAAAAAGTTTGTTTGGTTTTAGCATGTGAGAAAGAACAGGAAAGGAGGAGAGAACAGATGTCTAAGAAGATGAAAGAGAAAAATGTATGAGGTTTTTTTAAAGTACATGAATACTTTGTCCTTTACTTTCTCACTACTTGGTCATGGAAGCTTCTTATTAAAAAAAAAAATTAAATCCCCAGAACTCTAGTCTGCTACTTGTCTAAGGAATATTAATTTGGCCATAAAACTATACTTTTACTTCACTGGTGCCATGTTTAAGTGGAATGCCTGTGACATGCTTTACATCTAGTTACAATTGCAGGAATTGGTAACTCAATATAGACCTGGTGCTAACTTTGCACATAATCAGCTCCCATTCTGCTTCTGATCCCAGGTTTGCACTCCAGAGTGTCACACGAATACAATCTTTAACTCTGTTGCTCTAGTTGTCCAAATGTTGCCATACTGGTGCAGCTCCAACTTATTAATTCACACTGTGTGACCCAGTGGATGCTAGGAATTTATGCCAGTCACCCACTATTTAATTTACTTTTCACCAACTTCAGCAAAATCTAAAAAGAGCTGCAGCTCAAGAAGAGAAATTCGGAAGGAACAGTGGAAAATATCCACCTACCATTCCGCAGGGAACTGGGCTGGGCAGTGCCTCAGCACTCAGATGGAGTCCAAGGACTGGCACTTGAGATTTGATTCACACACTCACAAATGAGTAGGGGTTCATCTTACCTGTATCAGTTTGTCTAATAAAAGGTTTATCTCTATCCACCAATCTCACCCTTTGTTTTATCTGGGCATTACTGCAATAAAATATCAAACTGTCAATTTTAGGATGAGATGCCAACAATTGGCAGGTTCTGGTGAACTTCTGTAAAGCACTGATTTAGAAACTCCAAGTTTGATTACCTAGAGTATTTGTTGTTATTTTTGGATTTTCCATTCGAAAAAGACTCAATTACCCTGGAAGGCCACAAATCCCTGCAATATCTTGTCATGTAGAAAAGAAAAAAGGACATAATTTCTGAGAAGTGCTGCTCTGGGAAATAACACTGTTGGGGAAGATGGAATGCACTGCAAACTGATTGGGCCTTTACTGCCAATATATTACTCAAACCAAATGGTTCATGCTAAATTACCATCTGCTTCTTAAATTCAAATTCACCAGATTTTAAAAGCTTCCATTGGTTGTTTTAGCAAAAAACTTGCAGTATTAAGGAGAGTCAGTTTTGAAGCACATCCTTTGGGTTAATTTGCAGTAAAAGTAACTGCCTCTTAAGCAATTTAGTAATGTGCTTAACCTGCAAAAAGTGAATTTATGACAGAGAGGTCCAGATGTAATTTTGGATACTGCATACAATAGGAATGGTTTGAGCTAACTGTTGCCTAAGGAGGCAGAGCAATAACTGGCAGATACTGAAATTCAGGATTCTTCAGAGAATAGGTTAAAGGTGGGTGTAAAATCACTCAAAAAGGTGTGTGAACACCTTTTGAACAAAGACTTTAAAAACACCTCTCTTGAAAAGAGACTCAACGTTCCTCTTGGCCAGACAGGAGCAGCAGAGGACCAATTCAAGGGCTGTTCCCAAAAGCTCTTTTAATACCTTAGAGCAAAACAAGCTGCAACACAAGCACATTTTATTTATTTTGTATTTATTTTCTCTTTATATGACCCTTTTCTATAAAAGGAGACTATCTTTTGGACCTGGATTTATGTACATCTACAATATATTTAGAACTCAGAGCAAGAAATACACTCAATATGAAGTAGAAACAAATCAAGTATTCCAGTTTGTCTACCACACAGATCAGGGGCAACTCATTTATGTGCAGTTGTCCCATAATAGCATTCAACTGATGAAAGAAGGGTAATGACCAAAGCTTTATTCAAATGGATATAAAGATGCGTTCCCTTTGAATGTACTTTACTTACATGTAATGCAATGGGGGAAAAAAAACCCCACACCTTTAAATGCACCCAGACACATTACTGCTGTAATTGAAATAATCCAACATTTCTATAGCAGTGTTACAGCCTTAATGGTAATTGCTGGTTATGAAACTTGAAAATAGAGAAGCTATCTGAACACAATCCTGGTTGCCCTTATTAGTAATTGCTATAGCTGGCTATTTATTGCAGCAGCAAATGGGAACACTAAAAGAGAAGAGTATTCTAGTATTCAATTTTAGTCACATACACAATATAGCTGATAACAAGCTGTTAGCAACACAGAAGTCAAATACATTTCATCATAAAAATAACAGAATTCTAGTTAATAATATTTAGCTGTGAAAAAAAAAAAAAAGAACAGTATCTCACTGTATACAACAAATGCAAAGATAAAATTTATAGTGATTCTTAGATGGGTCACAAATGGCCAGTTGGCTGAAGTGACAATGACTTTTTAGGATCTACTATCCTGAAGACCAGGCTGTTATGCAAATAAGGTAAAAATATACTGTTGAGAGTTAGAGCTGGCCGGGTTTGCTCAAACCATAAAAACTGGATCTGCATTTTAAGTGCCTGTGAAATTTTTCTGTAATTACAGTAGCTCTTTATCTGATTAGCTTTAACTCTTGAGCTAAAAGCAAAGGATTACATGGCACATATTTTACATATATATAATTTTCAGCACCATTTCCACAGTAGACTACATATGGACTGTCAGAATGTTGCTACCTCTGAACCACCCTTGCTTTAACTTTAGCAGAGGAAGACTCGTTTATTAAGAGCCCAAGTCCTGCTTCTAATGCACAGTGTTGATTCCAGTAGTGATTTCTGCTGTTTCAGCCATATGGCTAGATCTATTAACTGAGAGGCAGCAACAGACTCATTCTTCATGGGATGTAACCACTACAGAGAGAAAAAGAGGTCACTGTGCATAAGTATCAGTCACACACACGTTAAAAATCAAGTCACTACATCAACCGCTGAACAATATGGTGAAACATCGTAGAAAAAGTGTTTTGAAAGTGTCTGGTAGTATGAAGGTTAAACACTGCAGGTATGCAGCCACACACTAATTAGGGAAAAAGCTGCAAAGAGTGCAGGTAGAGTTGCTTAAATATACTCATAGAATGCACCAATATTTAGAGTACAAGCAGAGTTGGTTAAACATACACATAGAATGCACCAATATTTTACTCTCTTCAAAACCCTGCAAACCTGAAACAACAAAGAATGGGTATATTTACCACCATGGTCCATGGCACCTGCGGGATCCTGGTGTAGGTCATTGTCATGTAGATGATCAGAAAGAAGACAGTGAGAACCCAGTAAAACACAGCTACAAACATCACCCAGCCAAAGGCTGGATACAGAAAATATTGTGTTCCAGCGATCAGGGTCCACACCAGCAGCCCCAACACCTGTGAAAGTTATGGAGAAGAAAGAAAACTGTTATACAGTGTTAGCCCTCATACATTTATTCTAGGTCAAGGAGCGACACCACTGCCATTCACAGGAACCATTCAATGAGCTGAGTTGAGATGCTGCACTGGCAAAATAAAATGATCTAACAAAAAAGAACAATCAAAACTGGTTTTACTGTGGCAAGGTGCCACAAAGGGAAAGGCATCTAATCTATTGATTTAGCTCAAGCTTTAAGTATTTTGGAGCCATGCTTGCAGTGGTTTTACAGCTAGCTCCCAAAAGGGCTGCTTATTATAGCTTACTCACTGATGTGCATGAAGGCAAATACTGCTGTTTTGCTGCCAGTAAAGTCACTTTAGAAACAACAGCCTGTGGAAGACCACTGGGATCTTCAGGTTCTATCTGCCACAGTCACAGGTAACTTACTGGTTGGAGTGGAGCTCAAAATGGCCACATCTGCTCTGTGGACTGGCAGGCACCACAGACACAGAACAACTCCCCGACCCTACTTGTAAAAGGTTGTAGTAAAATATCAACACCACTACAACATATAACAGTAACTGGAGAAGAGCAAGTCAGGTTGGGAATGTCATTATATTCCACAGCTCTTAGAACATCTCCCAAGTGACTTGACCCTAAGTAACAGACAAGGATTCACACTCAAGCAAAGTTCTCAAGCAAACCAGTCTGGGGGAAAAACTTCCCTCTTCAGGTGGCAATCTGGTCAGATCTAAGACATGAAGAAATAAGTGAACAGAGGTTTTACCATACTCTCTCCAGTTTTCCCTAGTGTTAGGTGATCTCCAGTGCATTAAAGGGAATGAGGAGCAAGCAAAACATAAGTCAAATCATATGCCACAGGAAAAAAAGTTGTGTATTTTGCAAGTTGTCCAGCAATTAGAAAAATCTTAACTATAAAAAGAACATGATATTTTATAACTCAAAAACTAACACAAAAAGCAAAGCCCACCCCACACACTTAGATATGGGAATTAAAATTCTTGTATTTGCAACAAGGCTTATCTCTTTCTGCTGTCTGGACTATGGTGAAATTGCCTAGCAATGAGAAAAGGAAAGATTACAAAATTGAAGCAAATAGCAACACATTTAACACATAACAGTCATAGCTGGACAGTCTAAAGAACCTTCTGTCTCAATATTCTCTTTCCAGGAGAAGTTGGCAACAGATATCTGAGGAAATACATTAAAGAATAGACCACGCAACAGTAATATTTCCTTGGACAACCTTCCTCAGCTCTCAGGAACGCACAGTGAAGGGACTTCCTGAGCCTACAGTGATATCTTTGTAACCAAGAGACCCTGACAGCAGATGACAGTTTTGCTACAGCTTCATTTGCACAAGAGTCCTATTCCCAGGCAAGCTGCTGCCCATGGTCACATTTGCTTCTCTACTGCAGAATTGAACACATATATCATGTTTAGAGATTTATCATTCATGCTTACAAGACAAAACTATACTGCTAAAGAAAAGTTTCTTGTACCACTTTCCATGTTTGTCTTCAATTCATCCTCCAAACTGCCACGCAAACTTAATTCAGTCCTTTACTGTGTATTCACAGTAGATTTGACATACATTATTTGTACATCCATCTACACGTGCACCATGCATACAGAGGGGCTGCACAAATGTCTGTTTTATGGTTTGTTTGGAGTTTTTTTTCTATCTTAACAGAGAAAGCATATAATGGTCTGTTTAAGAGCTTTTCCCCCCCACCGTTTTCACCAATCCATCAATTTCTCTTTAATAGGAAGCTCTAGAACAGGCGCAGAGTGGAATAAAAATTCCTGCATTTCGCAGCATTCCAGGGGAGGGCAGCATTGCCTCGTAAGAATAGTTCAAATAGTGTTAAATGGATCCTTTAAAAGCACTATTTTCAATGCAAAGTTACCGGTTCAGCAATGCTTCCCATAGTTCATTTTAATTCTACTTCTAACAACATTTTACTAATAGTAGCAATTCAGTTAATAGCACCTCAAATTGCATGAACTACCCACAATCAGATAAAAACCAACTCAATTTTAGTGTAACAAGCGTTTTAAGACTAAACAGTTTTGACAGACTGTTTAGCTAACAACATACCATTTTCTTAGGATACAAAGTTGTCTTTCATTATGCCCATCCACTTTAATCCAAATTTAAATTCATCATCCAGAAATTATACCAATAAACAATTGATCTTGTGCTTGATAAATAATTATTAAAGGCAGATTTATCCTAGATCTGAGTATCTCATAAAAAACCAAGAACAGAAATTTTGAAGATGAGAAAAACAAATTAAACATCATTAAACACTCTGTTGGTAAGTGTTGGTTTTTAGAACGCTTTTAAATATAGAGGTAGATTTTTCATGAAATGCACAAGACTATGAAAAAATTTACTATTAAGTGCAATAGGATTGATAAGGATACCTGAGCTTATATAATGGATTGTTACTCGAAAGAGCAAAATCTTCACAAGCAGCAAATTATTAAAATTAAAAAAGAAAATTCTGAGGTTACGTGAGACCACCAACCTTACATTACCACACCATAAAGCTGGCAGGACAATGACTAGAGCACTAGTATTCATGCCGGTCCCTGTTTTTTCCAGTAGCATTCTAAACTGGAGTTATCACCCCTCTTTTAAGATCATTTTAATACTTAAGTGGCTGTACATCTCACATGTATTCCAAAGAATTAATTTTAATGCCTGTTTTTAGCTAGCTTGTATCAATGGCAGAAGAACTTACCCAGGCAATTGAGATGCACCACAGATGTTACAGATTTATATTCTTAACTGGTTCCTGCGTCGTAACTTTGATGGGTTGCATATTAGAGCACATTTGACATTTTCAGTTAGATCCAGATACTCTTACAGCATATTGCTGGAGCTGACAGGCTAAAATAATATTTCAGGTTTCTTGATTAGACCTGAAAAGGTCAGATCAGCTCGTGGTCAACAATTCACTCCGCACAGTTAAATGATATGGCAAATGGTTTCGCTGCATATGTAAACATACGCAATAAATTGATTTAAAGTTCACACTGGCCGTCAGCATCTACAAAATACCCCAGGAGCCAAAGGAATACAGACATCTAGCCAAGCCTTCTGCGATTAGCCTGTATTCTCAGCATGTTAAATACTGAGATTGCCTCTGTAATTTTCTGACTGTCCCTTACATGACACGTTTGCTGTTCAACAGATCAGTACAAACTGGGTGACACTCCTGTATCTGCTGGAGCTGAGAATGCCACTTCTCCTACTGCTCTGGCATCACACCTCCCCAGTGGGCAATAACTGGACTATATTCAAATGTCATCTCAATGAGCATCCAGCCTGCAGAAGCTGGCAAGTGAGTGATAGGTAAGCAATACTGGAAAGCCAAGATCAGCAATAGCTGGGGACTGCCTGCAGTAATTCAGTGAGCACAGAGCACACAGCCACCTTCACTGCTTCAGGTCAGCTGAAAGGCAGGGGAGAAAGCCCCACTCAGGAAATGGGAAAGGCCTGTATCGCATTATAAACAGGTAGGCTAGAGTAATAGCAACACTAAAATTAATAGCTAAGTAATACTTAGCTAGTAATAGCTAAGTATTTGATTTTAATTTATGAGCAAGTCAGAATATGCTTAATTAGAATTACAGGACCATACTACTGCCCCGTAAAAAATGAGCCCACGAAAGGGGGAGGGAGAGGCCCAAGAAAATAATGCATGTGGTAATGGATGAGAGGGGTCCTAAGACTGCAAGACCCCACCAACTGGGTCCAGTTTTTCAAGTAAGATGGGAACAGGGATTTCAGTGCAAGATAAAGGCAAGCAGTTTTATGTTGTTTATGGCAGTCTCTGACTTCAACTCAGACATTTATTTTGTGGCCATTTGGCTGCTGCTTGATCAGGTACCTCCATTACTGAAATGCATTAATATGTCAAATGCACTAATGCATACTTCAGCAGTTGGCAGATACCATAAAAAGGAAGTAACTTGGTAGCAAAGTCCAATATTATTGAGTGTGCAGGTTTAAAATTAGATGCTTGATTGCATATTCAAGCCCTTAAATAAATGCCATAATTCTTCTGCACTGTTGAGAACTTCAAAAGTATAGGATTATTTAGTCACTTAAAAAAAAAAAAGAAGGAGGCTTTGTTGTTAGTACATGAGACACATCTTGTCTCATGTCACTGGTACAAGTCAGCAGGTATAAAAGCAGGTGTGAGCTTGAATCTGTGTATCAAGTTTTGCTTTTTAAAGCAGCTTAAAAACTGCAGAAGAAAATTTGTACCTGCAACCTGCATTTAAAAAGGCTATGATGTAACTACTCCTCTCCACTGATGCCGGGGTTTGGAATTCTCCAGCATTTCTCCGGAGTGGTTAACTCAGCAACACGGTTCAAAACGTGTATCCATCCTTTCCACAATCAAAGAAGTCTCACTGTAGCAGAAATTACAGGAAGAAAAACCCAAGGCTCATCTATAAAGAAAGGTTAAAGAAATTTAAAAAAAAAAAAAAAAAAAA
>WEKY01042821.1:0-51050 GCA_013390045.1 Picathartes gymnocephalus
ATTCACATTCCTCTTCCCCTGAAAATTCCTCTTCCCCTTCAGCACAACCTTTAAAGGGATCTCTCAAGTTCTGTTTTCTGATTTAAGACAGAACTGTAAATAGTTAAAACCAACCAAAGTTTGTAATTGAAAGAACATTATGGCATCTTCTACTTCTTGTAACTGCTAGAAGTAATGGCTATAGACTATTATGTAGGGAAAGGGAATCTGAATTTTTGGTTAGACTGAGATGAACCCCAGTAGTAGATTACATAAAATGTAGGTTATTTGTCTCAACTTCCAAAAAGGAACTGAGGTCTGACTGATCTTGGTTACCAGCAGAAATATGAAGACTTGGTGAGATGCTGTACAACTAGAATCTATTTAGGATTTTATTTTGTCAAAATAAGTGAAGGAATCAATAAAAACTGTTTAGTTTTAATAAACTTGCTCTGGATTGGCTTCAGTCTTTTTTCTTAAAAGGAAACCCTGGCAGTATGATACCCAGTGGGTTATGACTGAAGCCCTCCCCTGAGAAATGCAAACAGGAGACTGCTGTCTTTGTGAAGTGAGTTCATATGGCCTCAAAAGCCAGCAATGATGTCTCTGTCTAGATTGTCACTAGAGATGTTCCTTTGTCTGGATAGTCATGACACCTATTCCATCTCCATTATCACGTCTACTTTCTGTTTTATTGTCTGCTCAGTTATTTCTAATTATTCTGTTCAATTTTCTTGTAATGTCTTTTTTTTTCCCATGATCCTCCTTTACCCTTTTCATTTTTTCATTACTGTTTTATCTATCTGTCATGATTATTTCTAGAAGCAATACTTCGAAATGCTGATTTATCTCAGCAGATGAAAGTCATATTAACTTTTCAGATTCAATAGCATTTAAACAGTGGTATAAATTTCTCCAGGAATACTCTGCTTTGTTCTTAATTCAAACTCAGGTTGCCATCTATCTTTCTGAAAATTAGATGTGTGCAGTCACCCTGTCTACAAATAATTTTTGTATCTAATGGAATAAGTTTGAAATTCTATGAAAAATGGTGTGCCTCTATTCTTCAAAATTCAGTCAGGTAAAATATTTTATGTTAGCTTATGTGTCAAAAGCTCATCCACAAAAGAGCACAGAGAGACAAGGAGAGATGCAGGTGCTCTGGTTACTTGCAGGGCCATCACAAGGACTCATTTAAGGCCCATCTCCACAAACCCAGGAAAGCACAGGAGCAAGAACGACGGTAGGAAACACAAGCTGAGGTCTCAGACAAAGGGATAGCCTACTCAGACTCCTCCCAAAGAGGTGTCTAAGGCAAAGGAAGAATCAATACATTGATTGATTTGAAAAATGCCAAGAATGAATACTTTTTTTAATTGAATAAAGCATTTATTTATTCCAGTCTTAAACTGGAAGAAAAACATGAAGGACTGTGTGCTTCTACATTGAATTTTATGTATATCTCATTGAAAAAAAAAATCTTGGGCAATTTACAGCTTCTGTTCAGCTTATTAGACCATGAATCCATAGTTTAGTCAATTCAGTGATTTTACACTTGTTGTGTGAAGCTTCAAGAACAGCCTCATATAAGATGCACTAAAACTTGCAGAGCAAAACCTTCACTGAAAAATTCTTCTAAATCAAGAAATCCTGCAAATGACATAACTTAAGCCTTAAAATTGGGTTTCTCTCTGACTCACAAAAGAGGATGAAGGATAAGGTCCTTTTCAAAATTTATTGCACTTTACTACATTTTAAAGAGAAGTTGAACTATTTTCTCATTTAATTAATGAAAACTGTTATTTGATAGTTCCTTGAAAATCACACCTTAGTTGAAGGATAAATCTAAAGAGTTCATAGCACTATGAATGTTTCTAAAACTATGAAAACTCTCTTTTTCTCTGCAATTTAGAATCTCGACCAAAAAGAATATTAAAAATTCTAATCTTGTTACAAAAAGCTGGAGACAAATGAGCCTTCTACAGCCTGATTAGGTACAGCAGTTCATGTACATCTTGCAAAACTTAATTTTCTCAGGCTCTTCAACTAATTTGTCTGATAGAAAAAGATTTGGTATCCGTTGCTATACTTCTGCATTTCTAGTTATTTATATTATTAATCAGATGACTATCACATTAAAATGATTATTCAAAAAATGTAAAGCTTTTTCTCCTATTTAATTTTCGTTTTATTGTGTGGTTTCAGCCGCATACTTCTAAATTTTTTTAACTTTTTCTTACCAGAAGAAAATTCTAGGATTATGGATGTTCTTCTGAACAATATTGTGTACTGTCATTATTCTGCTGTTGTATATGGATAGATAGGAGTAGTTCTTTTTCTTTAAAAGAACGTCATGCTGGACTGGAACGTAATGGAATAATGGCTAATATGTTTTATTGCTCATATAAAGACACCTCCAGGCCTCTCATGGCCTCCTGTATTAAAAAGCAAACAAACAAAAAATCTTCTTTTTTCAAACATTTCACCATCTAAAATAGTACTTAATACAACTGAGAAAAAAGAAAAGGCAAGAAGGAAGCAGAGTGTTTTGATGCTTGGAATGGAACCAACCTTAAATCTGTAGTCAATCAGAAATAGAATTTATATTTGTTATACCCTTGTTGAACATTCATGGCTTAATCCATATTCTGCTGCTCCCATCTTCAGCATAAATGTCATGGAGGACATAGAGGTTGCATGTCACTCCAGAAACCAGAAATGCATTATGCAGGACAGGTAGAACAGCCATCTTCCTTGCTAAAAAAGGAAATATATTTTACTATCAAATCCAGGATATGAAGTATTTGAAAACTTTAAAAGATATTCCCTTTGTCACATCCAGTACTCCACGTGATAGTATTGTAATTGTTTCTTTAGGTTCTGAAGAAGGGTAGGAAATAATGTGCATTAGATAAGTCCATTCAATTTTCTCTTTTACAAAGATCTGCCAACAGCAAAACAACCAAGGTACCATTAGTACAGTTCTGTAATCAGCTACTTTTTCTACCCAATGGAATGTCCCCCTGCCTTTGTAAACCCCTCTATTACTCCCTAGGCCACCTAATCCATACTTTAAAAAATCTCTCTGAATTTGAGAGGCTTTCATTCCCATCTTATCTTCTTTGTTGCATGTGTTATTCACAAGTATTGATATATCCTCATAAAGTATTGACAGGCAAACACAGCAAACAGCTCAAAATCAGCCAATCCTGTGATGATAATTGAGATTATTATAGTAAAGGGCATCGTCACATTCATCTTCCACTAAGTGATAGCCTGTACAGAAGAATTTTTGGAGATGTTATTTTACTTTTAAATTTATGAGAATCCTTGAGTTTTCTGACCACTGAATTAAGTCAATCCTGCCCATTTAATTGATTAATAAACCAGGACTCCCTCTGGTTCAGTATAAAATTCATATAACTGATGGAGCAAGTCCAGATAAGGCAACTAAATTGATAATCGGCTGGAGCACCTCTTCGCTAAGGACAGGTTGAGAGCTGTAGTTGCTTAACCTGGAGAAGAAAAGGCTTCAGGGAGACCTTACAACAACTTTCCAGCACCTAAAGGGGACCTATAAGAAAGCTGGATAAGGTGTTTTCACAATTGCATATAGCAATAGGACAAGGGGGAAAGGCCTAAGTTGAAAAAGGGTGGGTTTAGATTAGGTATCAGGAAAAAATTCTTTCTTGTGACAGTGGTGAGGCACAGGAACAAGTTGTTCAGAGAATTTGTGGATGCCCCCTCCCTCGAAGGGTTCAAGATAAAGATGGATGGGGCTTTGAGCTACCTGGCCTAGTAGAAGGTGTCTCTGCCCATGGCAGAGGAATTGGAACTAGATGATTTTAGAAGGTTCTATGATTCAATGATTCTATGATTTTATTTTCAATATAACCTCTCTGAACATTCATCTGGCAGACTTAAATGAGCAAAATCAAAATGAGGTCATAAAGAGGGAGACTTTTTTCATTAAAAAAATATGTGTTTGAATTAATATTTCCTTTCTAAAGTTATTTTTTCACCAGTTATATGCCTGGGAATGAGTTTATTGCTTTCATGATTGAATATATTACACTATTAATATTTTTTAAATAACACTTAAACTCTTGCGGTTCTCAAAGATATCACAAGAAGTCAATACGGATTCTTAAAAATCCACAGATATTTATCAAAATAACTGATCAATCTTCTAAGAAAAATCTTATAGTAACATGCAGAAGCTCATGAGCATTTAAAATTTTATGCTGAAATGAAATTCAGGCTGACTTTGGACATTCCTTTCCAAATATTTCCATTTTTAATCTTACCCACCGCCTTCCTTCTCCTCCACTCTTCCTGCTCTTGATCAGTCCCTATTTAACTGTGGAGGAAATGAATTAGCAATTGTTCTGACTGAACACTGAGCATTACAAGACATAAAATTTATAATAAAATTCAGGTGAAAATAGAGCTTCAGTCACTCCAAAGGAGAAGAAAAGTAGAAAAAGAATTACAAAACTGAAGTCGGACTTTAAATGTCCATTTAAAATTTACATTAGGTATCTAATCTTTCCTTGAAAATGACCCTGCATAAGTATTCGCAATTTTTCAGACTATGAAGACTTTCAAACCTGAGTCGTTTTCAAAGATGTTCAGTCTTCATTTAGTATTTCTTCATGCCATATGGCATTTATTTTCTCTCCAGCTATAGATCTTTACAGCTGTACAGCTTTCCAAAAAGAGGATTCAACAGTGAACCTAGAAGTGCTGAGTTGTAAATATATCTGTGCCACTATTTTATTCAATGTAGAAAATTTAATGTGTTCTTAAATATTTTCCTCTAGAGAGGTGACTAAAATTTTTGCTTCTGCTTCTATAACAAAACTCAAGTGATGTAATAATTGCATTAATAATAGAAATGAAGAACGATAAAAGTAATTAAATTGTGAAAATCTACACAAGGGTGACTAAACTTCACAATATCTTCATTTTTTTTTTCAGATGACCAATAAAGAAGTAAAAATTCAGTAATATCACTAAATACTTCTGAAAATGAATACATTTAATACAATTTTAATTGTAGAGTTTATATCAGATAATGTTACTGTTTAAAGGTAAGTAGATAATATTGTAGATTTAAGTGACTCAGTAAGTCTGACTCATTTAACTGAGCTAATTTATGAAATTAATTTGAAAAAAAATCTCATATTTTCTCAGAAACATCCTTCAAATATGCCGCTCTTCTCAATACGTCGAAATTAATGTCTTTGTCTTTTCATATGAAATTTTCAAAGTTTTCTCTTACTCACAATAGGATCTGGAGGTGGCAGTTCATTTTTCAGATGAAAATTTTCCCTGTGTTAACAACCATGTCTATATTTGCCATGTAGGACATTTGTAATTCAACATCTAGACATCCTGTATGCAGACCACTAATTAAAGCCTCTCGTGCACATATCAAAATTGCTGATAGTATGATAATGTAGATTAGACCTCTCTTGAAAAGTGACAATATCCTATTTTAAATTTTAATATCTTCTGTTTCTTTCTTTTTTGCTCTGTTAGTAAAGAGCAGTCACCTTATAGCTTCAGCTAATGTTCAGCTATAGGTGATTTAGGCTTCAGCATATAAAGATGTGCACTGTTATTTCCTCTATTGGTAAAATTGGATACCAATTGTCCATTCAGGACAAAAATTTTGCTTGAAGTGCAAAATTCCAGTTGGCAGTACAGTAAATATTATCTTTATACTATAATTTTTGAAATAATATTGATTAATAAAGGCTATGAAAATTTTTAAAATAGAGAAGTAAACTGAATCTTACATTTCCATTACTTAATTTTCAATACACTAGTAAACTTTTTATATTAATTAGTGCTTTTCATTGCCAGATAACCTATCTAATGATCTTCAGGAAAAGCAGCTACCTAATCTTAATTGTCTCAATCTAATTATTGGCATCTTCCACTGAAAAGCATTTCATTGGTTGTTAGGGATATTAGTAGGAAGCTTATTACTTTGAGAAATTGTTCAATGCGATAAAAAGTTAGATACTTTTGACCTACTACTTTTGTAATTTACTGAAATGTAATTCAAAAAACATGAGAAAAAACATCCATGTTTTTAGAAGTACTGGTCATGAAACAAAAAAACCTCTGGCTTGACATTTTCTTTCTTGTAGCATTTCACTTGCAAAAGTCCTAGTATTAGCCCAACGGAGGAGGAAGCTTACTTTCATTAATGTCCATTTAGAATTTAAACCCTGAGCTGATACCATGCTGTTTTAATGAATATGAATACTTATTTATTGTTTGTCTTCAAAAATTAAAAGCAATAACAGATACTTTAAGTTAGGGTATAATAAAATGCCTGCTCACTGTGTTAAAATACGGACAAGGGGTATACAGCTATAAAATTATTTACAGGATTATGAGCAAGTTTTGGGCACTCTTTTAACTTTAAGAGAATTACGAAATTTCTTACACAGTTTTTAGCAATAAGAATATATTTATTAAAACTATAAAATAAAGCAGTAATACTCATCAACACAGTTGTCAAGACCAAACTATGTTATTTTTACCTGCCAGACTGGATACCATGGCAACATCTGGTTAGGGCAAGCTGAAGAGATATTTGAAGGTTTGCAATTGTTAAAGTCATTGGTCTGTAACAGACATGTATTAATTGCAAGTGAATATGACAGCCCAGACCAGATTTCTGAACAGGAAGAAAACATCAGCTTCATTCAAGAGTAAGGAACTGAACAAGAGATGAATAAAATACTGTGGTGTCTGACTTCAAACCTGGTGTCATGCTTGTGTACTCATCATTTACAAGGGCTGGGGAAAAGGTGGAATTTTATTACGGTAGAAATATTTCCCGACAGAATTTTTTAAGATGTTGAAAAAACCCCATTCCTTGACAGCTCTAAGAGGGTAAAAATTATACATTTCAAAATATCTCTAAAACCAGTTGAGAGTTCCAATCAAGTGCAATCACAGTGATTTTGCATGAAAAAAAATTGTGGCATCATGAAGGTTTTCCTTGGATGCTGCTGTCAAATTAGCTTCCAGAAAGAATCATTACTTAAACCTGGTATGTACTTTTAGGGGAGTTATGACAGAAAGCTATTTTTTTTTTCTATGCATATGCAATCAGAAAAGATGTTAAATATGTTTGAATGGACAGCAAACATTTTAATACAGATCTTAAATTCTGTACCTATTGTAAATGCAGGCTGCAAACTGCAACCTTCAGACACGTAAGAATGCTTCCTGCTGCCTTTGTGTCAGTATTTCGAAGTGAGAATGTTTTCATGCTTTGTTGAAATGACAGTATGCAGGAAGCAGGTATCATTGACAACAGTTTGACTGCATTTTCAAGTCAAAGAAAAATGCTTTCGGCTCTCAGAGCAAGCTGTTTATGCTATGCTATGCCTTCTGTTATATAACAAATGCCAATTTTACTTCTGTTTATATAATAAACAGAATATGAACTGAATTAGATAAAGTTAATCATGGCGAAGAGAACCCGTGTATAACTTCCATGCTTCCTCATTCTATGTTAAGAGGAAATGTGCTTACTTGAAGGCATTGTGGTTTAACCCCAGCTGACAACTCAGTACCACACAGCTGTTCACTCACTCCACCCCACCCCTGGTGGTATGGGGAGGAGAATCAGAAAAAACCCAAGAAGGTAAAACCTGTGGGTTGAGATAAAGACAGTTTAATAATTGAAAAAAACCCCAATTATTAATAGTAGTAATGAAAAGGAAGACAAAGAGACAGAGAATCACAAACCAAGACAGATGAATGTTGCTCACCACCACAGAGAGATATCCAACTCTTTCCCAAGCAGTGATCAATCCCTCCCAGACAAGTTCCCCCAGTTTATGCACGGAACGTGCCGTTTGATAGTATGGAATATCCCTTTGGACAGTTCAGGTTGGCTCTCTTGGCCATGCTCCCTCCCAGCTTCTTTTGCACCTGCTCACTGGCACAGCACAGGCCACTGAAAAGTCCTTGATTTACAGCAAGGACTACTTAGCAACCACTAAACCACCAGTGCTTTATCAACATTAATTTCATACTGAATACAAAACACAGACCCATATCAGCTACCAGGAAGAAGATTAACTTTGTCCCAGCCAAAACCAGGACACTGTAATAGGCGAGCAGGTCAGTGTTACAGCGAGAGGGAAGATAGGCTGGAATTTGAGAAGCTGATAGAACTTCTGTTCTCTTCCTGTGGGAAATGCAAAAAATTCTCTAACGTTATATCTGCCAGTGCTAAGACAAGAGATTAGGCTCCTGGCCACCAGAACAGAATCCACAGCCCTAGGAAGTTCAGTCCATAGACAGAGTGAGATCTGAAGGATTTCTTCCAAGATATCTGAGCAGTGGTTCAGAGGACTGAGATGCTATGGCTAACAATGACTCCAGATCACAGGTCCAGTTTTAAGTGAATTTTAAAGTCCTGGTGGAAAACATATATTTTTGATTTTTTTTTAAATATAAAAGCCAGTCCAGAAAAAGGTTTTATGGTATATTATTTAAGATATTGCTCCTAAAAATGTGATATTTTAAAAGGCACTTAGAGTTCTGGAGTAAAACTGGGGTTTGAGGGCTAGGGATCCCACATGCAGGCCTCCTGTATTTGAATAGCCTTTACAGTGGAATTAAATGGACAGAATAATGTTACATAAGAAGCATAAAATTCAAGTTTTCTGTTTCTTCAAAATACACATTTAATCCCAGACATTTTAGACCAAGAAGGTTACATCAAATTTTAATTTAAATAGAAACCGAAGAACTTGATTGCAAACCTAAGGAGAAAATAAGGCAATAAGAACAACTACAGATTATTTTCAGTTCTGAAACTTTCTTACCTAAGGGTTATGGGAGTCCATTCCCTTAATTTGATTTTCCACCTGATATAATAATGATATATGGATTTCTTTCTTTCTTGTCCTTTAGAACGCATTCATCCTTTTAATGCCAATTCAGTTGAACAGTATAGTAAAAACAGATGTTTAGGGATTATTTAGCAGCAGTCAGGTGCCATTACTGATCCTCTTCCGGGTCTGCTTCTTCAGAAATCTTTCACTGGGCAAGCAGTATACATACACATTCAAAGTATGAAGCAACTGCTTCTTGGCTCAGGCAGACAAAAAGCAGCTGGGGTTTAGCTGTCAGGATAGGAACCTGCACAGTCCCCAGCCCTGAGGCAGCTCTCAGAGAGTCATGGTTGGACAGGCAGGATGAATCAGCAGGATGAGCATCAGGCTCTGTGCCCTGGCAGAGGAATCTCCACCTTGCAGAGCTGCCTTTGCTGACAACTCTATTGACACAAGTGACAGAAGTGATCCAGCAGAATCCTAATGTAATTCAAAAGGCGCAAATTACTATATGAGGAACAGACTAACTTCTCTCTGCATGAGTATTTGTCTGTGGACTGGCTAAGTCATGGCCAACATATTAAGGGAAGCTATTAGTCCCCTTATTAGATGATATCTGGAATACTGTGACCAGCTCTGTGCTGCTCAGTTCCAGAAAGATGTTGATAAAAATGAATGAGTTTAGCCAAGGACCACCAAGATGGTCAGAAGATAGAGCACAGTCTGTGTGAGGAAAGACTGGGGGAACTGGTATCATTAGTGTAGAGACAAGAAATATTTGTGAAGAAGACTTAATAGCTAAATTCTAGCACCTTGGAGGAGGTTGCTTCCACATAGCCAGGCTTCTTACAGAAGCTGTACAGCATGCAAATAAGACACAACTATTGACACACCGCGAATTGAAATGGGAGTTTCCACCTGGATATAAGAAGAAAATTAAAAAAAAAAAAAATAGGATGAGATAATTGAGGGATAATTAAACACTGACACAGGATATCCAGCAAGGCTGTTAAATCATCTTCCTGGGAGGTTTTCAATGCCCAGGTAGACAAAAGCCTGTGTGATCTGATCTGAGTTCAATTTAAACAGTGCTTTGAGAATTTGACTAGATATGATGTCTCTTCCAACCTGAATAATCATACAGTTCTATGGAAATATTGAAATTTAATGAACAATAACAAATTGAAAGCTTAGCTTGTAAAGGAAATACATATTCCATCTCTATAGCTCATTTAGGTTTATTATCTGTTTTTAAATGTGAAATGTGAAGTCAATTATATTCCTACAGCCATCACAAACTCTTACCAAAATCTTTAACATTTCTCTGTTTATTATATTATCTTCTTCTTTGTCATCCCTAACATCTTCATTGTTGCCACCAAATCTATTTGAGACACCACAGCTGGGTTTATTTTTACTATTTTTCCAACTATCAAACATACACATCTGTGAATTCTCCACTGGTCCTCTTCCATTATATAATGTTCATGTTTGTTTCAGATATTTTTAGAATGAAATACATCTGTTAACTAAAACTTCAAAATGGTCGGGTAACAGGAGAAATGAAATTACAATCAATGCCTTCTTGTAGTATTGTGAAGAAAAACCCCAAAACTCAACAAATCACCTTGTATACCTGGTAAGAATAATATTCCAATCACAACATTGACTAAAACCAAAAGACAAAGAGCAGAGTGAGAGAGCTTTGCCCTTACAGAAGAGTTACCTAACAGCTTTGTAAATGAGGGAACTGAGAGCAAAATTTGCAAGACCTCTCTGGCCCTATAAAGCTACAAACAGCATTTGCCAGATGGCTTTACAACACATTTTAATAAAAATGTATATAAATTTCTCTGGCAACTCCTAACCAACATATAAAAGGTCTCTGTACAATAAGCTTCCTCCTCATTACACTTTAATCTGTTCCAGATTTAACTAATAAGTACTGCAAAAACTAAATCCACAAAAAATGTCCTTAAAAAGGTGAATAGTCATGCCTAATGATGACCTTTATAAGTATTAAAATCAAGTTACTAAATTAATTACTCATCAGTCCTTTAAAAATTTATTTCCACTAGAAGGTCTTTGTCCTGAAGGATCAAAATCTTATCCCGACTCTTTCTTGAGGTTCAAGCCAACTACTTTCTGATGAATGGAATATATATCTATATCTGTTGTACACTTTGTTACTAAATACCAACAAATGTCTGCCACCAGAACTGCAATGTTTATGAAATAAAGATTAGAACAGAAGCTGCACACCATCAAAAAAAAAAGAAAAGGTGTATTCATATTGATCTAATTTTTTCCCCAACAATATTTCTACTCTGCTGAATGAAGTGACCACATGCATGATCAAAGGAAAAAGACACTTGAGAGTGAAAAACAAATCTGGTCAGACAAACCCATGAAAAATCTTGTAATTTTATTTCCTAAATTAAACAGAACACGCAGAAAATAAAATAAATAGAAAAATCGAGAGACAATATCAACAATCCAAACAAAGAAAACCACTCAGTTTCAGTGGAATTATACTCTTTAGAATTTTGAAAACACTTACTTTTGAAAAAAAGAAAAACTTTTATTAATTGCTACGTCATTCATAATGCAGTTCAAGGACAACCAAGAGCGTATACCTAACAATAATTCCTCTGAGACAGTGAAAAATTTAGATAATTCCGAGGGAATAAAAGTAAGAAAATACAAACACATAAAAGAAACCCAAACCAAATCAACGACAACAAAATAAAAACAACTCCCCACATGTCACGGGACAAAACCAGAGTGTTACCCCACACGAATTTTGATCATTAGTCTTGTTTTCATTTTTAGGGTTCAATATACTTCAGAAACTTTTAGTCTAAGTATCACGAAGCTGATTCTTTCTTAATAATATCAAGGTGTTTTAGCTAATATAAACCACCCTCTAAAATGTTACTTGGGTTGCTGATATTTGATGTGCTAACATTTCCAAGCAAAATTCTTCAAAATACTACTTTGTGGACTTTCTTTTATGCTTATTTTTTGTCTTTCATATAATTTGTTTGATTCATTGTCTCCTCTCCTCTCCTCTCCTTTTTTTCCCTTCAAAAACAAACAGAAAATATGTTCTTTCAACAAATTGTTAATGCTAAAAGTAATTTTTAGTCATTTTTTCACACTCCCATTTTCAGCTGCTGTGTTTGTTCTGTAACCATAACAAAAAATTGTTAAAGTATCACCTTTCTCATCTGTAAAGAGAAGAAAAACAAATAAAAAAATATAGCCACTTCATGATGTGTATACTCTGGCCAAAACTCCAAAAGCCTTAAGTTATAGGAATATTCTAAAGGATTTTACTAAGCTCAGCTAGCACTCTGTATTAACATCCTTGTGTTAAGGATCTTGATGATATGCATTACATAAGTAAGCATCACAAAATAAATTAACCTGGTTTGAAAATTAAACACAAATATTTACACTGTTGTGTGGATATCTCTATTAAGACATCACAAAAAGACTTGGCTTTCCACCCGAGTTTTTTTCTGCTTCCCAGTCAGTCTTTGTCTGTATGCATGACTTGTACAAAAAATTTAAACCGTCTGCTGTTCTGCACTTTTGCATCTTGTTAATAGTTATCCATGTAAATAACCACTTAAAACTAACAATATTATTTCTGATCTTATTCATACAATGAGCAAGGTCTATTTTGAAGATAATAACACAGAACTTTTAACTAAGATATATATGCTCAGAGAAGCCACAACTGATGATGAAGTGCTCTGAGCACAGAAAAATTGCTACAAAAATTTGCTATGCTGATATGTTTTAAGATAGATTGGAATCTTAATACAATAGAGTATTTTAAGAAAAATAATGAACACATTTGGGACAGGAAGGGCTGACATTCACAATTTCTTAGTAATAAATAAGGAACAGTCAAAGGCAATAACTCAGAAATGGTTTTAGAAAAGAGTGAGAAAATATAGCTCCAGGTAGAATGAAATTCTGAAAAAATGTAATGCAATCCTTATATGTGTGTATGCGTACATCACATACATCCATAATGCACAACAACACACAATCTGGTACAGGATGTCTGTCTGAATGCTATGGTCTAGTCTAGGATAGGCTTCAACACTTGTTT
Source organism: Picathartes gymnocephalus (assembly GCA_013390045.1). NCBI lineage: Eukaryota > Metazoa > Chordata > Aves > Passeriformes > Picathartidae > Picathartes > Picathartes gymnocephalus. Next base: position 12,982 of record WEKY01042821.1, read on the forward strand.
GATACCTCTTGGTGAGTAAGACAAGGAAGGTGGGTATTAATTGCAATATTGAATCCAGCTGAGAGGGTATCTTATATATAATGAATTTTCTACTTCATAGAGAAAAATACATGAAAGCAAAAATCATAATTATAATACATGCAGAGGCAGAGTTATCAAAATTTTGTTAAGGGAAGGCACCATAATAGGAATAAAAAGAAGAATGGAGAAGGAACAAATGGAAGTAGAAGCCAAAGCAAAATAAAAGAGACAGAGATGTATGGAGAAGGATTTTTTTCCATAAAATAAAAAAAAAAAAGGAAAATAAACTTGTCCATTAAAGTTCATTTACTTCTACTTCAAGCTCTCAGTGAAGTTACTTAGGTCAGATCCCAGTCACTCATTGTGGAGGCTGGTGGGCCCAAAGCACCGGGGTCCATTGTGGTCCCTTGAAGGGACAGACCCTAGGTTGCAAACTCTCCCCCAGATTGTGGTGACAAGGAAGGCCTCTCCCAGGACACACTGCAGTTCTGTGTAAATGTACCCCAGTTCTGTTTCTCCGATTGGTTTGTCTATCTCCCTGTCCCTTTATACCTTACATGCCCATACCCTGAATGTTCTCCCTTCCTCAGTTCTCCACTGGTTCCTGTCCCCTAGCCACTCCTTCCCTGTCCTCCCGTTGGCCCACGTACCCTGGCCCCTCCTGTGTGCCGCCCCTAAGCCCTCAAACCACTGGTCCCCGATGCTCTCTCAGCCCTACCTGCCCGCTATAAAACCCTTGTACCCTCCCAGTTTCTTGTTCTTCGTCCCTGGACTCCTTTACGTGTGGTTGTAATAAACCCCGTGGAACTCCATCCGAGAACCCTTCTCATTTCTCTTCACTGGAGGATCACAAAGCTATCCGGTGTGCGTGTGATCGTAGGGAAGTGTACCTGTGACACTGAGTGGCTCTTTGCTGGAGACGCTTTCGGAAGGTTGCGGCACCACACCAACCACCCACCGCCGCAACAACTAATCTCTATGAAAATCTTTATCCTTTTCCATCACAGAAAAGATGCTGCACAACAAAAGCTTTGCCTGTGGTTTACCCTACCTTACCAACATAGCAAAGACTTGTCAAAAAAAGAAACATAAGACGCTACTTGTCAAATTCTTTAATGGCATTGTTTCTCTGGAATATGTCACAACATGGTTCTAGAACAGTTAAAAATATTTATAAAATTATCTCAGAGAAATAATAGGAATTTTGGCAATATACTTCATGGCTGGAATCACATCCTTTTCTTTCCTTCCCTTACTCTGGAGATCCCTTTGCTCAGTTTTAATATGTACTTCTATATAACTATACTGTTTCACAGTGATAGTACCTATATTATTAAAACTCATTACAGAAGTAACCATGTTAGTCCCAATAAGGCTGTGATGTTTCTTTCTTATCACATGGGGAAAGTGATAAGAACTTTAAGGGAATTTTGAAATTACCATGTATTTCTAAAGACCTCAATATCTTCTTTCAGACTGTATTTAAAACACATCCTAACCCAATCTAATTCCTGGAAGTCTTGGTCCTTATTTGTCGCTGACTTTGGTTTCTTTTTCCTCTTCTCTTTGAACGTGCTCTGGCTTTCCCTAGCTTGTATCTTGATGTATTTCATAGTTATTTTTACCACTTTGAGTAGGACAAAATGTGTAGGAACAAAAAAGAGTGCAAATTTTTCCACTCAATTCAAGTACAGAAGCAGCTCACCAAGTAGTCCAGTAGGGGACAAAGTTGGTGCAAGAAAGAAGGTAATGTTGGGGGGAGAGACGGATTCCATCTGATGATGATGAACAAGAAAATTTTGAAATTCCTCAAAGCACAAATAGGGTGCAGAATTTATTGTAATGTTTCTAATGTGTAAGATTTCTATAATATTTTATAAAAACAATTTAAAATAATATTTTTGAAGGGACTGTGCACTTTCATTCTTCAGTATGCACGTCAGCTTCTTATAGATTTGGAGTTTGAAGACCAACTTATTTCCTAATTTCTGATCACAGGAGTTCTCATCATTGTTTAATTGCTATTATTTATGCTCCGTCCAAATCAATGAGCAATGATCTTTGACAGAGTATTCATCAAATTGGGCTTGCTATATGATCCATTACAACTACCTCTGCATCCTTGTCCTTTTTTCCTAAATCCCAAAGCAGGTTTCGTAGCTATTGAGAAAAAAAAAACAAAAAACAAACAAATACAGTTACTGAGATATTTAAAGGCAGACATAAGTTCTTTATCTTTCCTTTTTTTTTTTCTCATATTGATAAAATAAGTGACCATGATATAAAAATATTCACTTTACCTTTCTGAACACTTTTGATTTGCAGTTTCTGCAATATTTTCATAAATTGCAGTCAATCATTTTTGTTTCAATCAAAATGTATACTGAACTCAGAACAGAAGAAGGTCACTTTTATATATGGAATATATTATAAAGGAGTTATTAGTTTCAAAAGATAATATTTAAAGTGCATAATCTATTTCAGAAAGTTGGCCCCTAGTATTATGTACTGAATTAAATTTAGTGGAAAATAATGAGTTAAATGGTGTCTGGAGTTCTTCAGGTAGCACTTGCTACAGAAAAAACTAAACAGATATATTGCATTTTTCGTTTGATGAATGCATTCAGTAGTAGATTCATCTATCATGAAGTCAGAACTGTTCCCAGTGAGCATGTATTCTGATTTTGTGTTTCATTACTTGAATGAGTTTTGCTTTGCAACACAACAGTAGTTTTCTGCATTTTAAGCTATCAACATATAAAATATTTCCATTAGAGCTGAGATGCCTTTAGAAATATTGCATTTACAAATTATTATATAACATTTATAAAATTAGTCATATCAATTTTTGCACCCCCAGAAAAGTATTACCAAATTCCCAGACTTTCAATGGTCTGCTGACCCTAGTTCCAATGGTTACAATGTATAACACTCTATATTGATCAATATTCTTTGTTTCATTAACCAATTAGAATAAAATTAATTTAAAAATAAAAATGCTATTAAAAATCAAATAGGCACCTAATGCAATTGAAATTCTGGATGAGGTAAATAATAATTCAATTTTACTGGAATTGACAAAACCTAATATCTGTCCTAGTAATGCGATGTGTTATTCATATACATGCCCACAGATCCACTGTGCCAATTCTAAATTGTTTTTGACTGCTGGAACACTACCAATATCTGAGGCTAAGCTCCTAAGAAAATCTTGGTAAACAGAAGACAGAGCTCTTAGTTAGCAGGGGTTTTGTTTTAGTCTTGATTTCACATAAATTATTTAACTTCTGGTTGTGATTCACCTTGCCCATAGCCAAAACAATAAAATCTCTTTATATAGATATTACAAATAAACTGGATGTGAAAAATATTCATCCTTGCGCCTTGAAAATTTATCACATCCAACTCAGTTTATTTTCCATGATGTTTACTTTACTTTAGAAATAGCAGTCTGCAACACATATTGGCGAAATTACATGAGTTTTTGGGTTTCAGTTTTGGTTTTGTTTGTCTGTTTGTTTAGGGTTTTTTGTTTATTTTTAAATTAATCTAAAACCTAAAGCAACCTAAAATTAAGTCAGAGAGAAGGACATAAGTGTACATAAGTAGGATGATAAAAACCATGTAAACACCAGTAAAAAACATGAAAGGCACCAGTCCAGTGAGTAAAATGGTGTGATACATGAGAAAATGTATCAGGAGAACATAACATTAAGCATACATTTCTTGAACCATGGAACAGCAAAAAAGAGGGGAGATATTAAAGGAAAAGATACACACAGAATCTTAACACAAATATTTGGAGCTGTGAAACTAACAAGAGGAGGGGAAATGGCAAGAAGGCATGTTTAAAAGGAATTGTTTATAATGGATATGTCTATGCGTAGATAGCAACAACTAAAGTCTAATTAATAGAATTTATTTGGCAATTCTAGTGTGTTATGAATTTTCAGATACAGTGGAATATATATTTTTACAAAAAATAAAATAAAATAAAAACACCACCACAGCAAAGACACTGAGTGTTATCTACTAAAAAAGACACATCCTTGTTTACGATTGTTTTTCCTTAGAGTGTGGTGTGTATGTATGTAGTTCTCAGAGAAATTCTGAATTTTCTATTTTAAAGATGATTTTTTTTCCCATAAGAAGAGTGGAGAATAACAAGACTGAATAATATCGTTGATAATTATTTAGGATACATTAACACAAATTCTGTTTTAAAACTTTATCAAAAGAGATGGAAACATGAACCTATACTTCTAATACATATACCAGGAGGGAACAGCAACAACTATGTGCTCTTGGAGACATGTCAGTTTACCAAACCCTTTAAATGTACATTTAGTCATATTTTAGTCAGTCAGCATACTTAATATATCATTCAAATTACTTAAAATTAAAATAGTGCTTAAGTGCATTGGTTAATTGAGGCTATAGGACTAAATTAATTCCCTGGGAACCCCTATTCAGGGAATTGATTTGGTAAAATATTACTAATTACTTTGAACTTCTGTAACCTGGTGGACTCATGAGGTACATTGTAATCTTCATTAGATAGATGAGAAAATGTCTTTCAACTGAGTAAACACCAACTGCTTGGTTGACCAAGATCATATCGTAAATTTGCAAATATAACCTCACAAAAGAACATAATCCCTATTCAGGATGTTAAACTTTGCATCTACTTCTTATTTGTTCTCATGTGGAGTTATAAACTGTTTTTTGGGTTTTGCCCTTATAGATGATAACATGACGATCATCACAAAGTGATATACTCTAAGATACAGTTTATTAACCTTGATGTTTTTTTTTGTTGAACATGATTTTTATGTATAAAGTTGGTTGGAAAATTTCGTTTGCACAACAGCCCCAGTATAGAGGCTGGTTTCTTCATGCATGTGTCCATCTTATATTATCTGCAGCAACAGAGACATTGTTTGTTAGACATTGTGGTGACCTCAGACAGCAGTCAAACATCCACCCAGCCTCTTGCTCACACCTCTGTCCCATGAGATGAAGAGAAAAATACAAGGCGAAGAGGCTCATGGATAGAGGTAATGACAATTCAATAAGGAGAGCAAATGCTGTCTGTACAAATCAAACAAAAATAAAAATTCATTGATTACTTCCTAACAGCAGAAGTTTTCTGATTTCAGGAAAGCAAAGCCTCAGTAAGTATAACAATTGCTTGGAATGACAAACACCACAACTACAACCATTCCACTCTTCATCCTAGAAGACAACTCCACAGCCTCTCTAGGCAATCTGTTTTAGTCCTCTTTCAACCTCAAAGAAAAAATATTTTCTCCATTTAGATGGAATTTTCTGTGGTTTTCAGTTTGTGTCCATTTTCTCTTGCCCTGACACAGGATATGACTGTAAAGAATCTGGCTCCGTTTTCTTTACACCTGCCCTTATGATACTGGAATGCAGTGATAAGATCCCTTTTCAGTCTTCTCAGGGCCACCACCCTAGCCACTACTGACAAGAGAGATGCTCCAGTCCCCTTGCTGAATGGCATCACAGCCTTCTGGTGTATCAGCCACTCCTCTCTGTTGTTGATCATTAACAAATTTGGTGGTTTCTGTTTACACAACATAACTTGAAGAAAGGGAGTGAGACCTTTGTTTCTGGTGTTGGTTTCTTGGAGTTTTCTGAATTTTAATTGCATTTTCGTGAAAAATATGAACTGTCCCAAACAAAATAGTGGCATATAAACCTATTTTTTTAAATTTTGCATTTTAATCAAACACACTTTTTTCAAGAAACACAGAAAAGGGGCAAAAAATATTTTAGGATTATAGAAGTTACCTTGACAACTAAAAACAGAGGGTCAATGTTTTTTCAAAATTTTACACTGTCTTAAGCATATATAGTTAGTAATATTAGTGAGTCTTTCCACTTTTCAGTAGACTATATCTAATCATTTTTTCTCCACTGTCAAATCATAGTCTAATAAATATCTTCTCTAAAATATATTAATCATAGGTGGTGTTATCAGCTTTTTAAATAATTTTTTCAAGTAAACTATTTTAAGTAAAAAAAAAATTCTCAGGCCATTGAAAAAAAAAAAAAAAAAAAGTTTTCTGAGATGTATATATTTTGATAAAACTCACGTAGTGTTTTGGTTTTTTCTTAATTGGATTTTATATGTTTTTTGTTATATTAAGGGTAGAGGCTGGGGCAAACTAGAGGCAGAGAGAAACAGAGAACCTAATGATCCAGAAAACGTGTATGGAATATATGTGAGTTGAGCTTTGATATTTTAAATCAAATAGGGTAGAGTATATGTGATCCATTTATATTCCTCATTTATTTGGGAAGGAAATCCAACAAAAAAACCCCTACAACTTCCTCTGAACCCCCCCAAAAAAGGCTGAAATCATGTTTCCTTTTTCTTTAGCCAATTCAAGTTATTATTTAAAGGTGTCCAGATAAAACTAGTAAGCATAGCAAATAAAACATCATAATTTTCAATAAAACCATCAAAACAGATTTTGAATTAATTGCTATAAACCTCATAGCTGAAGCAGTTCAGTTCTTGAGTGTCACAGATCATTCTCTTGCTGGTTACCCGGCTGAGCTGTTGAGATCAGAAGTGAGAGAGCTGTTTGTTATGGTACTTGTGAATACTCTGTGATTATGATCTACCCTAATGTTTGACAGTAGTGAAAGGTTAATCTCTTTCTGTTTGTTCAAAGTTTAATGCATGCATTAGTTGTGTACACAACTCTGCAACTTCTATGCTTTAGATCAGGAAGATCAAACAAAACAGGTTGGAATTGAGTATGAGAAACCTTTTCTCCACATAGAAGTCTATATACCATACCAGCAAGGGAGCAGTATTTGAATCATGAAGCAAAAACCATTAAAAAATATTTCATTAATGTAATTAGGATTTTTTTTTCTTTTATGAAATGCAAAATGGTGAATTCTTCTACCTAATGAAAATAGGGATCTGGAAAGTGATATACTGACACTGTGCAGTATAAGACTAATACTGCTAATCAGTATTGAGATCACAGACTCATAAAATATACTGAGGTGGAAGGGACCCATCAGGATCACCAATGTACAACTCCTGGCCCTGGACAGGACACTCCAAGAGCCACACCATGTGCCTGAGGGCATTGTCCAAATATTTCTTGAACTCTGTCAGGCTTGGTGCTGTGACCACTGCCCTAGGCAGCCTGTCCCAGTGCTCAACCACCCTCTGGGTGAAAAACTTTTTTCCTGATATCCTACTTAAATGTCCTCTAACTCAGCTTCATGTCATTTTCTTGAGTCCTGTCACTGGTAAAGGGAGCAAAGAGATGAGTACTTGTTCCTCCACTTCACCTCATGATGGTGTTGAAGACCGCATTGAGATCTCCCTTCAGTCTCCTCTAGGCTGAACAGTCCTAGTGACAGTAAGAAATTGGTCAGCAATGGCAATAAAAGATAAAAAATTAATAGAGTTTAATGTGACAAATAACCTAAGCTAAGAAGGACAAAACACCATTCTAGGTGAAGTCATGTTAAAAGGAATGAAAGCAATGCTCAACAAAGGACATTTCGAGGGAGGTAAGTAGTGACCACAAAATGGAATATTTAATAACATTTTAACTGAAATTGTGATCACAATGAGTATATCACAGGTGATGATATGATGTACAATAATGTTACCAGTATCTTAAAATCACAAAACAGTGTTAGGTTCCTAAACTGATTGAAAGGGTCTGAAAATAGCAACAATTCTGCCCCTATTGCAAAGGAGAAAAAGAAACAAAATGCAAAAACCTCATACGAAAGCCCCATATTAACAGCAGAATGCAATACAAGGTATAGCGAAACATTTTAAATATTTGATGCTAATTTACCAGCTCTATAAACATGGCTCATGAATAAGAGAATTGAAAATAATTAACATTATTTTCACCTACTTGTAATGTTTACACCAAATTAAGAATGATAGGTTTTGAATATCCCATTTTAATATAAAATTCAGTGTGATCTTTACAATTAGCAACATAATCAATCTGTTTGGATATAAAAAATACATTTCAACCATGACCATCTTGATAAGAATAATTTATTGTCTATAGAGTGTCATAATTTGGCGAATTTACAAAATCCCTTTGAGGCAGCAGGACAAAACAGAGGAGTAATTTCTTTCTGAGGAGAAAAAGCAAGAACAGATTAAGACCATAAAAAAAAGTTTCTGTTGTGAGGATGGCCACCAATATCCTGAGCACTAAGACTGAATAAAGGTTACCTCTTAAGGAATTGCATGGGCCTTTTTTTTTCAGTCTTCTCAAATTTTCTTACCTTAGAACAAAATATCTGTGATTTAAATCTCTGCTAAATTTGATTCCTTTGCCTTTCGAACTCTCTATACTTAAGGATTATATGAGAAAAAGCAAAATCCTATATTCATGTGAGCTCAAGAACAAAGGACTCCAAGCAATTTCAGTAGATGAAATAGTTTTTTTTTTTTCTACAAGGCAAGGGCTACTGCTAATAAAAGGTATGTTTCATTTAGAAGCTGCTCTGGCATTGTTCCTAACATAATCATTACTGGCAATTGTTACAAAAACCTCAAATTAAAAATAATTAGGTGTCTATTGTGTTTAGACATCCAGCTCATTCATATTGGTGTTCACTTAGAGAAGTTTTTCGCTTAGGATACAACACACTCATAGCAATAATGGTTTTTCTATACTATGAGGGGTGCAGATGTTTTAAAGAATGCTGTTGTAATAAAATAAATTTCAGTTCTTCGAGTAAAACCAGGGGTAAGATTTTAAATGTAGGTTTATCCAGACAAAAGTATCTATTAAGATTTGTCTACAAGGATGTACAACAGAAAGGTTTGCTGCAGGAAGAAAACCAGAACACTGTCTAAAAATTATGGGGTTTTTGGTCTGGTGGGTATCATAGTGGGTGGGAGTCATGTTATTTCCTCAGAATACAAATGAACTGAAAAGAATTTCAACACCTTTAGAAGGGAACAGATAGGTTAATTCATGGTAATGTTTATAGTTGTAACCTGATGGACAAGTGCAAGATAAATCCTTTTTAAATAGTTTTTTTATGATCCATCTTGGGAAGTAATCAGTATTCAATCAGAAAAACATCAAAAGCTCTTCTAAAAAATAATAGTATTTATTTTATTGGTTCTTATAAACACCTGTCAAATCATAATTTTGCTATTGACCAAATATTTTCAGCAGTTATGATACTGTAGGTAGAAATGAGAAAGATTCTTGCACATTCTTATGTATGAACTTTTTTGGTTGGCATAGAAAATATGGTTCTAGAGTTTGAAGGTTGAAAACATTTTCTTATTTTATTAATTCTCTTATTCTATTAATTCTCTAATTTGCAATATGAAGCCCTTAAATGTCATCATTTATGGGATGGAAACACTTAAGTTAATGAGTTTATGAAAGTGGAGGGAGAGACTACTGTAAGTTTTTCTGCCATAAAAGAATTTTATAAAATGGTTTTAAAGACACAATGAACTTAATATTATGAAGATAGAAATTATTGAAAGTGAAATTTATTGATGATTCCAATGAAATAATTATAATTACACTGATGGATGTTTTAAAACACTTATGAAAAACAAATTAGATGTCTGACAAATATATGTTTAGAAGTTTTTCCAACATGTTTCCTATAACATCTATTTTCTAGCTTCCCAGGACAGAGACCGGGAATATAATTAAAAGATAATGCTAGCAAGAATACTACAAAAGATCCTCTTTCTTTCTAGTCATAAAAGATATTAGTGTTGTTTAATGATTTTGCTTCAGTAACTCAATGAATTTTAATAATTTAAGTATGATTGTCTAGTGAAAAGATGAAAACCACAACACTGAAATATTATGAAATGTTAATCTAATATCACTCTAATCTGAATATCAACAATGGTTACTGATGTTTTCATAAATCATAAAATGGTATGCAGGTATTTTCTCAAGGACATCAATAGCAGAGAAGGTTAAAGTAGCCTTAAAGAACTTTTGTCATTTATACTAATAAATACTGTTTTGTCTGTTTGTACTGAAAATAATTATGAATGTTATAACTGAATGAATAGTTATACTGCACAGTGTCAGTATGTCACTTTTTTTCTTCTCATCTTAAAATACATATCAGCTGAAGAAAGGTCTAGAGAACAAGTCTTAGGAGGGGCAGTTGAGTGAACTTGGGCTGTTTATCCTGGAGAGAACAAGGCTCAGGGGAGATCTTATAGCTCTCTACAACCACCTGAAAGGAGATTGCAGTGAGATGGATGTCAGTCTCTTCTCCCAAGTAGCAAGTTATAGGATGAGGGGAAACAGCCCCAGCGTGTACCAGGAGAGGTTCAGATTGCATGTTAGGAAAAAAATTTTCCCAGATAGGATTATCATGCATTGGAACAGTGTCCAGGGAAGCGGTCAAGTCACCATCCCTGGAGGTATTTAAAAGTCATGTAGATGTGGCACTAGGGACATTCGTTAGTGGTGGACTTAATAGTTTTAGGTTTGAATGCAATGATTTTAAAGGTCTTTTCCAACCTAAATTATTTTATGATTCTATGATCTGAAATAGTCAACAGAAATATGCAATAGTTGTTTCTCCTATGACTGTGAAATTAGTTGCAGGCAATTAATTTGCATGTAGATAGTTTTGTCTGACATTCCTAAAGTTAAGCTAAATGAATTATACTCTTCAGGGTAGTAATTAATCTTTTTCAAAATCGTTGCCTGGGAAAGGTGAAATGACTCTCTGAAGATACCTCTTTCTCTCCAGATCCTTGGAATAAGGTAATGAGCTGAGAGATTATATATTTATTTTGAGAGATGGCTTCTATTCATTGAGTGTCAATGTCTGCACAATTGCATAGTTTGGTATGTTCACCTTGGCTGCACATGAGGGTTTTGTCAAAGCTTCACAGTACTTAAAATCCATCACAGAAGGAAATAGTCTGAAAGGAAGTTTAAATAGTATGAAGATTCAGGTAGAGAGAAAAAAAATAAAATTTTGAATAATACAAGAAGGAAAAAATGAGAACGCTTTGCCTATTGACTGATCAGAATTATAGCGATCTAGAACAGAAAGATGAAATCTCTAAGGAGTAGAAGGGTTTAGCGGAAGTAGATTCTTTGAAAAATTACTTCACAAGGTTCTGGAGATGCAAGTATAGCTAAAGAGTAATGGTTTCATGATCATAAAGGACCAGCTACACTTTTCCAATTTATTGGTCAGCGGAAATTCAGAAATTCAAATTAATTAATATCATTGCACATGTCTGCAGAGAAAACTTTATTAATTTTCTCTGAAGTACTTCCCTGGAAGGATTTGTTTAACAAAAATTACAGCCTCATCTCACAAAGCACAAGGGAAGCTGAACCCAAAAAGTTTAAAGTGTGACACGTTAGTTCTTCGATATGCCAACAAATCAAGAAGACTATATGTCTCATGTAAAATGCTTCAGACACAGTAGTGGCAGAACTTTGGATAAGGCATATGGATAGTCAAGACCTAAACTATTAACAAGGCACAAGACATACTGACAATGGAAAATAAATTATGATGAGAGAATTTTGACTAGAATATGGCTATGTTATCACAGAACTTAAAATCGTTCTTGAAAAGCTATGCAGTGGCAGCACTGTCAGTGTGAAAAGTGGTCAGAAAATAGGGTCAGTTTCACCTGTTTTAGCTACATATGTGCCCATTTGAACTTATACTCGCAGAGAGTAAAAAGAAATGGACATTCTCCAAGCATGAGTCATCTGACCTATTTTCAATGTTTGCTTTATGATGCAATGAATCAGCTTCTAAGTGCACATTAATAATGAATACTTGTTCAAATCAATCTTTCATATAGTGTCTGTGAAAAGGATACCGGAACAATCCCTTAAGAGCCCATGAGTAAGATACTCCTAAATATTAATAAAAATTCCAGAATAGCAAGTGTCTCAGGAAAGCAGTTGGCATTATTATAATTATCCTAAAGAATGGAAAGGCCTACATGAGCTCCTAAAAAGGGGTAGCTTGACCAGTATGGGACATTCATTGGAGAGAAAGGAAATGAAACTTCTCTAAAGTACAAGAAACAGAAATGAGAAATGCTGTATATAAAGAAATACTTCAGGGAAACACAAGGAGTATTTTCATCATATTGAAGTTGTGAAGATATTATACCCTGAACACATAACAAAACCAAATGCAAGATAATGCTTTTTCCACAATATTCTAAGGCAAGATGGCTCTACTCTTGAGGTACGTTGCTCTGTGGGTTTCTGTGATTTGGTATTTTTTGCTTAACAATCTAACTTTAAAGAAGTCAGTAATTTAATAAAAATGTATACACAAATAACTATTTTAATTACTAAGATTCAGATAAAGTTGAATTTGATAGCAAATATAAATCAGAAACTGGGAATGCTCCACAATAAAATAGCAAGTGGTAAAACAATCCCAGTGCTTATATTTATCTATTCATATAAGAAAACCATATAACTATGGCCTTAATAATGCATGAGAGGCAGAAATGTACTCATGATTCCCCTTGTAGTTAGGAAAAAAATCAAAGTGGTAGATTCATATCAGGAGATGATGATGATGATGAAATATCTCCCACTCCCACAATAACTCTGGAGGTTGTTAAGCAGCAACTACTAAAACTAGGTAGTTTAAAATTTGTCTGGCATTCAATAATTTTCAGAGAGCTGGCTGGAGAGCTCCCTAGACAATTGACATTGATTTTTCAATAAGTCTTGGAAAACTAGGGAAGCTCCAGAGGACTGGAAGAAATCTAATGGGTCAATACCTCAAAAGGACAAGTAGGATGAGCTACATAATTAATTGTCCATAAACCAACTTTGATCCCAGAAATACACTGGAACATTTCATGAGGACTCCAAGAATAAAGGATTCAAAACAGGTAACACAGATGATGTAAATCAACACTGATTCATTGAAAACAAAAATTTCAAATTTCTACACTTTTTCATCAGATTACATGACGGATATGTCACAACTCTGAGTCAATTCTTAGCTGTATGTAAGTATTCTATTTCATATAAAACGACATTTTAGAAACAAAATACTGGAAGGGATTTCCTGGGTTGCTGAAATCATTCATCAACACATTCTTTTATGTATGACCTCCAGAAAGAAAGTATCATCTCAAAAGTACCTAATATTTTTTACCCCTTTTTCCTGGAAGGTCAACCTACAATAGTACTAAACCACTTAATTTCTTCACAGAAAGTACTGATTTTATGATCATATGTCCCTTTAAAAAAATTTCATGTAAATGTTGTCCTGTGTATTTAAAAAGGTTTTGATTTGGAATTTTTTATTTTATTTTGTCTTAGTTTTTGATAGGGCAGACAAAACCTTTATCTTTCCAAAGGCGTTACCTCATTTAACAAGCTCTTCAGTCACTATTCCTACAGTGGGCTTCCATTTTCACAAACAGCTTTAAATGGCATCTCTATAAACACTTTTTATTCATAATTCATTCTATACTTGGGGGACTAGATCAAGACAAAAATGGTGGGATGAATAATATGTACAGTAGGCATAGAAAACCTAGAAAATAACCCTTTATTTTAACTTACACATAAACCTTTCAATGTCAAACTATTGCTCAACCTTTCAAGGTCATCCAGATCTTTCCATTTGCTATTTTAATCTTCATCATTAATAGCATTCACATCACCATGTAATTAGAATATATCTTTGAGCCAGTCGCTAATATCAGTCACCTTAAAATGATCAAAGACAAATTCTTAAGGAACTCTATAAACAAATTCTATCAAGTCTCACAGTCCTCTTTTAGAAGAATTTTCTTGTCTCTAATTTATTCATTTACACAATTTACAGTAGTATGGCCCATCTTCTTCATCATCCATAATAATTTCCCATGTGGTGCTAAGCTGAATGTTTTACTAAAATACGGGTAGATTAGATATATCACAGTTCTCTTGACTATAGAAAACCATCTGATTATCCTAGTAGAAACAATCTTCGAAAACCCATTTAAATTTATTCATAGTGTTCCTATGTCTTTAATTGCTGTTTTCCTTAAAACTGGCATTGGATGATATCTATCTATTAGATAAGTCTGGTAAAGAATTTTTACTCTTCTCATAAGTACAATATTTTCTACTTTTCCATGAACTGATATTTTTAATTAAAAAACTTTGTCACTTGCTTGATGTCATCAAGTAGATGACATCATTTGATGTTCTGAGAAGGAAATGTGGTTCATTAAACTGCTAGGTTTCAGTTCTGATTTCACTAAGAGGTTTTTTGGGCTTTGTGTGTGGGCTGATGTTTTTGCTTTGTTTGGTGCAATTTTATTCTCATTACCTGCTTTACTTTTGCTCCATTTTTACTGCAGCAAAATTATAACTTTATTCTGGGTCATATCCTAGCTACAATGTCTATCCATAGGTCTGCCTTTGATTTTGGTTGTTTGTTCAGCTAGGTTTTCATGTTGCTGTTGTTTTGGAGGAATTTTTTGGTTTTGAATTTGTTTTATTTTTATTTAAGAACTTTTGATACTTTTTATTTAATTTTGCTTTTTGAAATATAACTTGATTTATGTTTTCTGCTAATCTCTAAGAGGAGCTTCTTTGACAATCAGCAATTTTTCCACTGTTTGTGGAATTTCTCACTACCTTCAACTTACTGTTATTCTTTTACTGTGAGATATACAGATCTTTTCTACAAGCTACTTCAGTACAAGTACTTAGATACTCCCTCAGGAAACAACATGAATATTTTGACTACTGTGAGTGATATAAATATTGAATCTGCTATGCTTTCAGGTTATGAATAAATTGCTTCAGTAAATGGTTTTTTTAGCTTCACAGAGTATCCCTCTTTGATAGAAGCAACAAACAATAAATATTATTTTGTTTTTAATTTAACTTTCCAGAAAGGAAAATTAGATATATCAAGGCTTTCTGAAACATAAAGGTGTGGTAAAGTTCCCAGAGTGATATTACTATCAGAAGTATTATCTCTGTAACTACTTAAAAGTTACTTCAGAAAACTCCACAGAGCCTCTGCTTCACATAACACTAAGGAACTGAACAACATGAAACGTGACATGTCAAAATATTGTAAAGAAAGAAGTAGTACTTGTCAGTTGTGTTGTCATGATTATTACTGATTCCTATTTTCAAATCAATTTCTTTGCTAAAGAAATTAATACATAATCAAAATCCATATTGTACTCTTAATGGGGATTTATCTTCAAGCATTACTGTTTTCAGAAACTTCTACTGAACAAATCCACTTCTTAATCCTAAAGCATGTTAACAATGACCTGGGCAAAAAAATACTTTTACCTGTATTACTGGAATTCTTCACCTACTGAATTATACCAAGGAGCCTGTGTTTTTGAAAATTCAAATATATCCTGAAAAGAAAGGCACATTTAAAAGTATGGGACCCTCCTCCCTTACTTACTACTTTGCCCTGAAAAACGTGATGATCATGATTAATTTACTAGGGATAAGACCCTGCTTCAGTGCTGTGGTCAAAAAGGCTAAACAAAGCTTAAATGAACAAAAACACCCTGACAGAAACAGGGATTTTTTATTACCTCTGTAGGAGATGTTGGTAACACTTCTTAATTTCCAGCAATTGACCTTTAGTTGTACTCCACTTTTCACATTACTGTAATGCAGTATTCATTTTCAGTGTTCCCTGAAAGAAAAAGAACTGCTGAAATACTGAAATTATTAGAAGGGGCTCAACATGGAATCACGAAAAGAATTTTGATGTTGCGAAGAACAATCTGTCCATTTAATTTCACAAGAGAAGACTAGGAAATGATTTAAACACTTCGTAAAATTTGTATGTGCTGAGTAGAATTGTTAGATTTTCAGGTAATGATGGAAATGTTTATGAATACAAGAAAGATAATGTAGGTTGTAGATATAAAACATACTAAGTATTCCATGTGTAACTGATATATGTATATTTTGACTCTGCAGTACATGTATAATTTATAACATTTCATTAAGTAAGTTTGGAGCTTGACACCTGCAAATTAATGCCAATATAATTTAATTTAATATGGTAACTGATTATTGAAATATTTTTTTCAGCCTAATAGAATTTTCCTGTCTCTAATGAAATTAAAAAAAAAAAAAGTCGGGATATTTTGAAGTTCTCTTTAGGAATGACCTTCCTTAAATGCCCTTCCAGAGCTACATTTTTGTCAGTGGGCAACTTTGATTGATAAGGATTTAGATGGGCAAAATAGTCCTTCAGAATAGAAATAGGCCAAACACAGCTGATTGTTTACTTCTGCATAAGTAAACAATCATGAAAAACTATACAGTACTTCTATCATTCAGCAAAATTGTAGAGGAATTTCTGAGGATGAAACTCAAACAGTTATTTCATGGATCAGTTTGCAATACTACTGGGCGTTGGCACCCCTCTGATCTTGTATTATTGATGGTATTTGAATCTGACTATCAACTGACATTTACAACATATCAGTGGTTCTTTTTATTAATGAATCTACAGGAGTTGGCATTTTTGGTTTTCTTGATTGATTGGTTCAGGTTCTTTGTTATGGAGTGTGGGTGTGGGTGTGTGTGTGAGTGTGTTAAAAGTACTGCCAAGAGAGATTAACTATGGAATAATGTTCTGTTTGGCTTGTAAAACACCGATCCAATGATAAATGTTATATTTGCCACAGCATCTACTTCTCAATTTCGGTTTCAGTCTCCTTTTGGACAGAAAAAAATTATGATCCACTCTGGTTGAGAGCACAAGCAGACAAGGTAAAATTTTGTATATGCAGTAAACTTCCTTCTTAAGAAATCACTTATCTCTGTTAACGGCTACCACTGTGCTGTCCTCTATTTGTCTATTAATGTACAGATGAAGAAATTTCCTGTGTAGACAATTCTTTTCATTTTCTTGCAGAGATACACAGGGACCAATTCACTAACATCCTGAGGATCCTTATCCTTTATAATTAGAATTCAACTCTACTAGAAGAAATCTTAAATGGGAATACAAAAAACCAATGCATTGTCTAAATGTACAATCAGACAGGTATACACGTCAGGTGAAATGGATCAGATCAATTTTTATATTCTGTTTTTTATTGCATCCTTTTCTTTAATAAGGCACAGGTATTCCTCACAAACCATTGATTTCCGAACAGATTGGTGATGTATTTCATACACTGAGAGAAAATGATGTTGCTATTTCCATTGGCATTAGATTATATTCTACAAGGATGTAGCTGTCTCAACTATTGATGAGACAATTTCATTGTTAAAGATAGGAAAAAAAATGTCTTTAAGCTTTTTTGTAATAAATATTGCTATTGTTATCACTCCTGTTATTATTTTAAGGGGAGATTTTATTATTCTTCTCATGCTGAGTTCTTGGACAATTAAGTGGGCAATGTTCTTTTTTTAGGAAAAGTAAGTAAAGTGATTTGACATTCAATGTCCTTGTATATGGAAGCTACTTTCTACATATTTGGCAGACAAAAGCAATCCCAGGATAGTCATTCTCATGAGCACAGAGTCTCTTCTATATTGACCAAAGTACAGAAATACAGAAATTGATTAATCACATTGGTTATTTGAGGTCTGTGACCTGGAGTTCCAAAGAAATAACTGTGATCAAAAGATTAAATATAATGCCATCTTGAAAAGGAATACTGGAGGCCAATGGCCTTATAAATCACAGATGTAGGCACCACCCCAGACATACCGCCAGTAATGCTATTAATTCTTTAACTTATACAACTTGATTCTAACTAACCCATGAAAACAAACAAACAAACAATTATTTTATATGTTAAAAAAAACCCAAAAACTAAAACAAAAACAAACAACCAAAACCCAAAAGGATGTCATTGACTCAAAGTATTTGAAAGGTTAGAAATACTACCTAGACAAAGGTAGAGCAATAAGCAGGAATCATGTGATAATCTGAATCAATTAAGACTGCTAAATTTAGTAAATCTCTGTGTGAGGTCAGGTCTATACTACAAAACGATGTCTGTAACCTGCAGACATTAAATCTTTCCTACCTCAAATTAATTTTATAGTCAGAATATTTACATATGCACATAAATTTTAGGAATGATTTTGTAAGATTTGCAGTGAGATATGCTAGAGTCTTGTCTTTCAAAGGAATTCCTTATGGAGCAAGGATAGCAACATGTGCCTGCCACTAATTAGCTTCTGTTGTTAGGGACTATTTTTAAACACCTGGCACGTCCTGGACATCTGCAAATCTAGAAGTCCAAGATGATTCTTAGTCTGTAATGGTACTGTCACTTACAATTTGCATATTCATAGCAGAGCAGCACTTACTGCTTTGTGCAAGCTACCCATTATGAGGAAAAGGCTTTTGGAGCTGTATTTGGAAAAGCAGCCAGACTGGGGGGTAGGACATGCAAAGTCTTTACCAATGCTCTTTAAACATGACAAGAAATTACACACCTGGAAGTGGATTGTATGTCTTTCAGAATTTCAGAATATAGACATTGACTTTTACCTTTATATGATGCTTATCAGAAAGGTAACTAGTTATACAAATTGACATAGAATTGGAATTTACTTAATATTGCTTGTTCCTGCATTCTTCATTCTTTGTTTTCTGCACTTCATTCCTTAAAATACAGAGAACTGGACAGGTGTAAAATTTTCAGTAATTAAAGTAATAACTTTGTAGCTTGAAAATAAGTATTTTTAGATGATAGAGGAAAACCTGCAACTCCTTGAATGTAGTTTCTGCAGCAGTTTGGTGGCCAATTCACCTCAGCACCTTCAGAGTTTCGGAGCCTGTTTACATCCTTTTACAGGGTTAGGAATAAATTTAACCTCACATTTTAAATTAATTTAAAGAAATATTCAGCATTTACTTATAAAACCTGGTTTCAACTATTAACATGCAACTGCCAACCTGTTCAGAGACTCAGTGGATGGCCACTTATGAATTTTAATTATCAAGATATTAAGAAAACTTAGGAGAACATGCTAAACGTGATTAAGGATAGGACATAAGGACTGCATCTTCTGTGTTGTATCAATTTTCACAGGGTGCTGTGAGAATATATTGCAGGATGGAGCAGAAAATACAGGGAGAGAATTAATCACTAGGAGGTGGGAGTAAAGGACAAGAAAAGAATAAAAAAAAAGAAGATTCCACATGCATCTCTCTTAATGAACACAGGAATTCAAGATTGCTCATTTCTTGAGGAAGCAACAGGCCAGTTCCACAGAATTCTTTAATTCCAAATTGATAACTGGCAATAATAGCAAAATTTTTCAGGTACACATGAATTTCTTCTGCACATAATTAAAAATATTACAGTTTTGTCATGATTCAATTACTTCCATATTGAGTTTTTGGGATGAAGCATCAGAGGCAGGAAACACAAACAGTTAAGGTCAATAGTCATCCCAGCACAATATTGCCACTTAAAATAGTTACCTAGCAACTTTCCAAATTACTTGTTCCACACAGCTCAAAGCTGAGATGAACAGTGTAACTCAAAAATCAGCTGAACCTTGCCTGAATCTTAAAACTACTCAACTCATAAATACTATGTCCTGACCTGTGGAAAAGCCACTGCAAAAAAATTTTCATATTCCTTTTGTTTGAAAACACCACTTTCTAAGAATAGACATTATATTTTCAAATAAATGGATGCAGAAACATCAGCCACAACTATTAGTTTCATAGTGTTATTCTAAATGGTTTAATTTTCAGGCTATTTAAGACCAGGCCTTAGAGGTATCACAGCTGGGTCCATTTTCTACATGAAAGATAAGCTATGGCAAGACTGTACTTTGACTGGATCTCAGAAATACTCATATGTAAGCATTATTCTAGCCACAGGGATAAAAATTTCTATATATTGTAGTATATTAAGTTGAAACACCCCATTTTGACTTGAAATTAGACTTGAAATTACATGTAAGACAGAGTAGAAAAGTGATCTCTGTAGCTTTAAAAAGTTAAATACCAATGTGTTAGAACTAAGGTATTAAAGCCAAATCAAGTCATATGTGGAATTTGAAACAAGGAATAACAAAAAGTAAGTAAAAGGGACTTATAAATTACAATAGTGGATAACTCATGTGGTCAGGGAAAGAAAAAGAGGAAAGCAGCAGAGATACTGAAAATTAATTTTTTTAAAGGTATTTCATTTTAGTCTAATTATACATAGTGCATTCACAGAATAAAATGCTTTTTTGCTTTTATAAATAAGAGCATAACACTGCCTTGTTCCCTAAATAAATTAATTGCCTACAATACTAAAGGAAGATTTATAAAGTATTGTAAAGAAAGGTGTATAAGAGGTGTTTAGGCATATAGTTTTTCACACTGATCAGTTTTAAGGCTGCAGTCAATCTGACTGTTGGTTTGTTTTGGTTTCTGTTGTTTTAGAGTAATTTGGTTTTTGGTTTGGTTGGTTGTTTCTTCCACTTTTGACTTACAAATTGGTACAATGACAATAAAGTTTTAGCTGACAGATCTGCGCCTTACAATTCTTACACAATGAGCAAATTTTTGGTTTATAGCCTTGAAGTATTATAGAACAGAATTATTTAGTTACTAGGTAGAATCAGCTCTGTGTTAGTAAGCTCTTTAGTCTTTGCAGCCATATCCTATTCTGAATTGTCTCTCTGAGCCATTATCCCGCTTCTGTGTAGGGAACTTCTCTGTAGGGTCAAACAAATATTAAAATTTACCCATAGAAAATAGAATACTGTGAAAATACGCGGAGGAACAGTGACAAGGAAGGATACCACGATGTCACTTAAGGGTCTGTTTTCAAAAGTGTGTGGACTAATCCAACAAAAAAAATTGTTTAAGTCCTTTCAATGTAAGCAGTAAGAGAGTCATTTCCTCTACCTTGTTTCTTTAGGAGTTTAATCTCATTAAGAAAAAGTGAATAAATGTTTTATAAAATTATACATCATTGCTGGTTTCCAAAAAACTGAATGACCCTTTCTTTTTGGTCATCAAGCAATTTAGAGAGAAATAAATGCTCCTATTTTTCAAGTAATGGAGACACGACCAAGATACAGCATCACTCTTGCACATATGAACAGGAGAAAGATTAGCCATGTGCAGCAAAGGATTTTTGTAAAAGTTGAGAATTCGAGAGGAAGTGGTCATGTTTTGCCAAACTGTCTTATTTCATAGCAGATTAGTAGAATAGAAGATGAATATGATTTCAAAAACATGTTATTAATGAAAAGATTTCAAGCATGATTACTGGTCAAGTTTGGGCAGCTCAAAGTATTGTGACTTCTTTCTGTTTATGGTTAATCTTATCGATTAGCCTAGCTAAATTCTTCACTTAAATCTGCACTAGGAATTAGCACCAGATGATTTGCTTTTAACTTCCTAGGAATCTACCCTATCACTTTAATGTCAAGGTCCCTGTTTATGACTCCTACTAGAACAGAATCCTTACAAACAAGGATAATCCTTTATTTGATGTTTACTTACTTAGTTCCTCTTTTATCTGGAGCTTCTACACAGGAGATTTTATAGTAAATAAGTTTTTTCTCTTAGGCAAGATAGACATATGCAATAACTTGGTTTCTTAGTGTATCTTACTTTATTATGGCCATCCATAAAATGAAAAAACAGAAATTATTATTTTGCAATCATAATTAAGAGTAAGGCATTGAAATCACCTACATTAACACTGATCATATTTTTAAAATTTTTTTCATATATTTTCCTACAGCTTCACTTCCTCCACCTTCACTTTAAAATACCTGTGCCTTGTAACATTACTGCAAGTCTATGAAATTTTATAGTCTGACTTGCAAATTAAGGGAAGAAAAGAAACGGGAATATTATATCTTTAAATAATTTTTCCCATAGTCCTTCCTAAAACAATTCTGCTTATGTATTATCTCTTAATTTGGATTGCATATCTAGTGAAAAGCTGCGGACATAGCTATGTCTAAAATTTGTCAGACTACCCACTTTTCATAAA
The DNA here is from genome assembly GCA_013390045.1 of Picathartes gymnocephalus. Lineage (NCBI taxonomy): Eukaryota > Metazoa > Chordata > Aves > Passeriformes > Picathartidae > Picathartes > Picathartes gymnocephalus. Next base: position 35,009 of record WEKY01042821.1, read on the forward strand.
AAGTCAATGAAAAGAAATGTCTTCGGAAGCTTCTCTAAGAACAAGTCCTGAACTAAGTTAAAAGTATTTGTGTAGACTCCAGAGGAAGATTTTCAAAGAGACCTCTCTCTGTCTATGGAAAGGGCAAGATGGTGGTGAAGTGGCACAGGTTTATGAGGCAACGTAAGAGGTATATACAACCTAAGAGATAAAATCAAATGAGTCAGATTCTTTTCAGTCCTCATAATGTTTCTCACTATTCTGCTTGCAATCTAAGTATCAGAAGGTATGAAGACAAGGCTGGCATTTATCGCAGTAAGGGCAATAATAACTTGCATAGGATTTTATTTAAAACAAAACAAAATTTGGAAACTGAATATTATTAAATATTTTTTTAATTATTATCATTATGGCATGAAATTTGAGAGGGAAATCTTTTGGGTCCTGCACTTGGTTCCCAAAAACCCATGCAATGCTACAGAATTGGGAAGAGCATTTGGAAAGCTTCCCAGTGAAAAAGGACCTCTGAGTGCTGGTTGACAGCAGCTGGACATGATCCAGTGTGTGCCCAAGAAACTGAAGAGGCCAATGGTATTTTGGCCTGCATCAGAAATAGTGTGGCCAGCCAGGTCAGGTCAGTGATTGCCCCTCTGTCCTTGGCACTGGTGAGGTCACAGCTTGAGTACTGTGCCCAGTTTTGGCCCCGCACTACAAGAAGGACATTGAGGGACTGGAGTGAGTCCAGAGAAGAACATGCAGCTGGTGAAGGATCTGGACCACAAGTGTTACGAGGAGCACCTGAAGGAACTGGGATTGTTTAGCCTGGAGAAAAGGAGACTCAGGGGGTATTTTATCACTCTCTACAACTACCTGAAAGGAGGCTATTGTGGCACAATAATCTCTTCTGCCAGGTAACAGGAAACAGGGTGAGAACAAATGGCCTCCTTTTTTTCCCAGGGAAGGTTGGATATTAGAAAAAATTTCTTCCCAGAAAGGGTTGTCAAGAATTGGAACAGGCTTCCCAGGAAAGCAGTGGAGTCACTACGCCTGGAGGTACTTAGAAGATATGGAAAAAGGTGTAACACTTGGGAACACAGTTTACTGGTGGACTTGGCAGTGCTGGATTATCAGTTGGACCTGATGAATTTAGGCATCTTTTCTTAGCTAAATGTCTCTATGTCTCTATGATTCTATTACTTTTTTTTTCATAACCAAAATGTTGTCTTCTCCATTACTTTAAATGTTTCTGGTGTAGTTATACTTTTGGCTTTGCGCTACAGCTATCACTGTTACCTACATGACTTGAAATAAAAATGTGCGAAAGTTCAGTCATGAGGGATACCATATTTTCCTGTACTAACTGAAAGGCCAGGTCTCTAAGGCCTTCATAATAGCTGTTAATACCTCACTAAACTTGTGTAGTAGAATGTGGTCCTGTCTATACCCTAAACCCTCGCAGGTTGCTTCTAATCCTGCCAAAGATGCCTGACAAAGTTTAGGTTAGTGACCTGACCAAAAAGAGATCATTGTTTCCTGGACAGTTTTCTTCCCAGTTTTCTTCTTTATGGACATTGTGGGATGGTTTCTTTTTTCCTCTCACTTTCATTACAGAATTGACTTAGAAGTGCTTGGGTTTTTCAACTTTAAATCCCTCCAGTGAAGTTAGAGTTGTAGCTATCCACTGTATATTTGCTGTGTAATTTTTAAACTCAAGAAGTGCCATTCTGACTTCAACTTTCTTACTTCAACATAAATTTCAATGTAAAAGAGTGGGTAGGAATTTTTTTCCACAACTTAATCAAATTACCAATGAAATTAATGAACTGCAAATTCTTCACTATTTTTATTAGATGAGGCTGCTTTATTTTTGGCTTTGATTGTTTATCTTAAAAAATAAAAAACTTCTTGTCAAAATTTTAACTTATGATTTAAATTTATTTTTCTTCCTTTTAAATAAAACAAAATGAAGGATTGTGAAAAAGATCTAGGGCAACAATAACATTGCTTAGTTCAATATTTACAATAAAAAGATATCAAAACAAATACAAGAAAGCAGAATTTGTTATTTGAGACAAAACTATCGAAATGGTAAGAAGTTACCAGGTTAAAGCGCTCTTGTAAATTCTTTTCTCTTTCTTGTCTTATTTGCTGATTAAAAAGGATAACATCACTGGGCTTCATCTTGTACTTTAAATGATATTAGAAAATCTGCAGAACAAAAACTCATTTGCTTTTACCAAGACATGGAGACTTCAGAGGAAAGCTCCACATCAGTTAATTCATAGGCTTTACTGAACACTAGTTGCTAGAAAATGTACTTTAGGATTTAAGCATAGAGCTCTCTTCTGCCTACTGACCTCCCTGATACCTTTTCAAAGAAAGAGAGAGCTGTGGGACATAGGGAATCAGAATGAGTTTTGAAAACAAGGACAGATTGTCAGTGACTTATGTTTTGCTGTTTTAAGTGGCCTTCTCACTATTTCACAAAATTCACATAAATCAAAGGAATTTAAATCTCTTATAATCCTTCACTGGGTAATCATTGTATAAAGTGACCTGAGGAGTCACTTATTTACATTTTCTTGCCTTTTCTGCTTTAGGGTAGACTCAGAGATGCAAGAATTTTTTTCCCATGCTCCTGTTCATATTTGTAAATGATATTCTAAATCAAAAAAGTAAGTAGCTGAGCCTAAATAAGGACATTTATATGATGTATACTAAACGAAAAATAATGATGTGTTTGAAGAGCTGGAAGTAATGTTGATTATTTTTTGTTTGTTTTTGGGAGTGATTGACATTTGTTTTACATGAGTATAGCAAAATATAGTGTCCAGGTTGGCATCCCTGACACTAAAGTTCTTCGCTGGCTGACATGCACAATAGAAACTGCACCACTCTGTCCTATAGTGTCTGAACAGCCTTTTTCATCAAACCAGTCAAAGCTAGCTATTTGATAAGAAGGTGACATTTTTACAGTAGCCTGAATAGTGTGGTACTATGGGAATATATAATAGCTAATACACAGGAATTTTCTCCCATCTCCATCTCTTGGGAGGCAGATAGAATTACATCACACATCAACCCTGAAAAGTCCTGTTTAAGGATAATACAGCGTATTCAATTAAGTTTTATCTTATCGGAAGGAATCCTGGCACCCATTGGACAAAAAAAACTGTCTATAGATGAAAACCACAGCTGAGAGTTTTGTAAAGTCAAAAAAATGAATCATATTTTGCCTTCGATAGAACTGCTGAGTCACCATAAAGCCAATTTCTGCTTTCTTTCAAATGACTGTCCCATATCACTAGAGGTAAGAATCAGGACCAATGAGGCTTTACATGAGCCAACTCAGAATACTCAGGACTTGTACTGAACAATTTGCTGTCAGTCGGTAGTCTGAGACTAGAATGCACAATGTAACTAAGTAAATTAGAAGGATGAATGTAATTTTCAAACAATTGTTTTCAAATGAGACATTGACAGAAAAAGTCCTATATGTTACTACTATAGCTGAGAATAATTCAGCTTTCACAATAATGTCAGTTCCCTGACTCTGCAGTTTTAGAAAAAGAACCATTCCTCTTAAATCCTCTATCAATACATACTCATGCAAAACATTGATCCCTCTAGTTGGACAGCACCCCACAGGCTAGAAGCAATTTCACTGAGTGCATAACTAAGGAAAGAGAAAGCTATTGAAAAGGATTTGCAACTTGCACTACAGAGCAGAAATTTAAAGTAGCTACAGCTCTAAACACACATGGTAGGATTAGAAAAAGTGGGACAAAGCCAGTCCAGTTAATAAGTTTATCTATCTGTACAGTACTGACATTACTGCTGACAGGGAACAGGCTTTACTCAGCTTTTCACAGTTTTGAGACTGGACTTTTCTTGTAACTTTTGTAGCCAGAGCAGCAGTTGTCTAATGAGTAGGTATCTATGATGGGAAGCTGGCAAACATTGTCACAATTTTCAAGAAAGGTGGGAAAAAAGTCCCTGGAAACTGCAGACCTCTTAGTCTCATTTCAGTGCCTGGTAAAGTTATGGAGAAGATTGTTCTGGGCGGTATTGAAAAACACCTTAAAGACAGCGCAGTCATCCATCACAGCCAGCCTACTTATCAAACCTGATTTGCCTTTATCACAGGGCAACCCGTCTGGTTGACCAAGGGAATCCAGTTGATGTAATCTTTCTGGATTTTGGTAAAGATTTTGATACAGTCTCTCACAGCATAAAATGCCCAGCACACAGCTGGATAAACATGTGATGGGTGAGCAACTGGCTCATGGGTCGGCACAAAGGGTTATAGGGAACGGTGTGACCGGCCTGGGGACCTGTCACTAGTGGGGCTCTGCAGGGCTCCATCCTCAGCCCTCTGCTCTTTAACATCTTCATAAACAACTTAGATGCAGGACTGGAGAGGATACTGAGTAAGTTTGTAGATGATACAAAACTGGGAGGAGCTGTTGACTCCCTTGAAGGCAAGGAGGCCCTGCAGAGAGGCCTCAACAAATCAGAGTACTGGGCAATCACCAACCATATTAAATACAACAAGAGAAAATGCCGGATTCTGCACCTGGGATGGGGCAACCCTGGATGTACAGACAGATTGGGGAACAAGAGGCTGGAAAGCAGCAACATGGAAAGGGACCTGGGGGTCCTGGTCGATGGCAAGTTGAATCTGAGTCAGCAGTGCCCTGGCAGCCAGGAGGGCCAACTCTGTCCTGGGGGGCATCAGCCTCAGCATCGCCAGCCGGGCAAGAGAGGGGATTGTCCTGCTCTGCTCTGCACTGGGGCAGCCGCACCTTGAATACTTGTGTGCAGTAGTCAGCAAATCCTGTGTTTCTGTGGTCACCAACTTTACTTTAATTTGCTCTTGAATGTGGTTTCCTGCATCCTGCTTGTCCAATATACCATAAGGCTGTTCTACAAGGGAAGAGAAGGCAACAGCCAAGGTGATCACAGCACATTAACTGCACCAGCCACACACGGATAGTGATCATAGCAGGTTCTCTCCACCATCTGGTGAAAACTGAACAACACAAAGCAACAAGTCAAGCCCAGGACCCCTTCAGGAAACCCAGTAACCATGTCCAGGTGAGCAGAAAACACATTTACAGACAAATTAATTTAAATGGAATTTGTGGGATTTGGGCAGAGGGAGGGAAGGTTGCAGATAAAGCATTTGTAGTCCATGTTTTTAGAATAATAGATATATGAATATACAGACATGATTTTTTTTTATATATTTATATATTGATATGTATATGTGCTGAGAGTTATTACCATTGTAAGTGAAAGGGAAATAGGAACTCATTGTACTTTGATTATCAAAGTGAAAAGCTTTTCAGTTAAAATGACAATGAATTCCTGGCTTCATATATAAGGTGTGTTCCCACTTTTGTGCATAAAAAAATTTTGAGTATAATACAAATGGCCGTGTTTTAGCACAAACCCGTTCCTTCTCATCATTCTCCACATCTCTTTTTCCATTATTTCTCATGATATTTGCTATAATCTCAAGCACATTCCCACGTGAATGTGTGCCTGTATTTTTTTCTAAATTTTTAGCATATCTGTGCCGCATGCATTATAAGCAAGGATGGAGTAGCAGTAAGATTTTTCTTCAGCACTGAAATATTGGAACTGAGCTGGAGTGAAGGGCACAGGGATTCAGCTCAGAATGCTAGACCTTGAGCTACAAACAGTAGTAGTAGCCTCAGTTGGCTGGGAGCATGACATAGAACCTGAAACAACTGGTGTGGAAAAGGTTAGAAGAAGTAGAAAAGGAGTTATATGAGTTAGAATACTGGAGAGGAAAAATACATCTGCATGAAAAAGGTAGACTGAGACAAGAATTAGAAGCCTGGAGAAAGGAAACTGGCATAGGATAGGAAGAAAAGGGTTAAAGGAATCTTTGATTTTTAGGAGATCAGTTTGAGACAATTATAGTTCAGAAGAGGAAAGAAAAAAAAAATAGAGATAATGATGAGGAAGAATGGGAGACAAGAAAATTTGTTACCAGCAGTAAAACCTGGAAGTTTGTGGTAAGAAAGGAACCCTGAAATTCACTCTTCAGGCCTCAGGAGAAAGTTGTAAAAACATTGGCAGGATTTTTGCAGTTAGTCTTCCTTCTCCAGCTTACAGCCAGCTGATATCTGCTTCTATTCTTATGACTTTTATTAGCTCCTGTAGTACAGACCTGTCCAATACATCTGACCATCTTGATGAATGGAAAGAAGACAGGAAGTACATAGCTTTGTTTCTAGTTTTAAACTTGAAAGCTTTGTAATGAGAGGATTATGAAGGTTTTAAAGACAAGCACTCAAAGGTCTCTAAGACACTAACTCAACATCCTTGTATGTAAACACTATCAATACATAGTTTAAAGAGGTAAACTTTTTTTGCACTAAGGCATTATTCAGTCTATGGAATTGAGCTGCATTACGTATCAGTGAGAGCTGTGTAGGTTCTTCCTTATGCAAAATGTCTTCATCTTTACAATGCATGTGCATGGACCCTTCAAAACTACTACCATTTAATTTTCACTTGTTCTTGTTTACAAACCAGTATTGAGATTCTCTGATCATTTAATACCACCCTGATCCACCACACTGGCATTTTTTAACTCTTTAGAAATTGTTGCTCTGCTGCACACTCTGCATACATGCTGAAACATGGAATATATCACTTCTTTTTCCATTTCTGAAATTTATAATCAAATGGGTTAGAACTGCTTTCATAATTTCCATTGAACCATTAAATTAAATTCAGATGTTATTTCATTAATTGATTTAGTATTGTGTCTGATGTCTAATTACATTTAGCAGAGGTTTCCTTATACAAATAATAATTGTCAGCTTATATCAGATCTAATACACTTAGGTGTGCAAGTACTGTAGACTAAGTCCTGTTATGATCTTGTGATTAAAAGTATGCAGTATGAGCTCAGCTGTGGTGTAAACTGTGTCCTGAAGTGCATCAGGCACAGCATCACCCCCTGGTTGAGGGAGGGGATTGTCCTGCTCTGCTCTGCACTGGTGTGGCCTCACCTTGGGTACTGTCTGAAGTTTTGGGGGCCACAACATAAAGATACAGAGCTATTAGAGATGGTCCAAAGGAGACTACTAAGATGGTGAAGGGTTGTGGGGGCCCTCGAGCCTAAAAAGAGAACTACCAGGGCAATGCCCTGGAAGAATGTATCAAAGCCTTTGGGAATGCTTTTTCAGTTACAGTGAGAGAAAGGCCTTCCCCCATGGTGCTCTGCAGCAGTATATTAATTTACTTCCATTGGCCTGGGCATTGCCCACCTCTAATTGTTCATAATTGTACTTAGCTCTAGAGATTTCTTCTTTCCCTGTTTTCTTATTTGTTGTGATACTCTCACCATCCGCTCTCAAGTCCCCAATGGGTCAGTGCCNCCCCAATGGGTCAGTGCCCTCTGCCCTCCCCTCGTACCATCTCTGTGTCTGCTGGTTATTGGCCTATGACCCCGTATACTTAAACCTGTGCACCACCCTGATTGTCTTCTGTCCCTGATTCCTTCGGCATATGGAGCAATAAACCTTCGCTGGAATTTCATACGGAAGACCCTTCCTGCCTTCTATTCGCTGAGCCATCTGCAGTGTGTGTGTGTGTGTGTGGATGAGAGGGACTGTCTGTGAGCCCACCCAAGCGGCCTCCTGAGTGGGGACGCTTTGAGGGGGATTGTGGAGTCCACCATCCACCCCCTTCATGCTGCAATAAAGGGCCCTGAGGGGAAGCCGTATGAGGAACAGCTGAAGTCACCTGGTCTGTTCAGTCTGGAGAAGAGGAGACTGAAGGGACACCTCATTGCAGTTACCACTTCCTCATGAGGGGCAGAGGAGGAGCAGGCACTGATCTCTTCTCTCAGGTGGCCAGTGACAGGACCCCAGCAAATGGCTTGAAGTTGTGTTAGTGGAGGTTTAGGTTAGATATTCAAAAAAGGTTCATTCCCCAGAGGGTGGTTGAGTACTGGAAAGGGCTTCCCAGGGAAGTGGTCATAGCACCAAGCCTGACTGAGTTCAAGAAATGTTTGGACAGTGTTCTCAGTCACTTGGTGTGACTCTTGGGGGGTCCTGTGCGGGGTTGGGCATTGGACCTGATGATCCTTGTGGGCTCCTTCCAAATCAGCATATTCCATGATTCTGTAAATTAATACATTTGTACACTCTGTGATGTCAAGTTCTCTCATTTGCTTGCAATAAAATGTATAGACCTGAGAAATGCATGCAAGCTAGACTTATTTCTCTTTTCAATTTGTTAAGCCAATCTTTGTTCTGTTTTTTTTTAATGATGTTTTAATCAAGCTTATAAGAAGTGATGAAGCAGGAGTATCATCTGAGTTGATGTAACAGATTAGTTAGTATTTTCATGATCCTTAATCTGTTTTCCTGAGAATTTTATTATAGGCATTATTGTCTGAGGAAAAAAACATATTACATTCCATCCAAACCCCAAATGTCCCAGACATTTGATTAATAAATCTTGGCTAAGTGTCATATTTTTCTAGCATTAGACTTAGTCTATTCTGGTAGAATTGCACTGTTTTCATATGTATTAAAAATTGAAATTGGAATGTTATTAACTTTTATCTTCTTTTTCTTTCTCTTTTTAGCCTGCATGGTATAGCAATGCCTCCAGAATATTCCAAAAAACTGGCAAAAATGGGAAGGGAAAATTTTTCATTTATAATTCCATCTGCCTGCCTACATATGTTTTTCTAAACATGTATAAATTGTGTATGTACTTTTGTCAGACAGACATATATTTTCTAGATATTTGTATATATTCACATAAGTAATCATACAAACAACTACAAATCATACGTCTCTGTGCATGGAGTCTGTCATATAACCTCTCTACTTTTACAGTTACAGATTTCTTAGTAGAAATAAAATAAAATTAGAATACCTGTAGGGGACTTCCAGAAGAGAAACTAATCTCAAAGCAAATACATGAAATAAGCAAAAAAATATATTTTTCTACAAATACTGGTCTTTCTTGAAAGAGATCAGAGCTTTGAAAGAAGGCTCTGAAGAGGTTTATTCAGACTGAAGAAAAGGAGGCCGAGGGGAGATTCTGTTGGCCTCTACAACTACCTGAAAGAAGGTTGTGGCAAGGTGGGGGTTGGTCTCTTCTCCCAGTTGAGTAGTGACAGAACAAGAGGAAATTTTAAATGTCCATAACTACAGGGGAAAATAGATAGGGTATGGCACTAATTATCCTCACAAACTTGTGTCAAAATTTTTCTGTGTGCGCAGCGGTATATAAGTTCTTTTTTTTCTCTTGTAATAATTATTTCCTTGACGGTGATTTTAAGAAACCCCTTTTATTAAAATGTTCAGTAAACAGAGCTTGACATACTCTACCACAGAGGAATATATCAGCCTGAAGAACATAAGATGCATTTTAAAATCTGTTGTTTACAAACCCAGATTGTATGCTTGTTGTAGCTGTCACTCTCTGTAGGTTTGCTAGTTGAAGGAATTTGTCCAATGGTTTTAAACCCAGATTTTGCACTGGGTATATACCCTACAACACTGACTGCATACTCCTCTTCTGCTTGTAAAAATTATTTTCATTCCTAAAATACATAAAACTTTTTACCATATGTTTGCTGGCAATCTGACCTGGCAGGAGACCCGTTTATTCAAGTGGTTAATGCTCAATCTTTCTATACTTGCTACTTTATTGCCAGCTTTTTTTTTTATTATCTTTTACTAACAACTGAGAAAGACTGTACATGTATAGTGCGCATCAATACCTAGCAGTATCAGTTTGTATCAGAAGTTACCTAAGTAATTTTTGAATTTATAAGGAAAATCACACATAATGTGTCTCCATTTTGGACTTAGCATAGAAAAAAAAGTTTCTCTGTCTTTGCAATCTATATTGTTGATGGAATGATTCAACAAAAAATTATCACTATGAATCTGTTTTCATAGAAAATCAATTTGCTACTGCATACAATATTTTTATCTTTAAAATACTTGGATCTGAACTCACTTGAAGACAGTTTTTAAGTGAGTCACCCTGTTATAACAAAAACATTTCATAATGTATGAAATATTTTGTGAAAACCAGCATTATAATAAAAGGATACATATTTGGTTACAAATGCTTTTCTGTGTGATTGAACACAAACCAGTGTGAACACAAATCACAGCGAATTCTCACAGACATTAAAAAAAGAGTGTTAGATACTTCTTAGCATGTAATATACTTCACAGGATGATGCAGAATAATAGAATGAGAAATCATTCAAGTCAAAATCTCATGAGCTGATTTTCTGAAGAGGTAAAAATACTCATTAAAAGAACAGGACCAAAATGAAGAGAAAATAAGTCACAGAGTAAACTAGTTTGGAAAAGACCTTTGAGATCATTGAGTCCAACCTGCGACCTAACATTACCTTATCAACTATAGAAAAGGCAAAACACTTTTCAGCTCTTGAAACAAAAGCAGGAACACAAAATGACCTTCTGGTCACCCTTCATTTGCTGCAGCCCAGGAAAAGGTTGGTTTTTCTGGGTGGCAAATCACATTGTTAACTCAGGCCAAACTTCACTTCCACTAACACCGCTTGGTCCTCCCCAGGGCTGCTCTCAATCCACTCTCTGCTCAGCCTATACTTGTGTCAGGCTGATTGACCAGACCCAGGTGCAGGACCTTGCACTTGGCCTTGCTGAAATTCAGGCATTTTGCATGGTCACAACTCTCAATGCTGTCCAGGTCTCCAGGTGTGACCATACAGGGGGGAAATAATCAATTGTTGATAATGATACCTGTGAAACGCTGATAATGAAATCTGTCTTCTGCTTCTATTCTTAAAGGGACAGCTCTCAAGCAGACTGTTAACTTTCATTCCCAAACTACCATATGTAGAGCTAGAAATGACTGTAGGATATCAAAATTATCAGTAGGACAGACCCTTCTCACTGCTTAAAGTGTTTTTGACTGACATGATGAAATAATAAGGACTGAGTTAAATAACTGAAAAGGTAAGCATGATTTCTTGTGGAAAACATGTTTGGCATTGCTATATATAGGTCTAAATAGGATAAAGAGATGGCACATAAAATTTCATATGCAAAAGATTATTGTCTAAAATAGCCATACAGTACTGATTTGAGATTTTCTGTGCTGAAAGTAGATTAGTGTAAGTGAAATAGAATAAGAAATCCACAGAAAGTTTTTAAAACATTTCTTTCTTACTGTGTAAGTTGAACAAGCAGCAAATGAGGTCAAAAGAGCCATATAATTGAAAATCGGGCTACTGCTGTAAGATAAACAAGGTTAAAGTTGGAAAGCATATAGGATACCTTTATTATAATATCATTACGTCTGAAATGCTGATGGAGTTTTGTAGAGAGGTCAGCAAACACAAAGATATTGCATTGTAAGAAATGCTGACTTGAAGGAAATGTGAAACAAGTTGAATAAAAATGGCCAAAATTCAATAATTCATGAAAAATCAAGAGTGGAAAGGGAGAATCTATTCTTGGTAGGTCACATTAGGGAAAAAAGGAAGAAAAAAACCCATGTAAGCATAAATAAATGCATAAAGTCAAAAGAGCAGCAAACACAATGTGGTCAACCCAAAAGTTTAAGTCCCTGTGTGACTGAGAGCTGCATAAGAGGAAAAATCCCAGAACATTTAAAAGAGTTTTAGAAGCTCTTATGATACTGAAAAATATTGGACAGAGAAAGAAGAAATTGCAATATAAACTTCAGGACATATATAGAAGAAATCTCAATTATTCTTTGTAACAGATAAGAAGAAATTTTAGTTTCTTTCAAATCACCATAAATATAGAATAATGTTACTGAGGTCAGTGCACTTACTCCAGATTTTCACCAAGTAGTAGAAGAATAAAGCTGGTCCTGTCCATTATGTACAACTGATTACCATTTTAAGTAGGGCCAGAGGGATATGAGAAATCACTTTCTATGGAGTTTTTGCTGATCAACTATCCTCTATAATTGTCATTGCTGATTTTTCTGCCTAATGGAAGGAGAATAAAAAAAAAAAGGAAACAATAAATTTTTTCATTAAATTGTTCATTGATATTTACCTTTTTCCTTCTTTGCTTCTATTAGTAGTATCCAGTATTTATCTCATGGTCTATTTTATACAAGATAAATAGAATTTTTTTCCCTATTCCTGTATATTTTAGCCATAGGCTGAGATTTAGATCCTTTATGTTGTTGATTCTAGGAAGTACTAAAATATATTACCTCAAGAAAAAAATAAACAAGAATGTGTTTCAAACATAAATATTAAAAAACTTAAGTGACAAGTATATGGCTAACAGCCCCTCATTCTTTAATGCCACTAATTTACCATCACTAAGGATCTGATACGAGAATTGTGGGGATTTTGAGGTAAGGCTGCAAAACTTAGGAGAAAAAAATCTTTGATTTTTCAAAACTGTCACAGGACCTCATGCCAAGTGAAAGGAACAAAATGGCGTTTGGTTTCTTAAATTAACTTTTCATCTTACACTTGTAATTTTGCTGCTCCCTTGCATCTGAGGGATGATAGATGAATGTATCTATTCAGCCTGATTGACTCTAAGCCTTTCACTGACAATTTATATCAATATCCACTAGAAAGTTCCTATATAAGCCAAATATATGATGACTATTGCCTTTTCATCAACCAAGGAATAAAAAAAGAGAAAATGTAAAGGAAATGCTACAGAAATCTTGTAGTTCATTCTAAAACATCGGAATATAATTTTTTCTTTCCATTACAAAAAAAAAAAAAAAAAACCCCGTTGTTGTACCAACAGCTAAGAAAATCTACTGCTGGTTATAGAGAATATTGATTTGAGTTTTGCATTCACATTTCCAGTAGCAGGTGAAAAAAAGTTATGGGTCATGTCCTTTATCAGTAGGATTGATTCCTGCTGTGCTGTCAAGTACGTAGGCAGCATTAATCTTTATTTAGATGTACCCACTCTTATTTGTAGTTCCAGATGGTATCAGCTTACCTTATGAATTTCGATGTAATAAAAATGTTAAAGCTACTCAAGAGACTACAGATATGTCACGTCACAGATGAAGTGACACTTTTAAGAGAGAAGTAGCAATATTTCTATTGATATAAAGCAGCGATTTAACAACATTTGGAAAATAGTAAAATGCATAACTGGTCTAACGAGATCTGGTGGCAAGGTACACTTGATCACCTACTGCATAAAAGACAGTCAGACAAAACTGTCAGGGAGAGCAAAGTTATGAGGTTCAGAAAGTACACCCTTGTATTCCAATTTCCTTCTCAGAGATGAGTTTAGGTGGCGCTGGATCCAGACTTAGCCTAGACTTTGTCAATTGTTTGTATCTAAAGGATTTTATGTGCAGAATCAACCCTTTATAGCACTTAGTTAAGATTTTAAAGTTTAGTGTGCTATTAATCACTTACTGTTAATCTGTTGCAGCAAGGAATCTCTCAACCTCGAGGAGTAACCTTAAGAGGTGTTGTTACTCAAGGTGTGCTGACTGCTGCCATGCAAGGAAGCTCAATGGGCCCCCAGCTGTCCAACATTTACAGAGTAAATTAACTGAATTATAGTGGTATTTGCATATTAAATACAGAAGTCAATTTCCTCCAAACGTAAGCAGCAGCATGATTAGGTGGGCACATTGCTCAAATTAGACTTTTACTGTGGTGTCTCCCCCAAATCCACCTTGAGTCTGGTGCAGCTATCGTGAGCAGATGTGTCCATTACGACTGCCACTGGTGGTCATCACTTGAGCAGGGTTACAGGAAATAAAATTCAGACTGGTGTGGGGGAGGCAGGGGAGAGGACAAATCAATCGATACAATCACAAGCCATTGGACCTTTACAAGGAATAAACTCTTAAAAAGGGAGGATCAATAGAGGAACACATTTGTGCTTACAGCACCTGCCTTCCCAAGTAACAGTTATGTGTGCTGAGGCCCAGCTTCCCAGGACGCCTGGCTGGGTGTTACACTGAACAAAATTCTCTATTTGCTGAGCTTGGCTACATATAAGGTGGGAAAACCTTTAGTCAGATCAGGTCAACTGTTCCAGCTATGCCACCTCACAGCTTTTTACCTACCCTCAACCTCCTTCCAGGTAACATGGAAGAATGCGAAATAGAAAAGGCTTTGATGCTGTTCAAGAAATGTTCAACAATGAATAAAAAATTGGCTTGCTATCAATGCTGTTTTGGTCATAAATCAAAAGCACAGCCTCATATGGGCTGCTATGAAACAATGTTAACCCCATTCTGGACAGACCCAGAACAAGTTTTTGTTCTTTTCTTTGCTGATCAGAGACTCAGTCAGTGTAATGATTTCCCCTATATCACAAGCAGGGTTCAGTATGTTGTGTCTTTTTCTGAGATTTAGCACATAAGACATACTCATTTTTTAACATAGAATACTGTCAGTTCAAGACTGAGGCTTTCCTGTATTGATCTCTGAGGGTCCTCTTTATTCTCAAGGGAAAAAAGAATCAAGCCAAACAATCTGCACTAAATCTGTCATTTACCATGAAAAGGCGTGAACACTTATTTTCATTATTTTTCTTCTCTTTAGTCTGCTTCACGTATTTATGAAGCTCCACATAAAATGTCTCCACTTCGCATTGCACTTTTAATAGTCAACATTTGTTCAAAATAAGTAAAGAAATGAGGTTAATGTGAAAAATAAGAGACTATTATAGTATATCAAGGCTGAATTTTTGGTGACTTAGCAATATTAACTTAGCATTACAAACTAATTTATTACTAAAACATTTATGACAGGAAAATGTAGATTTCTGATTCTCTGTAATGGAAATGATTTTCAGACTTCTTTATTCTTCAAATGTTTCTTAATCACCTGGACATTAGAAATATTTTCATTCTGAAACAAAAAGCTATCAACTCTTACTTTTTTGTAAATCAGAAACTAATGAACTGGGCTCATGTGGAGACATGCTAAGCTGCTGAGGTCAGAATATGTTTCTCTCTGTTAGGGCTGTATTGTTGCATGTTCAAGTTGTGTTTCAGATTATCAGTCTGACAAGCTATTCTTCATGTTTGAACAAGACATAGTCTTGTGCTGCTACAAATGAGTTTGCAAGCATACACATTTGGAATGTTTCTGGTACTGTGACTTAATGTAGTCAGTCTGGCATAATTTATATTTTGTCTGTAAAAAAAACCACACAAAACAAAACTGTGGCAAATAATGGAATAGACAGGTTACAAAGAAACCTAAATCTTTGGACTGTCATTTCATTATGCTCTGGAGGATTCCTGATCCTGCACTGTATCTGTCAGATGACTAGGGACAAAAATCTGGACAACAACACCTGTTCACTGATTTCCTAATATATATAACAAATTCCATAATAGAGTTCAAGAACTCCAGTGCTCAGAGTTCACTATACTCAGAGATCACACGTATAAATATGAACTACTGAGGGTACTTTTTATACTGATTTTGTGTCAGTCAAGGAAATATAATGAATACTTATATTAGGGATCTACTTGTTTTACCAATCCATATTGCTGCAAGTATAGAAACATTTTACTGAACAGTGATATATGACACAAAGGCTAAATTGTCAGCCAGAGTACCTGTTGAAAAAAAGTGTATCACAGCATTACACAGTCTCTCATTTCTTTAAATTTGACATTCATAAATATCTAGGAAGCACTTAAAGACCAGAAGCAGAAGAACTAATGACAGAAGACTGGTTAAGTAATAAACCCAAGTAAAGTAATAATCTCAGTTCTATGTTTAGTCTCAGTGAAATTAAAAAACTTCAGGTTGGTTAAAAGTAGAAGCAGTTTAGGATAATTCCCTCTGCTATATTATTGCCTTCTTTAAATTTTCCTTATTTTGTGAACTTATTCCTTTAGCTCAGAATTGCTTTCATGTGGGTTCTAGTGGGTTTGTTTGTACAAAGCCAGTGAAATCCTAAGATACAACGTCTGGAAACCACATGAATAGTTACTTCAGATTTTTAAAGGGAACATCAGTAGAAGAACATCAGGCTGAATTATTTTAAAATAATTA
>WEKY01042823.1:0-20210 GCA_013390045.1 Picathartes gymnocephalus
GGAAATAGATAATTTCCTTTGGGATTAACAGACTTTTCTGGATATTTATTTAAATATATTCTGTGTATTTTATAATCTACATTCAGAGTGTAAGGTGGGATTTTTAAAAATTATTTACACAGACTATTAAAATAATACATATTGTGCGTTAATTTAGGGACTGATTCATTAGGAGTATTATGCAGGCATAGCAAATTTGCCAGGCGTAACAAACCCCGTGTTTGCTGTGTTATATCTGACAGTCCTGAGATTTGGAATGGAGAAAATAAGGCTGAAATCTCCACTGAAGCCACATCACCTCCAATGTCCCATAAAGCTCTTTGATTGGTATTTTTATGTTGGCTTTAGCGGACTTTGTACTAGGTCCTAGAAGGCAAGAATGGTTTGAAGAATATCTTTGAAGGAACAATCATCTCTGGTTGTGTAAAGAGCATATGAAGAACAATCACCATTCCTTGGCCCCAACCAAATATTTTGTGACTACCTCCATCAACTGCCCCATAAAAGGAAAAGCAAGATAAAATCGGCTATCATTTCTGAATCAGAAACACAATTTTTTTTTCAGGGATGCAAAATGCAAAATGTTGTGTAATACTTTTAACAACTGTTGGGATATATTAATTTTGTTAATTTCCCTAACTCAGAAATGGTAAGAAAACAAAAAAGAAAAGCAGGCCAGCATCTCACAGAAAGATCAATAGACTCTGGATATCTAAATGACACATTGAGTTTTTATACCAGATCAGTGATGCAAAAACTTCACAAGTATGGGTTAGTGTTCAGACTTAATAAAGATATACCAACTGATACAAAGATGTGGTCATAGATCTGCACTGTCTTAAAAATAGAAGTGTGAGCAGCTTTAAATATTTGGGAGACTTTTGGGAGTCTGTACAGTTTTTACCATTATGCATTTTGTTAACTCTATTCTTCCAGGGTTGTGCAAGTCTCCAAACTTCAACTGAGAGGTAGATGAGAAAAATTTGAACTGCAAAACTACAACATGCAAATTATCCTGAAATCACACAGCAATGCTTATGCAAATTGTGATCAAAAATGTGATAGTACATGCAAGCACTTTCATTATATATATATTTGCACAAATATCAGAAGTGTACCCACCCCCAAAAAATCCAAACAGCCTTGGTAAAACTGGTATGCCATCTCTGAAAATAATTATTTTAAAATTCCCTTTATATTCCTCTCTGTGAATAGAAAAATAGTCATCTATAGAGAAACTAACAAAAACTGCCTGATTCAATTTTTTTATAGGCAAAATTGTCAGCGTCATTTATAGCATGTTCATCTACAAAAGTGGTGACTGGCTTTGTTTAGTGAAATCCTGATAGCAGCCAAAAACCTGGCTGCATGCAGTATCTGTTAACTTATGCATCCCAGTAATATCTCTCCACTAATATTCATAAACAGACATGAAAGAAGCAAGTGAAAAATGTTGCTTTTGGCAACATGGCAAATGTGGCATTTCAGGAAAAACAAGAAAAAATTAAAGACAAATCACTACATACCCAGTCCAAATTTTTTGTATTACATCAAAATGAAGTATGAGGTGGTGGAGGTGGGGAACATTTAAAAGGAACGAGAATTCTCTGGGAGGAACAATCATGTACATATTGCCAAATGTTTTTTTAAGCACAGTGGATGCTGATATGTAACATGACCATTAAAATTCATGTGAATTTTGAATCAATGTCAGTGAAATTGCTGCCATTCACTTCTACAGTAAGTAAAGCTGAACTTCCTCGCATAAGGACAGCATCACTTAAAAAAAAATCTATTTGAAGATGAAGTAAGATTTTCCCTGGCTCTGTCAAAACAGTTCACAAAGCACACTCCTGAAATAAAAGCATTGTAGTCTTTCGCATAAAAAGATGCTTTTCTGAACTTCATGGAAATACAGAACTAACAACAACTGCAACCACAGTTCAATGGGGAGAGATAGGAGGTGTGAAATTTTGATACACTCCTGAAATAGTACTGAGAATTATTAGTGAGGAGTCTTTCTCTGGAGTTGGAAACTAATACACTCTATTAGTTGGAATTCTCCAGCTTGAAATTTAACCCTGATATTAAATAGAGAAAAAATATTATTGATGCTATCCACCTTCCTACTACTTTTAAAATTTTGGCATTAATTTTTCTAGAAGAGAAAAAGGATAATCAAGCTTAGCGATACTATGGCAGAGAAATTAAAAGAATGAAGTATACATGGGTATAAATGAGAATAAGAACAATTAAGGATTTGCTTGCACTGACTGAGATTCTTAGAGTGCATAAGAGACGCATGTGCTATGAAATTCCAGTACATTTCTTCATCATTGGTCAGGGAAATGTCTTAGTCCTGATCATTCAGTGGTTCAAACTGAGGGTGAGGTAATTTAGAGAGATTATGTATATACCCAGGTCTAATCTTGAAAGCAGAAATGTAATGATGAAATGATTTGCAGTACAAATTAAAGGTCAGTGCAAGTTAGAGTGATATTCAGGAGTTTGAAGGCAAGTTATACTCACTTTGCTACTATGATGCTCAGAATAAAGTTGATTCAAGGCAATTTATTATTATCATTACTTTTAGAAATAAGAGCTACCTATACTAGGCAATTGCCCCTTTAGGACCTGTTATTTGGAAGACACAGGTTTTTAATTCAAGGCAGGTTTTGCATAGATATGGTTACAATTTTCTTCACTCATCTCTGGATTTTAAGTTCTTTAATATTCAGTAGTATCAAGAGTATGCTGATGGGCTTTATTTTCTTGCTATTATTAAGAGAAAGAGTAATGAAAGAGGTGTAAGGAAATGTTTCACTTGACTCTTCCTACTTTATATTGCTCCAGTTGCCTGTCACATAATTTTGTCTTATGGGATTAAAAACTGCACATTGGTGAGTGGTGGTAAAGCAGCTCTTGCACTCCTATTGTCTTTTAACATAGTTGGTCAGAGATGAAAGAGTAGCATCGCTGTAGAGTGTTTATAGAATTTTTATTTCCACTGACATAGTAACATAATTTTTGCTACTGGTGGTCAGGTGTGTCTATGGCTCAAGGAACTTTGTTTTTCCCTTATTTCCTATGCCACGTTGTTTTGTATTCTGAGATCCTGCATAGAAAAGGCAAGTTGCCTGCATATTTCCTGAGAGACTTTTTTTAATCATTTTTCTGAATCCTTTATTTACTCAACAGCAAATTTTAACAGCCTTCAGTCAAAAGTTGACACTTCTTGTCTTCTACCCTGTATTCTTAATCATGCTGTTTTTTTGCAAAGAGATAATAAGCACCTACAACTTTGCCTCAGACATTCTGGTTCAGCTCCTGCGTTAATCTCTTTTCAAATAATCTCTGCCTTTCTATCAGTGGCTGTCAAGAGCAGAGTGATATTCCTGATGACTACTCTTCAGATAAAATTTCAGTTCATCTTTCACAATCCAGTATTTATAACTGATATTCCTCACTGTATGAAAGCTTAGCGTTTAGGAAACTCATCACTTTCTGGCTATGGGCACATAAGGCCTTCACAGATCCTGGAATTCACTCTGTATGTTTGCACAGCCTAAAAGAGAGCAATGCTTTCATGTCATGGGGTGCTGCCAAGGCTAAGGTTCAGAGGGAGGTACAATGTATTTACTTCCTCTCTGAAGCTGGGGGTTGAGAGAGGAACTGTAATTTTACTGGGACTGAATCATTCTCCTTTACACAGTACATGACTCGAACTTGAACATGCAACCTGTATTTTCTCCCAAAACTCTGAAATGCATATATTTTGTTTGTGATGCTCCTAAAAAATTACAGGATTTGTTGGAGAAGTCTCGTTTTCCTGAATATAATTAGGTAAAAAATAGGCATTAAAGTCTGTACCATGCTGAGAGTAGATTCATGATGTTTCTCCCCAAAACAGTGATGAGAAAATTAAAAAATTCAGCACTACTGTGGAACTTTATACGACGATAAACCAGCAAAACAAAAGCAAGCACTATCAACATTTTTAGAAGAAAAATTAAAGTAGTATTGAATATAAAAATATTAAGAAATAATTTTCTTAAAAGCCCTCCCATATCTACTAGATTTTACTATTAATTTTTTTATTTTGTTATTGGCACTTCAAAGTGTGTTTATGACAGTTAGCTCTCTGTCCAATATATTTCCACCTTTTTGAGATTTAGAAGAGGACTAAAATGAATAATATTCTTTTCCTGGAACTGAGTGTAGGTGTATCCTGCATAAACAGTGCATAAATGTTTTATGAATCAGACCTTTAATTTTCACAATTTCTGAGGCATTTATAAGCATCCCTCTAAAATGAATAGCACCTTTCCTTACCTAGAAAAAGAACAGAAATAATTTCACATATTACCTTCAGAAGCTTGTACTTTTAACTTTCAATGCAATACTAAATGATTTCTGTAAAGCAAAATTGTAGATCTATGCTTTCTTTTGTGTAAAGGATGAGGAACAATTGTGTACATTTTAATGTATATGAGTGTCTGCGTGAAATTGTATACACAAGACTAAACATCCTGCATAAAACTGATGTGTCAATACAAAGCTTCCAGACTGGCATTGCCAAGATGCCTTGCAGCATTTTTGCTCAAAGCAGCACTACAAAAAAAGAAGTAGCTGTTCACTAAATTCCTGGGAAAGGGAAGTGGGAACTGGTATGAAGTTACCTATCTGCAAAGATCTGAAGTTAGATCTTAAATCTCTTCTCAGGAAACCATCAAACAACTAACAACTTGTCTATAACGCCACGCATCCACTTTGAAGTCATTATCATGAAACCCATTAAGGCCACAAAAGCCAAGGGTTAGTATCCTTTTAACATCAGCAGATTCTGAATCTAGTCCCTTTAGGAAAATGGCTTCACAGTCTGATCCAGATCCTTCAGCTACACAGGAATACACAGTCAAACAAACTAATTGCCACTCTTGTTAGAAATGTAAATCTTGGGTTTAAACCTTTTATGTACAGGCAGATTTTATCTTAGTTTGAATTAGCAAGGTATGAACGTACTTTGTATTCAAATGTCTATGTTGAAGTATTATGTAATCAGCTATCACTGGAGGAAACTACTCCTGGAGTATATTATAAATCAGCTTTTTATTGTATTTTAGACATGTGCTCACCAATTATTTGTCTCCCACCCTTAACTTTTATATCCATATTGTAATTGCTTATGCAGCCATATTTTTTATCTAGTGGGTATACAAAAGAGAAGACTGTTTCCGTGTGCTTTGGTCAGGTATTACGTCTCATTAGAAACAAATCTTTGACTTTACAGCCTGGTTTACCTGACTCTCGATTGTCCAGAGTCAAAATTTAATGGAGTCATTTGCACTGAGTCACTACCTCTGTAATCATAATTTTGTATCATTGAAATAAATAGGCTGTAGATAGTAATTTAGCTTAGAGTCCTGCCATAGGGCAAAAAACTGTTCCCGTCCAATATTGTGACTGATCATTATTACCACAAAACCTGGCCTGTGTCTTGAAGACATATTCCTAATAGAAGTCATAAATGTTGCCTTCTGAGCTGTATTTCAGATTAAATATTGGTTTCTCTTTCTGACGGATCTTCAAGAGCTTTATCAGCTCTGCTGGAAGCATCTTCATTCTCATTGTTTGTTAATGGTTCTGCTTCCTTTGGGTCAGCGTTCTTCTGTGCTTTCTGCTTCTCATCTTCTAACTTCTTTTCTTTTGCCAAAAGCCTGTAGTTGATGGCATTGCCAATGAACAACCAGATACTGGCCACAGTGACAATCACTCCACAGACAAAATACATGTACTGATATTCACCAGTAACATCTACTAACCAGCCTGAAATACAAAGACAAGAGGAGAGAAAAAGAGTATTTAGACTAGGATACCAAATATAATCCACATCTTTCCCTTGGAGAAATATCTATACATTTCTTCGTTTTGAAGTTGGAGCAGAAATGCATTTTCGACATGTTAAAGCTGTCTAACATAGACAGTGGAACTCTTAAAAAATCCCTGTATTATTCAAGATAGCAATTGTCATTGAAGACACTGACATTAATAAAATATTGAAGAACAAGGTAAGTAAAGCTTAATGAATAATGACAGACAGTTTTTCAGCTCTTTTATTTTCATTCTTTCATTGCCTTATTATTTTATTCACCTCCTAATTGTGTTTCCTATTGTTTGGAGTGACAGTCTGACACTCAGGCTGCATAAAGACAATAGGATGAAGTGGTATGTGCCTTTTCAGGCTGCTGTCTCTGTGCATCAGCTGCCTGCTTTTCACGTTTACTTTCCTGTGACTAGTGAAAGAGATAGAAAGGCTTGTCCCTTCAGCCATCATACTCAACTGCTGAGCTGTAAACTCTGAGCCCTGTACCTAAAACTTACATTCAGACATCTAAGATTAAATTTCTTTATGACAAGGAGAATAAAATATAACAGTTCTTCCAATTTATGAGACATTCCTTCTAAATTTTCCCAACTCTCAAATTAACATTTGTACGTATCCAAGTATTTAGCTCTGAACTTTCCTACACTATAATTGAAACTCACAATAACCTGCACACTTCAATTTAGTATGTATTTAGATGCTTTTACTGGGTTGAAGCCATTACGCCAGTCTATTCACCTGATACACATTTATAAGCCACCAAATTATTCCAGACTTTTTTTTTTTCACAGACCTAGTATTAGGACAAACTTTAATAGCACTGCAAGTGTACAATTCATCTATTAGTGCAACTTGCTGATTTTTATCAATGAGCAATCTCATAAAAATATATTTAAAAACAAAATTCTGAATTAGCAATGCTTCAGCATACTATTTTAAAGCTTATGAAGTAGTTAAAACTGGAACTTAGTTTTTCCATGTGTTCATCCCCTTTGTTGCCCCTGTTTAACAAGTTAAATCAATTATTCATAGTGTTATAGCACACACAAATGTTTTCCAAAACTCCTGAAAAGTTAATATACTGAAAAGTAAATAACTATGGAAGCTACTGCTCCATAAATACTAGATCTCTTGAGTTGATACTGATTTCAGAACCTGACTGAAATGGCTGGGTTCCAGTGGTTACAGGCTCAGACCCCCCCACTAGGTGGCATAGAAAGAGTCTGTGTGAGGATATATTTTGCTCTACCTTTACTGAAGTGGATTTGTATGTTAAACGATGAGAATAATATGGAATGCCTTCAGAACTATTAAAAATTTACTTGTACAAATATTATTGTAATGAAGTGAGTGGAATTGTTTTGACATATTTAGAATTACACACAACAATGCTATTTTCATAGAAATACTGACAGTAATTTGAAGTACTTTGGTATGTATAAATGCTTTTAGGCACACATAGTCTTGCTGATTTCTGAGGCAGTGCTAATGTGGGTGCAATACATGCTCATAAGGCTGCCAATTTCATTATCTCTATATTCTCATATTGTTGGGCTTATACTGCAACACACACACCAAGATACATACCAATGTTTCTCAGTTAAATTTGAGCATCTATTTTAATCTCTTATATCATCAGAAATCTCAATAATATAAAGTTTACTATCAGCATTACTGAATACTGACTAAAAAGCTAGCAAACAGAAAATACTTTCTGAAAATACTTTCTGAAAATACTCTTTATCATTTTTGCTGCTAGAAGCCCAAGTGTTATGAAGATAGTCTAAGCAATAAACCTAGGCTCCATTCAAGCTCCCCTTACACTTGAAGGAGAGAAGCTGGTGACACTGACATCTTTCAGCTGGTTCACGCTCTGAATTGCCTCGCCCACATCTATTGGCTATAGAAACAGGCTAAAGGACTGGCTGTGAGCAGAGCTGGAGTGTGAAATCATGCCAGGGTGCAATGCTCCACAGCACCATGATGGAATCGTACCATGGGTGCACCCTGCCTAAAATGCTGAGCATGCCTGTGTTCTTTCTGACACTCTCCTGTTAGTCTTTTCTCTCTGGAAATGCCAATTCTCTCTGTTTGGATAAATTAAAGTTGTTTAAGCAAGCATAAGTGAACACTCTTCAAGCTGCCTCTAGGTTGCAGAAAGGTAACTGATGCAGTTATTTTTTGCAATCAGGCTGTTACGGTACGTTTCTAGTCACAGTGAAAATATTAAATAACATTAAGAACAATGTTTATATTAATTCAATGTTACATTGCAAGATTATGCTGTAATGTCTGAAAAAAATAGAAAGAAATAGATTCTTACCTCCTAGAGGAGGTCCTATGAGCACAGGGCAACATTCCACAATAGTGACAAGTCCCACTGCACTGGAAAATCTGGCAGCTCCGACAAGGTCCATCAATGTCTCAAAAAGAACGCTGCTAACCATTCCAAATGCGAACCCAAAAAATACAGCATATATCACCAAGCCAGTGTAATTTTTTGCCAGAGGGCACAAGATATGACAGACGCCATTGTACAAGACAGCAAAACTAAAAAAATACTGAATCTTTGGCCGGATAAACCTGGAATTTGCTACAAGTCCCATGGAAGGCCTAGCAAACATGTCTACAAAGGCTAAGATAGAGAGCAAAAAAGCAGCAGAATATTCATCAATTCCCTTGTGCTTGGCATAAGGAGCCAAGAACACTATTGGAGCAAAGAAGCCAATAAACATAATGACATTTCCTGACAAATATATCAGAAACCCTCTGTGTTTGAAGAGAGACAGATCTAGATACTTATTCATAGTTTGCCAACAAGACTTCTTGTTGTTTTTGTGCAAGGCAGAATCTCCTGTGCCTTTTTCAACATCTTTTTTCACAGGAGGGACTTTTTTCGGTCCAACAGGTCTCATAAGTGACCCAGCCACACAGCAGTTCAAAAGAAGTCCTCCCAGAATAAGAAAGCTTCCTTTCCAGCCAAAAGCATTAAAGAGGAATTGATTGAGAGGTGCCAATGTACTCAGAAACACTGGACTTCCAGCCATTGCCAATCCATTAGCGATGGGACGCTTCTTATAGAAATACTTGCCAATCATGGTCAAGGCAGGCTGTAAGTTGAATGCTAAACCCAGACCTAAATGACACATAAAACACAATATTATTGCAGGTCATGCAGTGAAAAACACATCCCACCTCTTTCAAGTTATTTTTAAAATGACCACTATCCAATCCAGTGATTCTCAATGTAGAAACCAACTAGCATCAGAGAATGAAATACAGCCTCATTGCTGTCTGTGAGTGTTAATACCAAGAATGTGTCATGGTGGCATTTGGTCATTTTCCCTTCTAGTGCTGCATTGAAAGACAAAACTCCTTTTTGTGCTTCAGCAATGATAGAGACAGGGGAATCACATACAGAAGAATGATGATATCAATGCCTTGACTCACCATTTTTATATTTGCTAAGCTATAATACAATTCTCTCTAGGCTCATTTAACAAAAGTTATTAAATGTCACCTCAGCTACAATGAATGCAGGGTTTATTTAAACGCATAAATCTCCTAATTTCTTATTTCCAACCCTAGTTAAGATACAACTTGTCTGCAAAACAGGAGCATAAAATGGCAAATTATTTTGCAGCACATTCAACTCCCCTTTCCCAGGTCACTACTGAGGAGTTGTAAAGGACACACATGGGAGCAGACCACCCATCCACATCAGCTGAGTGTATAAACTAAACCCAAAGCTGAACCTCTAGGCCTTTTCTCTGTATTATGAGGTCTAAGCTGAAAGTTCTAATAAGCATCTGCTTGGTGGTATAGGACAGAAACTTTCTTCCCTGACAGGTTCATTCCTGGACTCTGACTTTATTCTTTCACCAGGCACCAAGTTCAGGATGTCAAAAGTAAGAGCTTTAAGGATTAATTACTGAATAAAAAACAACTTTTGATAAGGAGATTCTTTAGTTTACTGGCATTTCAATAACTTTATGTCATTGCTTTAGGCAATATCTAGGCCTTTGATAGATGATTATGAATAATTTTATTCGGTAATTGACCCTGGGGGATTTTAAACAGAAAACTATTGAACTGAAAGTTGTTACACTGTTCTGTGAGAGTATGTTTATGTACAAACCTACAGAAAGCTGGTACAAGCTTTCACAATTCTGCCAGAATCTGGCTAGCCTCTGCCACCCTGTCTGCAGTGCAACATGACTGAAAGCTAAAATAATCAACGTGAAATTGTGCACAAATGACTGTAATAAGTGCTGTCACAAGCCAAACCATTTTTATACCATAATTACAGCGCAGTGTGGGAAAGTACATATATATAGCATTTATTGAATAAATTCATCAGTTGTTTCTGAACTATCCTAAGAAATAATTTAACATCATACCAGTTAATTTAAAGGATTAGATAGCTGAGGTAGCTGAAATTAATTGATCTCACTACCTTCTTGGATTGCATCTGCACACAGAGAATTCTTGATCAGTGAAGCTCATTTGTAGAACAATATTAGAAATAGCTGGATATAACACAACATAATATAACCTTTTAAACAGGACTCTTACCTCCAACCACACCAATACATATATACAGTTCAAGGACGCTATTGCAGAAAGAGGATGCAATCATTCCAAAAGAACACAGGATACCCCCTGCTATCATCACAGGCCGGCTACCATACTTATTCACCAAAATGCTGCTTATGGGACCTGTTGGTAGAAAGAAAATGCAATCTCAGGTAACAGGTAACTCTGTATTTACAACATGTTGGAATGCTTTCCTCTTCCATCCTGGAAAATGTTAAACTGTTTCTATACCAATCTGTCTTACAAACACTGTGAGTTTGCAGACACAAGACTGGATGTGGATATACTGCCTCCCTGACAATATAAATATTGATTAGTTTTGAAGATGGATAAAAATATTAAAGACATCAGACAAGCAAGAGGGATTGTTACAGTCACGAGAAATCAATACCAAGATTGGTCAATGGAAATTTTGAAAGTGCAAGGACTGAAGAATTTCAATTATGAGACAGGTATCAAAGCTCCACAGAGCAGGAGGAACCTCCAGGAAAGCAGACTAAAATTACTTAATACTGCAGCATGTCCTGCACCCCTACTTAGAACCACACATAGGCTTAAAAATATTATCAAATCAGAACATAAATCTCTGCCCCCTGAGGCTTGCTTTCCCTTACCTCATCAAGAGGGGAGCGTTAATGGGCAGTAAGATGACTACAGGCTGTCTGGGAAAATCTAAAATGTAGTTTAGCATAAAGACCTATGAACTTTTAAAATATTGCTACAGGTCCATTTCTCAGTTTCAACTGCAATTCAGTTTATGGTATAATTACATCCATACTAACTAAACAGCTAGCATGCAATTTAGCATGACATACATTACATGTTTTTGAACGACCATGGCTAGAATAGATGGTGTGCTACATATCAGGATTAAGAGGCTTTATATCAAGATTAAGTCCTTTAGGTAAACCTGCATAGCATCTGATTGCACTATATTTGGCCCAAACCATTACAAATAATCTTGCCTTTGCAATAAGTAAACTTATCAAGCAGGCACCTAGCTCAAAGTAGAATGCCTTGATTTGCATCTGCGTTCACTGCAAGTTTTTCACTGTACTGGTAAAAGCTTTAAGTCTCTGTTTTTATAAATACCTACAGGAACAAATGTCAGAAACTTCATGCTGTGAAAAGCCAAATCCAATGAAATTTAAAAGTGTGCTTTTGCAGGAACAGTTACATTTCAGACTCCACTCTTCAAATTACCTTAAATGTATTAGAGTATTATTATTGATAGACTGCAAAAGTTAATTACTATTTGCATATCCACAACAGAAGTCTTAAGAATATCCCAAATGATCCATTTTACCTTACTTCCTTATGGAAATAAGCTTCTACAATAGAGTTGCCCTGTGCCTGCCTGTCTTTTCTAATAGCTCATGAATACAGACATCAACTTGAAATTAACTTGACTGGAAAGCAAAGATTTGAGTGATGTTTGGATCTTAGTTTGTGTATTCATTAAATAGCTTGAGTTCCACAGAGTCTTAAGCATAACTGTATATTGAAGCCAACAGATTTAAACATCCACAGCATGGAATGGACACCCAAACAGACAACAGCCCAGAGATTTATTAAAATACTTTAGAATGTTTATGAAGCACTAAAACATTTAACTGACAGCTTGTATGATGACATACCTAACATTTCTTTACTTTCATTTGAGGGGAACCACTAAGCAGAATTGTGACAAGCAAGGCTTTCCCCTTTGAGATCATATGAAGAAAGCAGTGAAACATGAAAGAACATGATTTTTTTATTTATAGAGCTATATTTGGAAAATCAGTGGTTGGGATCATGTCTGAGTTAGAAAGTAAGCCTTTCTGCAATATGTAAACAATAGAAATAATTTATCTGACTCAAAGAAAAAGACCCTTTTAACTGGAAATCCTTTTTTAACTCCAAGCAAAAAGTTTCATCCCAGTATCAAATAATAGCTATAATTTTGAAAATGAATAAATCGAAGGCAATTAAAAAAAAATCTAATTGTTGTTATTGCTAAACACAGTGGTAACAGTATTCATTTAAGAGATATCAAAATAATGATTTTTAAAATTATTTAAAAAATAATGTCCCAGTTCTTCTTCCTGTGCTGAGATGGAACTACTTACAAAACTGAAAATGAAAAATTTGTTTAGTATTTGTTAACAGACAGTTCCTTACTGGGAACAGGAAAACTGCATCTCTGCAGATCTTCACTGTGCCAGTTAGGGTGGGACTGTAAGTTACAGCTTTCCAGCTCAAAGCACCTAATGTTAACTTCACCTACAAGACCTATTAGCTGAGCTCAAATACGGATGTATTAATCTAGGTAGGGTGTCTGAGCCTGACTCTGTACTTTCAAATGACATAAATCCGGAATGTATGATGAATTTAAAAATGCTTTAAATATAGCACTCTCTTTGAGATGTTTTCTTTAAGTTAATGATGAGTATTTACCACCACAGCTCCACTTAATTTGAGGTTTTCTTTATGTGTATTTCAGTATTTCCAGTATTGTGCATGTGGAAATTATTAGTTGCTCTACAAGGCATAAAGTTAGTTTAAGCTAAGTTATCTAGGAACACTTCCAATGAGATAAGTAGGTTGAACATTTTATTCTGACATCTGTACATACACTTGATTATGAAGTCTCATAAAATAATGCATATTCGTACCTCAACATAGATGAATCTACATAAATTCCAGCTGTTTGCCTGCCATCACACGTTTTATAGCCTTGTACAAATTTCATGTCACATCTAACATCTACAATTATTTAAGCAACGGTCACATGGCAGCATGGGACTACACTCCCTGCGTATTTTTTTCTTTTAAGCTGAAGAAAGATTAAACTGTTTAAATACTATTACACTACCAAAATCTTTCTATACATTAATGTATGTTATTGCACTAAAGGACTGCTGGATCTCTGAATCTAGTTTCCCAAAGCCTGAAGTAACTGCATAACAGATGTTAAGTCAGGAGACCCACAAAAATATTTACTCTGATCTCTCCCTTAACACCTACTAACATCAGCCACAAAAGATTATATACTCCCTAAACCGAATTTAAGACCATTATCGTAATATGCTATGACTCTCACAGCTGTATTTTTGTTTTATATGTTTCTGTTTCTGGCAAATGACCAGGCTGTGAGAAGATACAAGACAGCAACTGTAACCAATGCCACGGAAAAACAGTTTCAGGAAAGGCTGTGGTTTAGAAGACAAGAAAAAGTAGCCATTTTCACATTTTTGTCATTATGCCAAGGGAAAAATGTCAAGAGCCTTTTCAGCTGTGTGGGCAGAGATGGGACTGTTTGGAGCTGTTTATGATGCTTCATATGAAGTCTATAATAGTGTGACACCTATGTTCTGTTTCAATGCCTCAAAAGAGCATTTACTTGCACTTGTGCACAGAGAAGCTGTGGAAGCTGGGAGTACATTTAGACTAGATGTCAGGAAGCAAATCTTCCCTGTGAGGCTGGGGAGGTGCTGGAAGGCATCGGCCAGAGAAGCTGTGGATGCTCCATCCCTGTGTTCTAGGCCAGGTTGGATGGGGCTCTGAACAATCTGGTCTACTGGCACATGTCCTGTCCATGGCAGGGGGTTGGAACTAAATCATACCATCAGTCACAGAATGGCCTGGGTTGAAAGGGACTTTAAAGGTCATCTAGTTTCAAATCCTTTAAGGGGTCATTTGCAAAAAGTCTCTCCCCATCCTTCTTGTAGGCTCCCTTCAGGTACTGGAAGGTAACAATTAGGATATCCCACAGCCCTCTCTTTTCCAGGCTGAACAATCCCAATTCTCTCAATCTTTCCTTATAGGAGAGGTATTCCATCTCTCTAATCATCTTGTTGGATCTCCTTTGGACTTGATCCAACAGGTCAATGTCCTCCTTGTGCTGGGGGCCCCTCAGAGAGATACAGCACTGCAGTTGCAGAATATAGGGGCAGGACAGAGCAGAGCAGAGGGGCAGAATCTCCTCGCTCCCCTGCTGCCCACGCTGCTTTGGATGCAGCCCAGAACACGTTTGGCTCTCTGGGCTGGGAGTGCCCATGGCTGGGNCTCTCCATCTGTTCATCCCCAGCCTGTGCTGACACCAGGGTTTGCTCCGACCCAGGTGCAGCACCTTGCACTTGGCCTTGTTAAACCTCATGAGATTCCCAAGGGCCCACTGCTGAAGCCTGGCCAGGTCCCTCTGGATGGCATCCTGTGCTTCAGGTGTGTCAGCTGCACCACTCAGCTCACTGTCATCTGCAAACCTGCTGAGGGAGCACTCGATCCCTTCACCCCTGTTATTGATGAAGATATTAAATATGATGATTTATTCTAATAATAAATAAGGTCCCAGTGCAGACCCCTGAGAGACAGCACGTGTCACAGATGTCCATCAGGACTCTGAGCCATTGACCACTACCCTCTGGATGTGGCTGTCCAACCACTTCCTTATCCAGCTAAGAGTTTACTCATCAAGTCCATCTCTCTCCAATTTAGAGACAAGCATGTTGTGGGGGATCGGGTCAAAGGATTTACAGACGTCCAGAGAGATGACATCCGTAAACCTTACCCTGTCCACTGATAAAGCCACTCCATCGTAGAAGGCCAATAGGTTGGTCAGGCAGGACTTGCCTTTTGTGCAGTCATGCTGGCTGTCCTGAATCACCTCCCTGTTCTCCACGTGCCTGAGCATAGCTTCTAGGAGGAGCTGTTCCATTAGTCCTACTTTGATTTCTCACTGCTGTAATACAGTGATATAATTAAAAATCATTCTGTAATTTGTTTCGCATATTGCCAGTGCATTTATGCTTTTTATTTTGCTACCTCCATTAATTTTAGTATAGATCTAAACTTTCCTGATAAAAAGGTAATTTTTTTAAACATATATTGACAATGTCATTACAGTGTTCATAGTGTCATTGAGCCAAAGCAACATGAAATGACTCAGTCTAACAAAATAACAATTATTTAAATGAAGTGAATTGCTGAAAGAAGTTGAAAATAAATGTAATTGTATTTCGAATTGCACAAATGCTACATTGTAGATTGCATCCTGTCAAGTCAAGTGTTTTAAACACATTTTCAGCCATCTGCTCTGCGGAGTCAATGCAGCTGTCTTTCCAGTCAAGGTTTATCTGTTATTTCTGTTTCCTATAAGGCTGGAAAAGCCCAAGGACCTCCAAGAATTAATATGAGTATATTAATTATATTAGTCCAACTTTATTTTCTCTTTCTTTTTTCTTTTTTTTTTAATAAAATATGAAGTCCACTAACAAAAACTCATTCAATCACAAAGGCTTTAAGCAAGTACTTGATACTGCTACTGGAATCCTATCTCTGGTATTCAGAGGAAAAGCAACTCGAAATGCTTAAAACCTGTTCATTAACTTGGAAAATACTTTCAAAATAGGCTGTTTTTCTCAAGCAGGAATAAGTCAAAACATTATGCATTCTGTGGCAGTCTTATCTCTTGTTCAAAAACCTCTGGCTGAATTCTTTTAGTACTCTTGGACAGGCTTTAGACAGAGAAAAAATTAAAAATATTAAAATTTAATGCAACTACTTTTGTATTATTTTGTATATTTGTATTCTTTTTCATGTTTTTGGGAATGCTAAGCTGCATTTCTGACATATCCTATGTGTTTGTGTAACAGTAATGAAGTAAATTAATTCAAGAACCCTTGGAAAGTTTTCTCTGTAGTTTCTCTGTGCATTTGGCAGCATTTTTTTTTTTGTTTTCCATTTCATATAACATTTACAGCTGGCTGCACTGATTCCATAAACCTAGATAACACAGTAACCTTGACAGAAAGCAATGAGAAAAAATGCTCTTCCAGTAAATACCACCAAACAGAAAGGTGTAACATAAAGTTAGGGTTGTTAGACTATGAGTTAGGAGAGCTCAGCAGCAAAAAGCTCAGCCTGCCAGGAAGGATGCAGTCAGTTGCTCAACCATCCATCACACTTTGCTCTCCACTTCCCCTGCTCTTAACTACATTTCCTCAGTGTCATTACCCCGAATGCTCACACTCTCACTTGTGTCCTGAAGGAGCCTTGTATTCTACCAAGTTTTTATCTTTTGATCTCTAACGAACATTAATTTGACCTTCATCTACTCCTTGGGAGGTTTATAAGAAATGCAGCAATTGTGTGTGTGGTGACACATAGGAGCCTGACTGATGGACGAGTGCTCACCACTCTGGCTGCTTCCTCATGGTTCCTCCTCCCAAAAACGTTACACCTGCACGTTTTGAAGTGAAGCGCTCAAGTCAGAAACACGCATGGCTGACTGCAAATATAAGCAGCCTTTTCCTGAAGTGTTCAGGAGAAACAAAATAAGCGATCAGTGGTGCTGGTACTTGCTCTAAATGTATTGCTTTTATGCAGGAATCACAGATCCTTGATCTGCTTTGCTATTTTGTGTTTTTCTAGCGATACATCAGAGGCATGAATTAAGGGCTTTACATATTTTGATTAAAGCTCTTGTTTGGCTCGAACTTTTTTTCTTGTTTGTTAGGGTGCAAATGTGTACGGAGTTATGCACCACATAATTGAGAAAATGTCTTCAAGTTAGCAAATTGCACTGTATCTATGAATTTTAAAAAGTTGGAAGAATGCCCAGTTTTTAATCAAGGAGTAGTCATGCTGATTATTATTTACATGGATACATATCAATGTTTTAAATTAATTATGTTTTGCATGCTCTGCTGCAGAATTTTTTTCATGAAAGGCTAAAACGATCACAGTGCAGAAGACTAAGATAAATTATGGTATTTCTTTTGAAATGAGCAATAGGAAACTTCATCATATTTAATAGGAAATGAGTGTGATTCCATGAGCTCCTGAACACTCAGCAGATTTCAGAAACATATACGGTCACCGAAAAAGTTCTGTCCCAAAATTAACTGTCCAAATTTCACATTGGCATCTTTATTATGAACAGAAATAAGACGCAGAAAAATATTTCAGCATTTTTAAAACTTTCCTTATGTTTGGTTTCCTGTTACCTTCAGTATCGCTGAGTAGAGTGAAGGCCATGCACAGATATTTTCAAACCTAGTCTTTCAACTTACAAAAAGGTAAGAAGAAAAGAGGGCACAAGCTAACGATGAGATGGAACATAAGCACCTATAAGAGCTGTATTTAAACAGAGACCCTGTAACACCAAGTACATATTTTTCCAACAATGGTCTTCATGCCTCTGTAAAGGGGATAGCTGGAAATAGCATCAGTGCATGATATGTGCATTGCAAATAATCTTCTCAGAAAAATGTTCATTTCTTTAGAGAAAACCAAAGCAACCAGCTTGTAACTTGAGCATGTAGTGTATCAACACGAACATTAGAAAATGCAGTGGCAAATAATGAGGTATGGGGAAAAATTAATGGAAGTTTTCTGCAGAAGAAAACACAATGAATTTTAAAGCTTAGTATTTAACAGCAATTAAGTCCTCAGGATGTCATAGGTTTGCATTAATCTAAATTTAAAACAGCTTCTCTGACTCAAAAAATGTGTTGGGGATTTCTCTTAAATAATATCACTGTTAAATGGACAGTGAACCTGTGCCATTAAAAGTTACTTGTCCTTCAAACAAAAAACCAAATAAGGACTTATTCACTTTTTACCCCTGGAAATACAGTAAAGATAATAATACTAATATATAAATATTAGTAAATGTAATTATCTACAGCATTATACACTCTACAAGGTAATAATAAATTAAATTTCCATTTCTTTCAGGGATTCATTGGGAATTTCATGAGGCATAACTCTAAGGTATTTAATGAGGCATAACTCAAATGTTCTCATGAAAATGTGAAGGGTTTTTTGCTTTTTTTCTTTTTTACAGTATCATCTTTGGAGTGTTATCTTTCTTTCTCCGTGGATGACTGAAATTAAAGGCTAAGGTGAATTTGGTAACATCTGTGTTTGAGCACATGAACTGAAAGTATCCCATTTCTGAATATTTAAAATAAATCCTAATAGGCCTACTTCCAGAGAACAAAGGGAAATTAGTACTGATCAGAAACTAGAGGTTTATTTATAGCTAACCAGTATTTCTATCTAACAGTTCTTCTGTCTCAAGAATAATGTTATTAAAAAACTGCTATGTCCAGGCACAGAGACTACATACTCACACAAACACAAAACAAAACACCCAATGCTTTCCCTCATCTGATTGATGGACTCAATGATAAAAATGGGTTGTTTTTTCCAGAGATAATAGAAAGTACTTATCCCATTTATAAATATTTTTCACTGAAACCTTCTGAACTCACTCTTTCACTTTCAAAGAACTCAAAAATTTCTAATTGAAGACTTAGTGTTTAATACTTTGTGCCTTTCCAAAGCAGGTTACAATTTGTAGCTATCAAACTTGTCTTTACAGCTTGCCAACTGTGAACCGGATTGCCAAAAAAGTTCTGTATAATCTGCTGTTACAAAGGGGGGGCAATTTTCTGCAGGACATAAAACTGAAAAAAAAAGGCAGAGGTTACATTATACCACCGTAAAAGTTATAATTATAGCAACTTGAATATAAGAGATATGTAGTTAATCTAAGAGATAACTGTTGGGAGAGTCAAAAAAGAGTCAAAAAACCAAAAAAAAAAGGCAAAATAACCAAACTGAAGAGTTCATGCGACTATTTATTTTAATTCTTCATAGACATTTTTCCTAAACCGTGTTACTGGATAGTTGTAAAGGTTTTCCTTTTCTTTTTTCTTCCTTCCTCTTGGAGTAATGACTGCCTTTTCTAAAAATCTGTGTGTATGCGCGTGTGAACACAATATTTGTAAATGTTCATTACTCACCACCTTCTATTTATTATTCCCTATTATCATTCATTATTTTTATACCCCTACTTAAAAATCTCCGGCTACTTTTCCTGGAAGCAGAATAATACTCTGTCAATTCTGCCTAGCAGAATTTTAGAGAGCAAAAAGTCATAACAAATACAATAACCCCGGCTATTGAGTAGTTCTCAGGAATGTAGGGTATATTCTCTCCAACTCAAATCAGTACATTTTTCAGATAATGCATTCACACTGAAAAATTCAGCCAACTTCGGTTAAGACTAATATTGTCATTTGGATTTCTCTGTCTTCTACAAATTATAGTTCCTACAGTATCCCACTTTCATCCTGCAACTCATCCTACAGTTTATTTGTTTTCTTCCAGAATAATATTATAACTAACTCAACTTGGAAATGATTCCTTATATACTCTTACAGGCAATAATATGTAATTTCTGAGAAAGTACAAGACACTTGCTTCTTCTCAGCTGCTCCTTTATCATATTTCTTTCTGGTCTCAGTTTTGCTCTGTATAATTAAACTCCAAATTGAAAATACTGAATCTATTACCTATGATGTTTCTGTGGATCACTTGCTGTGAATTACAGATCATGAGTGGATCATTAAATCTCATCTACACACTTAGAATAAATGTGATGAGAAGTATAAATCTGGATGTATGTATTTATAACTTGGAAATGTCCAGAGAAGTCATCATATTTGGGTCATTGTCAATAACATTGTAAGATTATTTCCAAATACACTTAACACATTAGTATCATCAGGCTTAAACTCTTACACAAAAAATCCTTAAAGCATTTTTTTATCATTTTAAATACAATTTTTTTATACTATCCAGTAAAATGCATAAATAAATGGTGGCTTTCAGTGCTATCATTTAGAAGCCTAAGCGTGTCAATTTCCCAAATTCGTTTATAAACCATAAATTAGATAAT
>WEKY01042824.1:0-61454 GCA_013390045.1 Picathartes gymnocephalus
CTTAAATCATAATGATATTGAGAGGATGGTGATATCAACAAACTGTTTATTCAGGGATAGTAGTGCTTTGTATCATCAAAACTACACCTAAAATCTCTTTTAACACCAGTTTCTCTATATGTGTCAGTGTATTGTCTTGCTTTCACTGGAAATACAAGAGGGACAATGAACTTTAAAACAACCTTTAAATGATGGCAGAAGAATTAGTTTTGAAAAGACTTTCCATACAGGTAGAATCTAATGTCACTCTAAAATCTGCAGAAATGTAAAAAACCAAAAACCAAACCAAAACCCAAACCAAACCAAACCAAACAAACAAAAAAAAACCCCCACAAAAAAAACCCCAAAAAACCTAAAAATTAAAAAAACAAAACAAACCAACCAAACAAACAAACAAAAACAAACCCACAAAAGCATAAATTTAAAAATGTTGCATGTTATATGATTCACTGACATTCTCCTTTTCATAGCTCAGGGACTTTGATATTTTCAAATGTCTGAAAAGCAAATAAAAGAAATTCATATTATTCTGATTAGGAAGGAATTCCTTTTCAGAGTGATATATGCTTCTTAGATATTATGCTTCTTAGAAGCCACAATATTAATGTTATTAGACTCTCAGGGATAACAGGTGTGGAGAGCTTACTGCAATCACAGAGTCTGAATGCAACCTGTACAATGTCCTGTGGTTAAGAAGGAGTTATGTCAGTGTTATGTCAGAACAGTGTTATGTCACTCTTTGAATTAAAGAGAAGACACATTGATAAAAGGTGTAATCAGCATGGCAGGGAGGAGATGAGGAGGAGGCTGTGAATGTAACTCAGACTTTTTCAAGGCTTTATTATAGAAGTGCTTGGGAAATGGAGCAAGAGGAATAACACATAACATCCTTTCAGAAGGCAACAGAGCAATGGATTTGTCGAAGATTGCGCTGTTTTCTAGCAGACATGATGACTTATTTTAGTAGGACATAGTGGACATTTCAGTGTAATTGCTTTGTAGGATTTCTATCCTTCAAAACTTTTACTCACCCATTGCAACTCACCTTGCTGATTTTATTTCAGTGTTTTTCCAAATTTTGATGACATATTTTAACCATGATGTGTATTGGTTGAGTAATAGCTCTGCAACCACCTGTGTTTGCTTTGTCTCTTACAACATCTGTGTCTTTGATTTTACGCACTGAAGGTGTTTGCTGAAACCAATGCCGTTCATGCTAATTTTGCGTAGCTAACGTAGTAGACTTGAAAGTGAGCTAACTGGTCACCCACAGAAAACAGGCTTCCTGTAGCAGGATAATGGGAAATGATGCACAACCTTGTAAGGGAAACTCGTGCTGCAGACTGAGATGCGATGAAGGCTCCTAGAGCCGGGGGAGTCCCTTTGCAAATGCAGGGGCTGAAAGACTTCAAGTGTTATTCATGGGAGGTGCGGAAGGAAGGATAAAAGCAGCAAGGAGGAGTGAAACAGAGGAATCAGAACAGCAGTACCCAGCAAGTGCTGGCAAAGTCTGGAGAATGTTTCTGTGCTGCTTCCAGGGATACACAAGCGCAAGTGCATTCCCTGTCACCATGCTGGGCTTATACTTAGCCTCTCGGCACTAGGCATGCCAAGTGACACAGGGCTGTGGTATGAGATTGGCAGTGTGTGACCAGGGTGTGTGCCACGAGACCAACAGGAAGCCTGGGGACCATCACATTGTTTGACATGAAGGAACTCCCTGACTGGCCAGGCATGGCTTGCACGAGGTACGGCTTACACGTGGTACATGCCAGGGTTTTGCGAGCCACGAGCTCCTGCTACTGCCCTGGAAAGGGAGAGATGGAGGCACTACAGAAGGGGTGGTGCGTCTTGCTGATACACTTGAGTGTATCTACACAACACAGTGTATTATCAATTTCTCCTCCAAATGAAGAGAAAACATGCAGTCCCACATTCTAAGGTGTGAAGAGGAAATCATGCCTGTTGACTTTCTCTGTTACGTCCACCATCTCAGCTGTTCTTGATTTATCTCAAAATATCTCTAGGCCATTTACAGTGTTCGTTAAATCAGGAACAACCAACTAATTTCCTTGTCTTTTTAAGACAATTAAATGAATTGGACCTTAACTACCTCTGCCTCCGTGTGTAAGCACAGTGAATAATTACTTTTTACCTTCTGTGTGCACTGCTGAATATATATAATTCTTTGACATTCCCAGTTACATACTTCTAAGGGCTGAGATGTCTTGCGTATTTAGCTCTTTCTAACATAGAAGCTGTTTCTTTGCTGCTTTTCTAATTCTGCTGTACTGAGTGTAAGATGAAGGTAGGAAGACTGCTATGACGTTGAATTAATGTGATTCCCTTGAACTTAGTGGCATAAAAACACTTCTGGTTTTCTGTGTTCCATTTCTTTCCTAGTCTTCTTTGTTTTCAGGTTCTTACTGAACCAACATTTTCACTTGCAGTAACCCCAAGATCTCTGTCATGAATTCTTACTGTCAACTCAGAGCTTATAATGTCCCCATGACACCTTGTGTTTAATCTATGTTGAATTTATTTGATACTATATCACTTAATTTCATGAGGTCCTCTTGCATCCTTCACAGCTGAACTTTAACTTCTGTGTCTGTATAACTTGTATCAACAACAAAAAAGTGTCCATTCATTCTCCTTCCGTTTCTGAAATCACCAATGGCTATATTGATTAGCACTGCCTCCAGAACATGTGCCTGTAAGACTCCATTGGTTGTTCTGTTCCCTTGTAAAACCCAGTAATTTATTCTTTATTACCTGTCTTTCAGTTAGACATTTTCTCTGTGATTCTTTTCATTGTATCCAATGGCAGTCTAATTTCCTTAAGAGCGAGGAATGCTTTCTGGGAACAAGGTGGGCAATAATCAGTGAGGTCAGTCGTCATGTACTCCTTCAGGGAGTGCCAGCAGATTCACATTATGACTCTACTTTTCTCCGGTGTACTGTATTTAGTGATGTTCCCACCCTTCTGGTTTTCAGGTGGGTCTCTACCTCTTTATCAAATATGACAGCAGACCAGGTTCATCAGACCTCTGGATAGTACTTGGCATTGTACTAGCCAGGTTTCCTTGCTGTGGTCCTCAGCCAGAGGCTCCTTTTGTTCATCCACCTCAAGTTCTTCTAGAACCCCAGGCTGGATTCATCCTGTGCTTGCCTGTTACGTCTTGTTTTGAGGATCTGTCCTACAACATCTTCTACCTTCACTTCAGACTGAGACAGATCCTTCAACATCTCTCCTTCTCCATCCTCTGGGAACCTCTCCAAGTTCCACGACGATGAAAACACAGGCAAAATACTTAGGCTTTCAGCCACAGCCTCATATTTTTTTAAGCCTTCCTTCTATACCCTGACCATCTACCGGCTCTCAAGGCCCTCTTGAGATTTCTTAATCCTATTGCACTTCGACAAGAATTCGGGGCTCTTTGCCGAATGCTCCTGTAGCAGTTCTGGAGAACATTACTCAAGACTTTTCCTACATTTACCCTCCAAACAGCAGCATTGACCTTAAGGGCTTCTGAACTTTATTTTTTCCCTCTGCACGTGGTAAGTTTCAAATGAGTTGTTAAGGTGCACTAGTGGAATATAAAGCCTGACTTTAGCAAATCATGTGCCTAAATCCCACTATTTTAACACTGACCTGTATTAAGTACTTAAATTCTCTGCAGAGTTTATACCTCTAGCTAACAAGGCTGTGTGCAATGGTTATTTCTTTCCTCCGTAATTTTTAATGATGCTACTTCTTGTTTGGTGTGCTGTAGACAGTGCTGTCCCCTGTAAAGAGCTTATTTTAGTGAAGCAGTAGTGAAACATCTACATGCGCCTTGGAGCAGACAGGAAGGAGTTTCTCTCCCTTGATTCCCGCAGCTTTGGCAGCTGTCGCTAGCTTTAGATCTGGAAGAAGCAGTTCTTCAGCAGGACACTAAGGGGCAGCCCCAGACCAAAAGAATATTTCTCCTTTCTTATACACAGAGATTAAGAGAACACTGTATTTACCTCATTTTTCTATATTGATTTAACATCAGTAGTGCCCAGAAATACTGAATCGAGTTCATCTGGAATGCTTTTTTTCCTGTAGCATTTTCACTATTTAGTTTGGCACTGGTGATGAAGAAAGTGTGAGTTTGTTTGCCACTCATTTGCAAACAGACCCATTTGAGCTCACAGGAAAGGTAGAGAAGATGGAAAAATGTGGTGAGCTCTGCATCTGGAGCTGTGGTGGCCACCCCACACACCACGGGATGGCCAAGAACATGCACCAATGCATAGCTCTATGGGCCAGGGGCCCTCACTGCTCAGAGATGCTCCGTGGCAACAGAGAGCTAGTCACAAAGAGCCCTGGAGTCCCGTTCCCAAAGTAACAGCTGCTGTATGAATACTTGGAAACCAGGAAGGAGGAACTGAGGCAGGAATAACTCAACAACCCACCTAGGACCATGGAAAATCTGTGTAAGATTTTCTTACCACTACAACTTGGTAGGGGCCTCGCTCACCATCCTGGGACACAGGACCACCCCCTGCAAGGAGAGGTCCCAATAATTTTGAAACATAACCTGAACCCAGCTGCAAAAGCCTTGTGGAAGGAACCGGACATCGGAGTGAATTAGGATGAAGGCTGCTGCATGTTTATGGGAGTTTGAATTAGGAAAAAACATGAGTCAGTCAGAACCAGCATATCTCCAAGGGATGGGTTTGCCCTGCTGATCAGCAGATCTAACGTAAGGGGAATGAGTGTCCTGGCTTTGTTCAGATGGTGACGTGTGGCCAAGCGGTAACACGAGCTGCCACAGCCAGCTGGCACTGGGTGTGTGGTCTCTGGTTACCAGGCTGCTCTCTAACAGGACCCTCTGCCACTACCTGCGGCACAACTGGCTCGGGCTCTCCGCCTACACCAAGATATTTTACGCTATTTTGGCATCCTTCCTGGGCACAGATGGACAACATTAAATTCATAAATTTCTTGGCTGATACACAGATGGATAGATCCATCTGCTTCAGAGGTATAAGAGGAAGAACTGTAGCCAGAAATACTTCTAAACTCCAGTTTAGGGTTAATGAAAGTTTGGTACTGTTTTACAGATAACAGATATCTGTTTTACAGATAACTGTTTACATATATAATTGTTGTTGGCTTCACAGGCTGGTAATGGATGGTTGCTCACAGAAGTAGGAAATGGTGAGTGATTTTCCATGAAGAGGAGAAGAAAGCAGTAAGTGGTAACTGAAGTCAGTACTTCAAACACAGACAATGCTCTCTTTCTGTCCTAAGTGGGTATGACAAGAGAAATAACCACTATGGGAACCAGCAGGGTTCAATGATCTGGAAAGTTCACTGAAAAAGTCACTTACATATTTGGAAAAGAGGTGTGTAACTTGTTCAAAACAGGACTCAACAGAGAATATAAGGACATACTTCAGCTGGGCAACCCTTGAAGTGTAGCCCTTTAAAAAAGATACCTAGAGAGCAAACCACCAAATCAAGGTGGTAAAAGTTACTAGCAAGACATTTAACTGTTCTTTGCTATTCTGCTGCCTGGGGGACCACAGCAGTTAAAACAGCTTTGAAGATGTGAGCCAAAACCTGTAAGGAAGGGAGACCTTCCTTTTGTAAATGAATAAATCAGTCAGCCACCAAGATATGGAAAAAAATCAGCGATGAAAATGCTAACAATCTTAAAATGAGAAAATGCTCATTATAATTTAACAAGAACTTCTGATTCAAATGTAAGTGTCATAAACTTAATCTATTTAATACACTCTCTAGTCTAATCCAGGCTCTAGTCCAATATAGGATTTTTATTGTGTAATATAAATGTCCTTATGAGCCTTGCAGTTTTGCTTCCCATCTCACCTTTTTCCACTTTGAGGCTACAACACTGATTCAAAATATGTGCATACCAAGCACTGTGTGAGTTTGGGAAAAATAAATAATGACAGGATGTGGGTGGGAGGCTGACTTGCCTTTCCCAGCACAATAATTACTTTTGAGAAAATGTTCCCCACATGCATTCTGGCAAATGTTGAAAGCCAGATGCTCCACATACAAGATTCTCACACTTAAACTGAGTAGTATTTTACTGTTGGGTCCTTTCTCAGATTTACAGGGCAAGGAACAACTTCCACTTCTCTCAACAGCCTCCAGTGAAATCATAGAATCACAGAAAGGTTTGATTTGGAAGGCACCATAAAGATCACCTGGTTCCAACTCATCTGCAGTGGCCAGGGACACCTTTCACTAGACCAGGTTGCCCACAGCTCCGTCCAGCCTGGCCCTGAACACTTCCAGGGATGGGACATGCACACCTTCTCTGGGCAACCTGTGCCAGTGCCTCACCACCCTTACAGTAAAGAATTTCTTCCTTATATCAAATATAAACCAACCCTCTGTCAGTTTGCAGCCATTATCCCTTGTCCTGTCACTACATGCTCCCTCCCGCCACTACGAGTCCCTTTCCAGCCTTCTTATCAGCTCCCTTTAAGTACTGGAAGGCCACAATTAGATCAGCCTGGAGCTTTCTCTTCTCCAAGCTGAACAACCTTAAGTCTCTCAGCCTGTCTTCACAGGAGAGGTGCTCCACCCCTCTGATCATCTTCTGGAAGTCATGGTGACTGACTCATTGTGTAAGCCTAGCTAGCCTAGGTCTATCACTTCCTTGAGAAAAGATGGCAGAATTCAACCTTATAGACTATTTGTGCCAGGCCAGGTGAAAATTCTGCCCTTCCCCTTCTGACAGCCATCGCTTCCACAAGGCACACTTTAATGTTGAAATACTCATTGGAAAGGTGCAATTGGGACAGTATATAAGGGTCAAGGACATAACATGAAGGGGACAGTAAAACATGGAAATAGATTGGGTGAGTTAGGGGATAGACTGCTTCCAAGTTTATTTTTGCGTTTGAGTGAGGAGTCAAGACTGTTTGAAGGTAATTTATGAACTCGAAGTGTTTGTGGTAGTGGTAGGTGGTGCAAAAAGGGGCAATGCTCAGAACTGTACCTTGGGATGCTCAGACTGGACATTAGGGCAACCGCTTCCAGGGAGATAGTGCAACACCTGAGCAGGTTACCCAAGAACTTGTGAAATCTCCATCTTGGAGGTTTTTAGTATTTACCTAAACAAGACTGTGTTTGTCTAGTCTGATGCTGGAGATTATCCAGCTTTGAGCAGGCCATGGGACTAAGCAACTCGAGAGGTTCTTTCCCACCAACTCTGCTGTGATGGGAAAAGTTTGGTCATGAATGAGGGAGGCACCACACTTCACCATGTCTACAGGCATGCTGCAGTCCTACATTCTCTGTTCATCACATCTGTTGCTGCTCCTGTGCTTAACCTGCTGGAAACCAGAGTGCAGGGTGAGGACTGGTGGGAGAATGGTGGTTGCTGACACAGAGTTGGGTTTTGGCCTGTTACTGAACTGCTTTGCAGTCTGTGCTGAATTTACTTATCTTCAGTGCCAGCTAGATACACTAAATCAGATTGTGCAGGAGTGTTGGATAAGGAAATATATAACAATTGATTGATAATCATGAATTTTGAGTAGACGCTGCTGGGACCTGCCTTCATAGAAGTTGTGAGATATCTGCTGTCACTGGAGCCACAGGCAGGATTTTGCTAGTCAGGGAGGAAAGGACTGGACACAGCAAATTGTGTGGACTCCTTGATAAACAAGCTCAGTGCAGCTGTTCCCTGTGTATGTCACCCACTAGTGTGGAAAAGAAGGTTTCTTGCACAATTAGCTGGAGAGAAAGTAGCTGTAGAAAGAGTCTGCACATATTATATCACTATATAAATTATTGAGCTGATGTTCTGGACATAATAGAGGAAACCCTTCTTTCCTCTGTCCTGAGGATGTCAGCTCTGAAAGTTTACACCTACTTCCTGGATGTTGTACCTCCTGTAGACTCTGCTTAGATAATTAATTTGCAATATTCATTAGCCAGAGGATCAGTGTAATAATATAGACAAACAGAAGGATTTCATGCTTATGTGTTGAGTCAGCTGTGGGTTTTTTCCTGTTTGTGGGTGCAGATGCTGTTGAACAAATGGCAAAAACCCACATAAACCCAACAACTAAAAACAACCAAGTATTTTGATGTTTATCTGGATAATATTTCTGAGGCATACTTACAATCATTAGTGAATCACAGGCAAGACAGAGCCCTGTGGCTGTAGGTACATAAGGGGCTCCGTGCTTTGTCTTCCCATCTGCAAACACAGACGATTCCCAGAACCGAGTGGGAGAGATGTGCTGTGCCTGATATCACTCATATTCTTCTCTCATATGCTCTATATGATCCAGCTAGATCCCAGTGCTTACAGGAGCACAGAAGCACAGGGACAACTCCTGCACGAAATCAGGCACCCATGAGATTTCCCCAAATACAGAAGAGATATGGAAAGCAGCTCTCCTCCCCAGCTCTCCTCTAACTCCAGGAGAGATATGTTGCTCGTGTTCCTCTGGTTTCCACTTTAACCTTT
Source organism: Picathartes gymnocephalus (assembly GCA_013390045.1). Lineage (NCBI taxonomy): Eukaryota > Metazoa > Chordata > Aves > Passeriformes > Picathartidae > Picathartes > Picathartes gymnocephalus. The sequence goes on from WEKY01042824.1 coordinate 8,493, forward strand.
TATAATAATTCCCTGAGCACTGGCTTGCCCCTTCACTGGTGAGCACTCCTGGTCACAGGGATGGCAGATGGAGGTGTATGCCCTGCACACTGCACTGTCCATGCCCACAGGGACCTCTAGCCAGAAGGGCCTGCCTATTTTGGAAATTACACTTCATACATGGTCACTTCCCTTATCACTGGGATCCAGTATTTGTGTGTGTTCCACACCCTCCTTCCCTCCCTTTTTTCCCAGAGGCCAACACAAGACCCCCAGATTGTGGAGACTTGTCACAGCACAGGCAGAAGAAACTTGTCTGAAGGCACAGGAGGTAGGCAGGAGTGTGGGCTGAGATACATGGTAGTAGTCCAGATCAAGAGTGCTTGGAGGATTTCAGAGCTAAAAACAGTGTCCACCTCATTCTCTTTCCCTCTGGCTGGAATGAAACAAAGAAGGAGCTGCAGCTCTGTGCTCTGCTCATCTGCACAGTTGTGCTCGCTGGACGTGTCTGTGCAGCAGGTACAAGGCTTTATTGAGGGAAAGCAAACCCTCAAGCAAACTCACGAACAGTTTTCCATTTCCTATGTCTGTTGTGAAAACTGTCATTAGTTTCTATTTTGGGTGGTAAATAGGCGCTATCATGGTGAAGTTGCTGTTTCTGTATCCCTCAGCCATCACTCCCAGCATCAACAAACTCCTGGGGTTGGGGCAGAGGTCATTTATTGCCTTTCCATGGCAAGGTCATTTATTCAGAGAGACATGCTGAACTACAGTTTTTGTGCAGGACTGTAAAAATGAAGGCAAGACTGTGGTTCAATGTACACTGTAATTCCAGGCACACCTTCCACTGCAACAGGTTCCCCGATTTCCTCCTGAGGATACATGTAGTACAGCAAGAATTTCATTCGGCAAGAGACAGTGTTTTAGGTGTATGGAGATATCTGACAATTAAAGTAGATGTCTCAAGGGATATGTGGCAAAGTCACCTACAAGCCCACCCCCAGGTACCCAGCTACTTTTGAGCTCTGGCTGCCAGCACTGAGGCACTTCGACTGTAGAAATACTGAAAGACAGATTAGAAAGTGTTGTCTTGAAAATGGTGGAAAGTTGTTTTATATCGACTTGGTGACTGTTAGCATTTTCTAATTTTCACCTTCAAAGCCCTGAATGGGCATATTTGTAAAAGGTCAAACGATAAAAAGTATCCCATGTGCTCCAAATGCAGCCTTTACTCTGCCTGGGGAATATTTTAGTAACCCAGTTACAGCAAGAGGCTTTTATTGAACAGAATAGGCAAAGGCAGAGGGAAACAGAAGACCTGTCATCCCTATGACAATTATATGTCTGTCTCTATTTGTGCAATCCAGCCTCTCAGCCTGATGAACAAGAGCCTTTGCATGGATTTTGAAAGGAAGCTGACCATCACCTTCTGTGATCTGGGTATTTTCTTGCATACACCTCCACTAGCCTGTAAAGTACGTAGGTCTTAACCTCTGCATGATGATGTTGTTCAGGACTCCAGTCCTGCCCTGAACTGAATTCTGGCTTTTTAATCTTTCTCCGGGGTTATTCAACATGTTTCACTTATACCTGACTTCTACTTTCAGTTACTTTTTGAGTCCACTACTTGCAAGTAATTGCATTTCCATCTGTTTCCTTGATGTTGCTTCCCTGTGTACCTTCTTACTGTATGCTCAATGAAGCAAACCTCAGGCATGACCAGCTCACATCTGTTTACTGCAGGCAATCTATAGGAAAAAGGCTCAGCCCAAGCAAACATGACTGAATAAATTGAAAGATGTTACTTATCCTTATTACAGGTGTTCTTCCTCTGACCACCTTTAAACTGGTGTGGAACTTTCTGTATAAATGCACTTTCACTTTCTCAGATGGAATTTTTTGAAGTCATTTTCTTGAGAAAATTTTTAAATTAGCAGGTAGGAAGGTATGCCTTCATTTCTCCTGTGTTTTCAGGTATGGGTACAAAAGATTTCCTTTTACCTCAGCTTTATAAAATGGATACACAGCAGATCATTTTCTTAAATAAAAATCCTTTCTTTCCTTTTACCTTTTTGAAGCAATTTCTTGTAAATTCAGGACAATGGGGTTTTTTATTACAGTCCATCCATACTCACACACAGCTAACAGGATGGATCAACTGAAAGCCTAACTTTTCAATATTGGTAACAATCTCTGTCTTCATCTGGCCCTCCATGCCTCCCCAGAGCCTGGCCTTTGGTTTGACTCCTGTGCAATGTCAGTGACCGTATCTTTGCCCCACAGCTCTCTTGCTCACTGCTATGACCACTCCACTGGAAGATGCAATGGACACCTTGATCAGGATTTTCCATCGCTACTCTGGCAAAGAAGGAGACAGATGCAAGCTCAGTAAAGGAGAACTCAAGGAGCTTCTCACCAGTGAACTCACTGACTTCCTTTCAGTAAGATGCAGCTTCTGAACCTCCTGAGTGACTGTTCCATGGGTTGGTTAAGCAGCTATCCAAGTGCTTGGACAGGAATAGCACCTCCTTGTGCAAGGCCCATCCTGTCACAGTCTCTCAGATAACAGATCTTTGTGGAGCTGTACAGAAGAATATGATGTCAAATGTCCCATTTCAGAAATGTGTTTTCAGAGCATGGTCGAGCCCCAGTACGCTCCCGTATACCACTGGCAGCAGAGATGGGTACTGGTGCTCTGCAGACTCCGCAGTGCTTTTGAGCAGAGGGCTAGGCCAGCCTAGAAGCAGTAGCAAGATCAATACTAAATAAAGGTCAGTTCATTTTTTTGTTTGTTTGTTTTTAATAATAGGGCACAGGTAAGTCCACTGAAGAATTAAATGCAGCAACCAGTTCTCATGAGACAGGAAAGTAGCTTGTGCACCCTGGTCACACAGTATTGCTGCGTATGTGCCCTGCAGAGACGTGCTAAGAAAATCCTTTCGGTGATAAGCTGCTGATTTGAATTTCTCTTTGCAAGTTTGTTATGTTCTACATCACACAGCATGGATGCTTTTATGGAATCATAAGCATTAAAAATAATGTTTTTATGTATCCTCTTAGTTGTAAAAATTACTGTGGACCCTATTACCACCAGCAGGATTTTCTTTACATTGTATCCATTTCCGCGAATTGGATTCTTTTAATCTTGGCTGTTGATTTATTATCATGAGATTCAATGTTGTTGCTCCCACTGAATGGGATGGTTGTTTGCCAACCAGAGATCTTCTGAATGTGATGAATGGATATATAATATGACCATTTGTGAATAACCTGTTGGAAATCTAAGTACTGTTTGTCAAGGGATGATACAGAGAAATGCGCTTTACAGATCCATCTTGACAAAAGGCATCCATATTCAGTATCTCCTAAAATCTGATTGATTCATTTCAGTGCCAGTTTAGTACCTCTATTCCTTCTAAGGGCTGCACTGTCTTTAGCTTCTGATGCTGTAGTGGCTAGAGATGTATTACTATTAAGGTGCATATTTGATGCAGCCTTTTAACACCAGCCTCGTAACATAGCAGTGGTGCCAGGCGTGTCAGAATTGCACATTCAAGATCTGCACAGCTAAGTCACTTTTCTTTCTCTCTAGGGCCAAAAGGACCCCCTCCTAGTCGATAAAATTATGAATGACCTGGACTCCAATAAGGACAATGAACTGGATTTTAATGAATTTGTCATTCTGGTTGCTATTTTGACTGTGGCATGTAATGATTTCTTTGAAGAACAGCTAAAGAAAGAGGGATTTTAAAAATCCTTGATATAATCAATCTCCTGACCAGAAATGCAAACAAAGAGTGCCTAGTTAGGAAGCCCTCATTGGTGTTTAGTGAGCGCAAACCATCATTCCTCCAACTGTTACTGCTCTAAGACATTTAAGGAACTAATCAGCAGCTGGTGTAAGCTGGACCACAGCCAGCTTATACTACTTGAGATGTGGCTTTTAATATTTCCAGCCTTTGCACTCCATGCCTTCATCCGTTGCCCAGGTCAAAGGCTTGGGGTGACAGATCATTTGGCAGAAGTTGAGACTTCTATTTCTTCCATGTCAGTGGAAAGTAAAAGGCACAGGAATGTTACTTATATACTTTCTGAATGGAAAAAAAATGGAATGAGACGTAACACTTGCAATTTAGTTTTCAGTCATTTTATAATAATCTTATTTTGCAGCTCAAAACCAGCAGATTCTTTTTAGCTCAGCTCTGCTGATTCAAAAACCTTTTTTAGATGCTGCTCCCCACCCTCATATTTCAGACATGGCCACAGCTGTCTCTTGCTGCCTGAGCATACAATACCGCTTGCCATAGTTACGGGTTCATTTCCTCCCTGTCTCCAGCTTCAATTTTGTTCTGTTGGCATTACTGCATCCCAGTAGTCAACCTCTTCACTTGGCATAAATGAATTTATTCGTATCATAAATTATTCAAATACATAGAAGATTCAGTCCACAAATTGCTTGGAGGGCTGATGGGAGGACTGGGTCTTTGGGGGAATGTGTAAATGCCTTTCTGTTTTCATTACTCTGGCATGGTTAAAAGGAGATCTTTTAGAGGACCACTTGTGGAGGATTTAATTATGGAATTCCAGGGTACAACCTTGTAATGTGAGTCATCTTATGGCAAAACGATTATTTATCTTACACTGATCCCCACTCTGTATGGAGGCAGGGGTTCCCCAGACCCCATGGCCAGGCAAAGAGAGACTAGGCCAACCCCTTCCAGTGTTAGCTTGCCCTTGGGTTGAATTAAGAGTATTTACACACTCCCATTTGAATTAAGCATACTTCTGAAGCCCTGCAAATCCTCAGTGGCAGGATATTGTGGCTTTTTTTTCTTGCATGGAGAGCTCTCTTATTTCCTTGTTATCTTGTTGGTAACTTCAAACTATAATAAATGGCATCTGAATTAAATGAAGATTTTCTGTTTGTGTAAGAGGTTATTAAAAAAACACTCCCCAATGAAGATGTGCCCTGCTAGGCAACATTTGAGGAATGTAGTTCACTTGTCTATCCTTCCCAGACCTCCAGACATCATTTAGTAAAGTGTACATTTGTATGAAATTATATAAGATTAAGAATATGTAATGGATTATAAGCAGGGAATTCTGCAGGGTGTAACAAGGGGCAGACATCATCCTAAGAAAGCACCAGCACCCAATGGTGTTATCCCAGAAGAAAAGCAAACTTTGCAATGGTGACAGAGCCACAGCATGCTTTAACCCTTCAGCAGCAAAGTTATAGAGGATTTACTTCATGTCTTCTAGACCAACATGACAGAAAGTACAAAAGTAAAACTGGCAACAACGGGACAACTTTTTGTCCCCTTCAGTGTCATGCACCTCAATATTGCAACTGTTGGACCAGGAAGGCAAAAGTATCAGCCAGAAAACATGAGACTGTTTTTATGCTTTCTCATGATTCCCAGACTGTTGTTAGTCTCTAAGCCTTTCCTTGTCCTCCAAGGGGAATTGAAAGAAGAGCAACAAGCAGAGCTTCAACTCCAAGCTAAAAGGAGGAAGATTATCTCCATAAAAAACCAGTTTCTTCTTTTAAAAATTTGAGCAAGAAACTTTCTGGAAAGAAGCTCCAAGAATATCATAAACGCTCTGCCAGTCCCTGATGAACCCTTGCACATGTAGCAGCCCATGTGCATAGCAGAATATGCTGGGTCACAGCTGGCAGCAGCAACGTGCCCTGGAGTCAGGCAGCAAGAGTCACTGCTGTGATGGAGAGGGCCAGTGGAGCCATCTCATCAGCTGAATTTACTAGGGATTGTGTGGATCCTAAGTCCTCTGTGGAAGCGGTTTACTTGCACATGAGCTGGAGGTGAATCAGAGAAGAATGACTCAAATGATCTTTTTTCCAACAAAGTTTTATTAAACCTCATAGATCACTGGTTTTGGCTTGTCTCGTTAGGTGTTCCTTGTTGCTGTTTTAACTGCAAGGACAAATGTTAAACTCTGTCAGTCCTGTCAGAAGAAACTTTTTTGTACAAAGACTGGAAACCAAGCAGAAAAGTAAGAAAACGCACAAAACACATTCAAAAGCTCAAACCCACAAAGCCTTCACACAATATGGGGCCCTGGGGTAAGACTTGCCATCCTATTTTTGGGCTAACTGTGGGCTGACCCACTGCACCAGTCACTATCTCACTCCTTTCTTGCAGGAGCCGACTAATGTTCCATTAACAGACATCGCTTCTAAGAAAGGTATATGAAGATTGCCTGAAAGTTTTGAATTGCCTCTGAGCCAGAAAAAACTGTGAGCAATCCTCTGTTCTGTAAGCACTCCTCAGGAAGGAAAATGGCACTGAAAGCACTTATATAGGCTATGCAAGATGGTGCCTACAAGGCCAACCTCACTATGAACACGATGTCCTGCAGATGTGAATATTTTGGGTTTTCCTGCTCTTCTTCAAACCTGAAGGCAGGATTTTTTTCTCATTGTTCGTTTTCCTGCTGACTTCAAGTCTTTCTGTAGTTCATGAATCTATGAAGGACTTTGAAGTTTTACATGCAAATCAAGCTTGCTCTGTGGCTTTCTCCAGAGTGCCTCAGCTTTAGGAATGATGTCTAATTACAGACATTTTTTCCATTTGTTTTATCAGGCTGTCTGAAAAACCAATAGAAAATTGAACACCAAAACATGGCCTAATATTTTCAAGTTACATCAAAGACCAATAAAAATACAACAATGCCTGACAAGATCTTTTCTATATATTGTGAAACTGCTTTGCTTGACATCTAAAGAGAAGATTTGCAGAAGATAAATTCCATTATCTTGAAAGCCTCAGCCTCTGGCATTTGCTTTTATTTCAGTTCAAAAGAGACTTCAAGTGCCAGTGCAACTGGCAACACAAATCTTGATGCATTACCTTTAGTAAATTTATAACTTCTTCAGATTCATTATCCAGCTACCAATCCTGAAGAGCTGTGTATGACACCCCCATGAAGACAAGGAGTTTGTAATGGAGCTGTGTCTCCAAGCTGTGACTTACCAGCTAGGTCCAGTAGGAAGGTACCACCTTTCCCACTCTTCAATGGAAGGTGTGGAAGTGCAATGGGATAATAATCTTCCACAACATTGTTTTCTCCTTATGAAGGTGAAAGACAAATTTGCCTGGGGTTGTGAGAAGGGAAAGAGAAGTGACCCCAGGAGAACCCAGCAGAACAGGTGATGTTCCCAGTAGCCTCTAATGTTATTAATTGCCCTCCACCAATTGTAGCAGTGCAGGTCAGCCCCAGGTCCCTCAGCCACCCAAGGCAGATCCCTTTTCCAGGCTCCATGCTACAGCATAAAGCATGGTGGGGCCAGAAGAAGAACTCTCAGGGACAGCCCAGAGTCCATAATACCAGCTCAGCTACACACATAAAAGATCCAGCTCCTCTTTAATCACAGCCTCGAAAAGGTTGGGTAAAAGGTCACATGCAAAACTTGTGTTTAAAATCAGATTAATCTATATAAAGATTTTTGACTGCCAGGAAGGTTTAGATTAAGATTTAGACTGAGATGTGACATCATGCGCATGTCTAATAAGGGCTTTGATTGACAGGCCATCAATTATTGCATGTGTCTTTAGGGATAATTAAGTCTGTTGAATAGCACTGTATTATTTGAAGAAAAAAGAGGTCATACTTTCAATTTTATCTTTCTTCTCCCACATGATATGGCATGAGAGAGAATGTTTAATTTATGATCTGGAAATCCATTTTTTGAAATTAATTCTGTCCACATCCTTTCCTCTGAGTTGGAGGATTATGGGCTAAAGGTCCTGGGCGGCCATCAAAGAGAGCACATGAATGGACTTCAGCAAAAATATTTTAAAAAAAAGAAACACCAAATACTTGTCCTGTTTAAATACCAACTCTCAGCCACCTGCAGTCAGTTGTGTATAAGGGGCAACTCCCAAGGAAGAGAACTGCAGCTGCATCCACTTATTTTGCCCTTGCAAGCAGATTCTCAACTGATGTAAAATGACAGAGCCTATTGCACTCAGTGGCATAATTTTGCAGCAGCTGAGAACACGTGCTTGAGACTCTAAATTAGCCTTCAATGGAAAGCTGTGTTTCTGTAAGCTGGTTGGCTAAATAAGGACATGTCTGTAAAACTGCAAATATTGCAACAAGACAGCAAAGAGGAAGACAAGGAGTAGTTGCTCAGAGCCCAGGTCTTTGGGAGAAAATCAGTGGAAAATGTTCCTGATACCCATTTGCTTTTAAATTCTAAGCTGTCCTCTCAGGTCCTGTTTGACTGCATGGGTTGCAGAGCAATCATCATAGTATAGCTTTCAAATATCTGCCAGTGGACTCTGCCTTCAAACTCCATGTATTGCTTTGACTTCACATTCCCAGTAGTTGCATGAACTCAGAAAAGCACTGCAGAAGAACACTGTGGCAGGAAAAATATCTGTGTGTAGAACAAGTTATAAAGGGCAGAAAAGCTACGGAACTACCTGGATCACTACTTAAGGTTGTTTTTTGGGAGTTGAAAAATGGCAAGAAGTTGAGAGTGCTGTTGAAAGATGTAAATTCCTCAGCTCTGGCTGGGGACATCAAGTGACAGTAGCAAACAGATCCCTGTGGCTGAGCAATGTGTCTGGATGAGACATCCATCCCAATGAACTATTGATGCCTTTGGTAGGTGAAAGCAGAACTGTTTTTGCCCTTGCACTAATGACCTAATTGTGCAGTTTTAGGAAAAACCTCTCTCTCAGGGGAGGAGTGTTTTTTGGTCATTTTTGATGCCCTAGGAGTAGTATTGCAAGAAGGAGAACAGTTTATGTTGGAAAGGAAAAAGCCTGCTACTGCACTTAAACAAAGGATGCTCTGTGACATTGCTAGCAAAGGTGAAGCTGCCTTTAGACTTCAGGAGGTGGAAAAATGCTGACCAGGTAATCTCAAGGTCCTTCAACATGTGTGATTTTTACACTGATAAAAAGTATTCCTGTACTTTCACCTAAAAATGTTTGGAGCTTAGCTGTTCAAATTGGCACTGCAGGCTGCACAGTAGTGGGGATAACTGCTAAGGAATCACATACATGAAAAATAAAGGACTATGCAGAGGGAGCAGTTGAAAGGATAAATATACCATTATGTTGGGTATGCTGACATCTCTTATCTGACTCATACTGACTGCCTGAATTGTGTAACAATTCACAGTGTTTCTGAACTTGGGTCCTTTACCGTAATGTCTAACACAACCAGAATTGTGTTGAATTACAGTTTTTTCCTGGATGAGAAAGATTCTCCTCAGGGAGAGTCACTTCAGAAATACTTGTCCTTCTTGGATAAAAAAAACCCCAAACATCTTAAAATATCACTTATGAAAGTGGTGCTTTGTCTAAGATAAAGTTTGTACTTCAGAGATTAAGCAAATTTTGTAACATGATATGTGAAAATACAGGGATTTCTCAGAGCATCTGAGATAATATTCTGTGTAATAAACTGGCTCAGCATTGAAAACAAAATGATGAAAGTTCTAGCAGCCCCAAGCTGAACAGGAAATCTGGGAGAGGAGGAACACAGGCTGTTGCTTTGGGGAGGGTCACTGGGAGAAACTGCAGCTGTGGGAAAGGGGATCTAGAACAGGACATGACCTAGGCCATGAGGGTTACACTTCCAAGCAAAGTCTAGATGCAGTAACTGTGCCATTTTTTGGAAAGGAGACTGTTCTTCTGCAAGGACACTGGTACTGATCAGAATAGCTGCTGCAGCTGCAAAGGCAAATATGATCAGATCCAAAAGGCTGCCTGGGGGCCATGCTGACACCTGTGTGCAGCTCTGGTGTTGAGGCCTTCCTGCACAACCCTTCTGTTTAGAGGAGCCACAGAGGAGGAAGGCCCACACTAAAATTCAACAGCTCAACAAACATGTGGCGCATCTCCTAACTCCAGAGCAATGGCATGTGCCTTTTCCAGTTACCCATTCTCATATCTCTTTTCTCCTTCCCGGGAAAAAAGTTTTCTCCCACTTCTTGGCCCTGACTGCTTTGTGTAGATGCTGGTTGACTCACAGGCAGAGCTGGTAGTAATAACCGCCCTCAGGGTAATCTCAGTGTCTGAATATAATGTTTGCTTGATTATTTGTAATCTGCTAAACTGTGAGTTTCACCCTCTTTGCTTTTAGCCAATGCTATAAATAGAGTGAATGCAACACATCATTAAAGCCTGCAAGATTCTGATAGGCTTTCAGTTCATAACTCACATGTGTTTGTCACCCCTCTAAACCACTTAACATGACAAATCACACCATCTCTTGTGTCAAACTGCCCAGAGTTAACAAGCTACTCTTACCTCACCTTGTGGAAAGTTCAGCTCTATTTAAAGCCGATTTAGACACATATAGAGAAGTAATAGGAGTGGTGTTACAGAGAGATCTGTGGTGAGGCTTGGAAGAGGCTTCTCACACCCAGCACAAAGCTGAGGCAGACAGGTAGCAACAGAAATCAGTGATGCAGTTGCCCACTGATTACAGAGGGAGGAGACCTGGGCTCAGGTTGGATCATGGACTGTTGGGACACCTGCCTGATACTGAAACAGACACAAGAGTAAAGGACTGAAGCACAAAATGTGATCTCAGACTTTGTGTTTCTGCTGCTGGAAATGCTCTCCTTCAGCTGTCATTGCAACTCTAATTGGATTCTTGCAAAAAGGACATATTAAACCATTGACAGGGAAAATTTACTTACTTTAGTCATGCTGAATTCTCTTTTTCCTATTGCATGTCCATAGTCCAGGTGCTTAAACTGGGCCAGGAGCAGGAGTTTCTTGCATGTTTGTCTTTGGCTCAAAAAGAGTTTGAAGCAAAGTCTTGTGCACATCAGTATCAAGGACGTGGTTTCCTAATGGCCTTCAGGACTGATTTGCTGTACAGTCTTCCCCTTGCTTTCTTTTCTGTGGTGTTATTTCAAAGCAGTGACTGATTGTGATTTAGCAAAGATAGGACAAAAATTCAGCTTTCACTGTAGCATTTGTGACACTATAGAGACACTAGATTTCTTTCTCACCTTTTTCTGGGCTAACTGATCCCAGTGTTCAGAAACAATACACTGAAGGATTCACAAACAGTTGAACATATATAATAAGCTACAAGTGATGTGTAGCAATCTCCTACTCTTGAAAGACACTGATATTGGTGTGAGACCTGCAGCCCCATGATAAAAAGACAGGAATGACTAGTACTATGTCTCCCAGACATCATGAAGGAAATGAAAAGCTAACCCCTGAATGAATTCTCAGTTACAGTGGGAAAGAGCATAAGGGAAATAAATGTGGCTCAGCACAATATTTAGCAGCTGACATGAGATGAAGTTTAAAGAGTCCAGTCAGATGTCTCACACTGTGCATGACCCCACACGGCATCTCTTCAGCCGGCACTGAGCAGTAGTGAGAAATCAGCATGAACAGCTGAGGACAGAGTGCCTGAGGGGCAGGACTGCTCCTCTTCACCGGAGCAGTTGCACTGCAGTCTCACTGCTTGCTCTTCTCAGTTCAAGAAACCACAGACAAGTCACAGACAAGCAGAGGAGCCCCCACGGGATATGCAGCAGCCAGGCTGATCCCTGTGCTGTGGAGCTTGCTCGAGATTGTGTCTATACAGGAAATATTAACTCATGTTTAAGGTCCCGATGCTAGAGAGAGGTTTGGTCTGCTCCAGCCACTTGTGTAAGAAGTCAGGCTGCAGCTGAGGAGCAGCAATGGGCTGGGGACCCATGAGACCCTTTTTGAGAGCAGAAAGGGTTCATGACACCTGGCCCCTCTTTGCAACAGGGAGGGATCCCCTTAAGGAGTGTCTGTAGCTCAAGCACTTCTGGCCGGGAAATCTCACTACCGAGCACTTCATGTGTATTCTTCCTGTAACAACTACTTCCACTTTTTAGGAGAAGAAGCTGCATTCACCATCTGTATTATAGGACAGAGCATGATTTGATCACTGTGGGGGAGGGTAAATGGAGTTTATCTCACTACTGTCTTTATTCAGCTTTATTTTCTATAGCAAGTATTTCTTTTCTATAACAGCTGACAAGACACCTACAAGCTTTGAGGACGAGTGGGGCAGGCAGGTCCTCCAAAGCACGTTCCTGAAAAGCCTACCCATGAGCACTGCTCTAACAGCCCAAGGCCCTGCAAAGGCTGGGATGCTTAAACAGTACTATCCTGAGCTGCAGCAGAGCAGAGTGAGTGATGCCCTGCACTCAGCCCAGACTCTCACCAGCTCCGTGGCTTCCCATCATTTCTCCCCAGGAAGGAGGCTACTCGCGGGGTAAGTTGTTAGCAGATCACTGTGCCAGTCAACTGGACTATTTAGCCTGTGGCAGGGTGTCACTGGGGAATGCATTTTACCGTGTCAAACAATTCGATATTAACAAAAAAATTTGTCCTTCAGGGTGTTACCATGACTCAACTCCGTGAAAGAAAAATGACACTCTCCTCATTCACCAAGGGTTTGTATCACATTGAAGGTGCTTATCCCTTCTGAAATGCTGCAGGGGTGTTTTGAACCCAGTTCAAAGTGATTTTTCTTTGCTTCGTTAGTCACATTCCCATCTCCTGAAAATCTCAGTTTCTGCAAGTGACTTAGCAAAAGCAGTGCTCCAGCAGGCAAAGGGAGGGTAGAGGGGAAGAGGACCTGTGATACATTGAGGAGGCAGGAGAGCTGAGTGAGAAGATGGCCTCACATCTTCTCTCTCCCTCTTGACAGCTGGGATGCAGGGCTGGGAGATGAACCCCCTCTTTCCCCTTTGAATGGTCACTTTTGGGGGTCTATCTGCTTGAGCTCCGTCTGAGGCAGCAGAGCCCCAGCCAGCAGCAGCAGCTGCATCTCTTTGCATGTGATTCCCCATCCCATCCCAAATACTTGCCTTCCCCAAGCATTAGAGCTGCACAAAGGAAAGCATTTGAGATGGGGGGCTGAGAACAGCCCTGTGTTTGAAGACAAAGAGTTACCCCAGGCACTGGGAGGCTTTGTGATGAGGCTGGTCAGGATGTCACCATGCTTCAGCAGCTCCTGCTGAGCCCAGAGCTAAAAAGTGGGAAAAAAAAAAAACAACTTAGCACTTCTGTTAAAATTAAGTTCCACATCAACAGCAAAGGGTGACTGAGCTCAGCTTTTGCACCAATGTTACACAGAATATTTGTACACTCAAACTCCACGGTGTTGCATAGGAATTTCAAAGTCACCATAGGCCCTGTGTGACCAATAAATGATAACAGATATGAAGGCAGCTCCTCTTGTCCCTCCCACCACCTTGTTTATTGGAGAAAGACAGCCCCCTCACTTCATCTGCCAGGATGTCCTCCAGACTGTGGGGCTTCCTGCTTGTCTGGGCACCTCCACCAGTGAATGTTGTGCTAAGCCTGGATCTCAGCTATTCATAGGCAAGAGTTTAAACTAGGCTGACATCACTGTTGGTATGCTTCATTCTGAGTAGATCACCTCACATCTGGTTTAATAGACTCATAATATTTTAGCTGCAGTGCCATGTGTCCTTCACTAATTTTTGGAGTTGAATTCTGAAATCTGAAATCTTCAGTAACAAATTCACGCACAATCAAACATTCTGTCCTTCACTGAAGACCTTCAAGGACTCCCAGCAAGATGATGTCCCAGTATGACCATTCAGGAGGTACTCAAGCAGTCACACTCCCACCATCAGAGACTTTTAACTGCTGGGACCCAAGCCCCTTCACAGTGGGCAGCTCCAGTGAGTCGATGGGTCCCCACTCCCTACACATCCCACACTCACACAGCGGACCAGCTTTCCTCACCAGCTCAAACCCAGGTTTCCCACAGCAGACTCTCAGACCTCTGTCTCCTTAAAGTAATTTTATAATGGTGCAGCAACAGAATGAAAACCTCGAGCTGGTGCCTCCAGAGAGGAACTCTGAACAGAGGAACACCTGGGCTTTTATACCCTCACAGTCTATGTATGTGAAGGTCTGTGATCTTCCAGCTGAGTCCTCGCCTCTTGCTGTATCTCCGAGTGTCTGGTCACCTGGCTGGTGGCACAGGTCCCTGGGCCCCTTCAGCAGTTCACGGTCTCTTCCTTTGGGCTCGGACTCCTGCCCCACAGAACTCTCACTGCAGCTCTCACTGCAGCTGCACACCGAGCTCCCTGCACTGATTATTCCTCAACACTCAGAGTCTGAGGTATAGGTTGGGGACTGCCAGGGCAAACTGGGACACTGCAGCCAGAATTTGGGATTAGATTCTGCAAAATGCCTCTAATGGGGGCAGTGGAGGGGTCAAACTATAATTTTAACCTTGTCAATCAGCTTATCAATCTCTTTAGAGAGTGAGAAAAAGAATAGCAAGTAAGGCTGGGCTCCTCTGCAGCCCTTTCTGATTGCTATGGTCTCCAAGGCACCTCTCACCTTCTTGATTAACCTTCCAGCCATCTTCTGATGCAAACTGAGACTAAACGCTGCAGTTTTCCAACAAAGTTTGCAGTGCCCAAGGAACTTCAGTGGATTTCAAATTTCAAACTGCCTTGCATAATCTGCTGATAATCCTTGACTAAAATACATTATTCAAACAATTCAAGGTAAGCACATGAAGAGAATCGATTCAGTCTCACTTCACGCAGTATTAATTATAAATTTCTACAAAGCAATTCTACCAACCTTTGAATCCAACCAGATGCCAAAGTTCAAAAATAATGTTTTCCATTTCCTCAGTAATTTTTTTTCTCAAAAAATCACAGAAGTTTCATGCAGATATGGAACAGTATTTTAGTTTACAATAAAGCAAACTGTTAGATAAGAATTACATCATAATAAGGTCAGAGCCACAGGTGTGCAGATAGAATAATATTATTATTTGTTTTTCAACCAACAAATGAAACAGTGAAACAGTGAGCAAATGTTTCTGATATCTATAAATCCTCGCAATGAAACCAGGAGCAAAAAACTTTAAACTTTGCAAGCCTTGCTCATATTATTTGTACGTTTTGTTGAGCCAAAGTGACATTTGTCAAGAAAGGCTAGAACAAAAGGATACATTAGCAAGAAGCCTGAGGTGGGAAAAGGTAGTCACTCTCCGCAGGGTATTGATGGCTCATCCTGGTCAGGGGAAAACAAGAATATACCCTACATCTAATACCACTGCTGAGTTCCTGATTTTTAGTACTCTGCAGAGTTATGAATTTTCACTCACAGGCTCAGCTTTTAAAGGTATTCTCAGGTTTCACTTGAAGATCAAAGCTGAAGCAGCATCAGGAGTTCTGTGATGAATATGCCTTTGGGAACCCCAAGTTTTCACAATTTCTGTATGAAAGCTGCTTCTGGTGGGGAGAGCTGTCTGGTTTTGCCTGTATACCTGCTGCAGGGCGCTGGAGGGGTGCTGGCACAGGCTGCAAACCTGCCTGGGATGCAGGGGTGCCCACCCAGGCCTGGCCAGAGGGAAGCCCCTGGCACAGGCACTGCAGAGAGCTGCGTGCCACAGAGCAGCAGAAGGTAGGCAGGAAGCCCTGCAGGTCCGAATTACCCCGGGACTGCCCCGGGAGGAGGGAGGGATGCTCCTCGTTACTCGCTTTGGAGTAACTGGAAATAAACATAGTGCATGAGTGCCCCATATGCGCAGGGATGGGCTCTCTTCCCCAGAGGTTTTCAGCTATTCCACCAGACAGGTAAGTAGGAAAGACAGCTACCACAGAGGGGAATTCAACCGTCTTGAAAATTTGTGGCTGCAATTTGGACCCTTGTCATGCCCACGTACTGTGTCACTGCGAGAGGAATTCAGTTACCATGGGTTACCCTATCAGTACGGGGACCAAGTGCCTCCCCTCCCGACAGCTCTATAAAAAGAGTCGCTCCAAGACACCCCAGCGGCTTCTGCATACCGGCACAGACCCGGAGAAACTTGGCCGCAGGGGGACGGCCGCCAGAGGAGGTGTCAGCATGCCGTCTGCTTTGCAGTTTCAGTGCCACCTCGTTCTCATCTTCCTGGCAGCCTCCAAGGGAGAAACCAGATATATAGAGGTGAGCAATAGGGCTGATGATTAAACATCTCGCTGTACTTTCAGCTGCTATCTTCTAACTTGTACTCTCAGCTTTCAAGCATTCTGCTTTATTCTCTCTCCCTCTCCAATTCCTACTTCTCCCGCATTAAACTTAACACCTGGGTAACATTAATGCAACAGTCCCACATGTTCTCTACTATTCCTCTATTTATTTATGCTCAGCAATTTTGCTAAGGATTTAAGAGACTCTCAGTGCACTTAGCTGCTGGGCTCACCTCTTAGATGCCAGGTTTATTTCCCCTCTACTGCAGGTTGGCAGCTTTCTGCCTGAGTTCTTCCACAGCTGCACTGTTTCTGGAGGAGGGATGTAATGTGCTGTGCCTGTTCTTGAGAGGTGCGGGGAGAGGGCTGCATTTCACTTTGCCCCAGATTCTTTTTGCCCTCCATCTTCAACCAGGTGAGGGATGCTGGTGAAGATGACCCCTTCCTACTACTCAGTGAAGATCTGAAGCGAGAGCTGTCTGCAGGACAGATCTACCGGCGGTCACTCCGTGAGTTTCTTTGGTGCTCTGGTAGGGACTATTGGCAGGTGGGAGAATCCTGGGGGTACCTCAGGAAGGGGAAAGGGCTAATTGGGAATGACAGAGCTGCAGGAGTTTTTTGCAAGACTAGGGAGAAGAAGGACAAAGCATTAAACTTGCAGAAACCTGTGGTTTGAGTCAGAGGATTGGGGTTCACAGTTGCTAGTCCCAAATAACTGGAGTAGGACGGGGATTCCCCACCCATCTGCCTAGGCAGGGTCACACTGCCAAGGGGTGGGGCAGGTGTAGCAGCTGTGATTAGAGAGAAATCTGAAAGAATAGAGTGCCTGTGTAATTGTGCACATATACACAGAGAGTCTTCTGCTCAGGGATGCATTGGCACACCATCCCCCCACATCCCCCCGCATCCCCCCGCCGCACGTTTCTGCTCTCACCAGCGAGTTACTATTTATCCTCTGATGCTCAGCAGGCTCCTAATTGCTTCAGCTGTCTCTCCCTGTCCGCACGGCCTGCCAGACCCCAGTGTGAGGGCGTCTTTCCTATCCCCCTCCTTCCCAGCACGGTGGGAGCTGGCACTGCGTCTCCCTCCAGAGCAGGCAGAGGCAGCAGCCCTTTGTCCGTGCTCCTCCAGGGTGCATTGACATGCTGAGTATAGAGGGGCAGTTCACCTTCACCGCAGACCAACCACAGCTGCACTGCGCAACCTTCTTCATCGGGGAGCCCGAGGAGCTCATCACCATACACTACGACTTCGTAAACATCGATTGCCAAGGCGGGGACTTCCTGAAGGTAAGGAGCTGCAAGTCTCTGCTCTCCTCTGACTTGTGAGGTGTCTGCTGTGTGCAGGGGGCAGGCGAGCGCATGGGCACGTCTGTGTGTGTGTGTGTTTGTGTGTACAGAACAGGCTTGCACAAAGCAACCACCTCTGGAATGGCTCTTTCTCCTCCCTGAGGCACTCTGAGTGTGTGTCCCCCCATCACCACTCCTCCAAAGCAAAGTCAGATGCGGGATGAGGATCCCTCTCCAGACTACGGCACTGGCTCTTCTGAACTTTTCCAGGAGCACCTCTATGGGGTACCGGGGGGAGTGGCTGAAAATTTGGTCAGTAGGATTTTCTTATTGCACTGAGAATCACATGAGCCCTGCAGATAATGATTATGATACAGATAATGTTATTGCACTGGGACCTCTGCTCACAGGTCACTTAGCATCAGATTAATAGTGAGTGGATCATTGCAGGCTTTCTTTAAAATTTCCCTGCTAGAACTTTTCAGGACACTGGCTCTGAACAGAAAGAGGCTCATGACTCAGAGCCATTTATATTCCAGTGTTTAAAAACTTTACCAGCACGTTTCTCTGGCATGCAGGAGCATTCACCAAGATCTGAACTCCATCAAGGAGAGAAGGGGAGGCTCGATGGTCCCTGGCTCCCCTCACCTTGCACTTTGCCCTTTTGCTGAGCTGGCAAGGCACAGAACAAACCACATCCCATCTAATGGCAAGCTGAGGTCCAGGAACAGGGAGAAGGAGGAAAGCTGCCCTTTAGTTCTTTCCTTGTCTCCTGCTCCCTTTATCCTGGAGAACTCGGTGTTTCCATTCCATACCTTGGCTGAGATCTCTCCCTGCGTGGCTACAGGGAGGCTGATTTCAGTCTCTTTTGGGTCTAAGGCTTTTGCACCTGGACTTATGGTCACCCATGGAGGCTAGAAAAATGCCAAGATATCTTTTATGTTTTATTGAGCTTTCCTTTCTTTGGCAATGGTGTCCCAAACTTCTGTTATATTGCTATATACCTACAGGCAACTTTTCCCTCGTGTAATTTGAGCACCTGCATCTCATTACTTCAGAAACTTACAGTTCTGACAAACCCAGAAACAGGCCCTAATGGTTGTTTTCATCAGGAAGTCCCACATACTCACATCAGAATTATTGACTGAAGTGATGGCTGAATCTGGTCCTTGAATTTCGGGAGTATTGACTGAAGTGTTTTAGGAATTACCCTGTGAGAGCAGCTAAGAGGGAATTGAAACAGCAAGGCAGGCAACTGCGTATCTATGCTAGAACTAATATGTACTTCTACTTCTGACACGTTTCTCTGAAGATGGTGAGGAAAATTGTTGCTTTTTTTGTTATGAAGGAGAGATTTGTAGAAGTTGATGCTTAAGGTCCAGACAAATAATGCAGGATTTGTTTTGCTTTCTAGTGGTTAGGATGAGTTGAAAGAGCCAAGAAAAGTGAGAGCAAGACCTCTGCCAGTAATTCCTCCCTAAAGTTTTTTTTGTATTCCAATATCTCGGGAAGGCCACCGGCACCGTTGATGACAAGCAGTAAAACATGGATGGTGGAAAATTACAGGCCAGATCAATTGACATAATGCCCAGAGTTTGAAAAGGTTACTTATATTTCTTGTGGTTCCCAAATCAAAAACTTCTCATAGTAACAATTAAATTCCAAAAAAAAGAATGTGATGATGCTGAAGCAAAAAGAGATACTTCCCTCAAAAAAAACCCACCCCCCAAAAAAACAAAAACACAAACAAAAAAACCCCCAAAACAAACAAAAAAAAAACCAACCAAAAACTAAAATTGTCACCTGAAGGAGATAAAAACAATATTAAAAGTTATATGTATCCCTTTCGTAAACACCTGTTGAAGCATGAATAATTAGTTAAATGTTAGGAAATCAATAAATACAGAGACATTATGTTTTCAGTTTGTGGCTTTGAACAGGTTATATGGTATCAAAAGAAAAGAAAATTAATGTTTCTGTTCTCTGCTAACAGACCAATAAGCAAAAGCCTTGTTTTATATTATTGAACCTCTGTAGGTGTTTGATGGATGGATACTCAAGGGAGAGAAATTTCCCAGTTCCTTGGACCATCCCCTCACCACATCTCAAAGATATGTAGACTTCTGTGAAAGTGGGAATATTCAGAGGAGCATCAGATCATCACAGAATGTGGCAATGATCTTCTTCAAGATTCAGCAACCGGGCAATGGATTTACTGTCACAGTCAAGAAAAACAGCAATCTCTTCCGTAAGTCTGCATTTCATGCCAGCAAAGGGGCTTGAATTTGGGGCAGGAAGCAAAGAGAATGTGTTGCTTTGCACTGAATTTTCTCAGAGTTGGTTGTCTGTACTGAGATGGCTGCAGTAAGGCAGGTGGAGCCATGCACACCTGCATGCCTGCAGGCTTGATTCAGGCTTAGTGTGTGTCCCAAGAAAATAAAGGGAGCTTGAGATCACATAGGCTTCCATATGCAAGACCATAAGGCTCTTTCTTTCAAATAAGATCCCTCCCAATCTAATATTGGCATGTTCCAACACATTTAGCTAGAACAAATAGTATTAATTTACCAACTTCAATCCCAACATTTTCTAGATCTGGGTGAATAATGAGGAAAAAATATTTGAAAAAGTTCAACAGTAAAGTCAGTGTATTGAATCGTTATGTGGTAGTTATGAGAGATATATGATCACAAGGGTCTGTCTGCAAGTTCTTTCCCTAAGTGTCTGAGCTGGCAAGGCACAATTTAGCATAGAATCATAGAACTGGTTGGGTTGAAAGAGATCATAAAGATCATCTTGTTTCAACTTCCCCACCATGGCCAGGAATGCCACACACTAGACCAGGTTATTCAGGGCCTCATCCAACCTGGTCTTGAGCTCCTCCAGCAGTGGGGCACCCAAAACTTGACTGGCAACCTGTTCCAGCACCTCACTTGAATTGTTTTTTCCTGAGAGTACAGGACATTTGACAATTACTGTTCAGGCCAGTCTGATTTATCTGCCTAACGTCTCAAAGTGACCAAAAAAAAAAAAAAAGTGACCACATATCTGCCCTGCCCTGTCCTTACTCCAAGTTATTCAGACTTAAGCCTGCAGGCTGGGTCCCCACTCTGGTGTGGCTTCATGCCCATGGATGTGATTATTGTATTCAACTGCTGGAGGTGGCTGGTGTCTTTCACCATCCTGCTGAAGCAGCTGCAGGACCCCAGATCTGTGTCTAGGACCCCTTGGGTTGCTCACATAGATGATAAGTCACTGCTTTACCTGAACTCTTAAATTTGAACTTAAAATCATTCTCTCATTTCAATTAGATATTTTGCAGTGTAAGGAACTCCAGTTACGAGGAGCTGGATAGGATTTAGGGGGTTGCTGGCAATATCAGGCAAAAAGCTGTCAAAACTAAACAAAATCCCTCCCTCCACCCATGTTCAGCCTCCTTCAAACTGACAAACTGTATAAGCCCTTGACAGCATGAGCCCTTGATGTTTGGATTTTAGGTGTGATCTCTTCTATTGACTTCTTCACCCTCAGGTTCTGCCAGACCTCATGCTATGTAGTAAACAATGGGGAGGGAATTTTTAAGGAACAAATGCTATGAAGGACCTCAGAAAGTGCCACACACATTTTTTTTCAGTATTTGATTGTAACTCACAGTAATTAAACTATCTCTGCATTTTTAGTACTGGAGTTATGTAGTTTTGCTACATGCAGTGATGCCTGCACAAGTAATTCTTGTACCTTTTCCTGTGTCCCAGCTTGCAATGTCATCTCGCAGACTCCCTCAGGAAGGTTTACCATGGTCATTCCTCACCAGCACAGAAACTGCAGCTTCTCCATAATCTACCCAGTGGTGATAAAAATATCTGATCTTATCCTGGGACATTTAAATGGTCTCTTTTTAAAGGTGAGTTCTTTATTTCCTAAGAAAATATTGGGATGTGCTGTTTTTCTGGGCACAGCAGAGGGAAGGCTGTGGCGCTGGCTGCTAAGGCATGCGTGCTGCAGACCACTTGTGTGCACGCTGAGGGCTCTGGTTTCTCCCAGAGAGGAGAACTGGGGCTGTCTCTGTCACTATTATCTCTGTAATATTCCAATGGCAGCCAAATTATGCAAAGTACCATTAATGAGAGCAACAACGGCTTGCCACAACAAAGGGTAGAGGATTTCATTATAAAGAAAAGAGCATTCTCCCTGAGAGCTGTCTGTCTTTATTTAAATTAATGAAAGCAGCAAACGCTCTGAAGAGAGAAAGGAGACATTAGATAGCAAGGTATTATCACGCACAAAATACGAACGTGCTCACAATTGATTGCCTGCTCCACATGCTGAGCATTCTCTGCTCTGATCTGGGGTATTTGGTGACAAACTGGCAGAAGAGGACAGGACCTGTTGGCGGTACCTGTGCCTGGGAGGTCGAAGAAGGTGCCAATTCCAAAATATCCAGAAGAATAAAGCAAGGAAATTCATTTTCTCCTCCCAGTGAGCCTGGCAGCCTGAGTTCTTCAAGGAGATTGCCAGTGTATGAGCAAGCCAGGCTTTGAGAGATGGGCAAGTGAATTAGTTGACTTATTCAGTGGTGAGCAAAAAAGGGCAACAGCAAAGGAAGGCAAAGAAACCAGGCACTTAAATAGCAGCATAGGGGTGTGACAGCCCAAAGGTGCTCAGGCTGTCCATGCAAGATATTTTTGGAAACAGCATTGATTTCAGGAAAATCGTGGGTCTAATATATAGTAAGCCATTGTTTTCAGAAAAAAAATACTCTTTTTGTTAATTTCTACCTTAATTGAACTTTAGCACAGTGGTGCATTTTAGCATTTTTATAGGAATAAGTATGGTATAGTGGATTTGAAGTTCCTGCCTGCCAGCTGAATGTAAGCATATGTGCAGCCCCTGCCGGCATTAATTTGATTATATGTCTAGGCACCCAGAACCCGATTGCTTATCTGCATTAAAAGCACTTGAATCAACACCTTATCTACTTGTCAGTAATTTTCAAATTCTACTTAGGTCTTTCTTTGGAACCCCTTAAGAAAATTAACTTACTAATTTCAAATCAAGGTAGTACTGCTTAGGATGAGAAACTGATTTTGCACAACTTTAAGCAAAGGGGATTTCTAAAACCTATTGTTAGCTGCAATAATGTCTGGAGACCTGCCACATTTTGAAGATGAATGGTAAATAACTTCTATCCTCTGCCTTTTTAAGAAACCATCCGCAGGCTGTGCGGGAGTGGGAGATTTTGTAGAGCTTCTTGGAGGAGCTGGCTTAGATCCATCCAAGATGTTTCCACTAGCTGACCTCTGTCACTCCTTTCATGGGTCTGGTAAGAACTTCTTCCAGTTATCTCCACATAATAGAATAATTAACCATAATAAGACATGCACAGACCCCCACACACATCTGGACTTCCTGCTAGACTGGTGAACTTCACATCTAGCAGAACATGAGAGCTAAAGCCATCCAAGCCTGTGTGGCTGTGTGTTACAGCACACCCATGGCCACCTTCATTTGCCCCTTTAGTAATCCTTATGATAATGCTGAATTAGACGTATTTTTAAAATCCTTCTCCTATGACAAAAATAAATATTAGAATGTCAGCACATAAAAATGTCTGAAAATTCACAACAAACAAAGGCAGATTGTTACATTTTCAGTTAAGGAGCTTTTGTCTCATTTACTCAGTGTTTCCAAGGCCTTTTCTGCTGCAGCTGTAACACATACGCCAAAAGCCTCAGAGCTCCTATTCTCTACTTTGAGCCCTACTGGGGCTCTGAACCTGTTTCGCTATCATGCTGGTCCAGTGACTTCTTTCTCCCCATAAAAATAAGCATTTCCAGTTTCCCTAATATTCAATAGGAGACTGCAAAGTGTGGAAGTGATATGATAGACTAATCCCGGTGGCACACCTGTGATATCTCAGGAGTATCAACAGGGCACTGGAGAAGCAGCATTTCCACAGAGTTGCAGAGCAGGAACGTGCCTTACCCTTGTGGTCTCCCTTGCCTTTCATCACATCACAACTTAACAGTCCAGGCACTGCTCAAAGATTTAACTGGTAAGTGCTGCTGTTGAATGATAATACTGAGCACTGAAATGAGACTAAAATGTGTTTTTCCGGTGATGTGAAGGAAGTCAAAATCCATCTCAGCAGCTCCTGCTCTCCCAGTGACATACCAGATTTCTCCCCAAGTGAGGAAGGTGCTCCAAGTTCCCCGAACAAAAAGGTTTTGCCAAACCTCCGCTCAAATGGCTTGTCTAAAGCAGCAGTTAGTGACACACCCAATTTCCCCTCAGAGTGAGTCCACGTGCTGAGCACTACCATTTGAATTTGTCATGATGGGACCCTCACATGCCTTTGTTCCTGTGGAGAATGTCCTTACACATAAAACCACTCATCCCTCTAACAGGAAACTTTTCTACGCTGCTAATTTTGGCTATCTCCAGGATATAGTGCCGTAACCCTTACCCATCACTCATGGTATCTAACAGTAGCACATAGACGTGGAGTGGCATTTGCATGAGGGAAGGATACTTGATTAAACACCCAAGCATTGTAAAGCAAGAATAACAAAGGCAAAAGTTAATCAGCAGTATCACCGCTGGCAGGTCATTATGACACATGATTTTGCTTTGTTCCCAAAATTGCTTGTATCGGTGCATTATAATTCCCATCATTATATATCTCTTTTCCCTCACTCTCTCTCATATAAATGTATCTTTATAGCTCGTTTATATCTCTTTTCCCTAAACAGCCCAAATGAAGATTGGCTGTGACAACACTGTGCTGCGAATGGTCTCCAGCGGCAAACACATCAACCGTGTGACATTTGAGTACCATCAACTGGATCCGCAGGAAACAGAAACAAGAAAGGAGAACAGCATTGAGGAATTCTGCTTTCCTAGTATCTGAGAAACCAGGACACACATCTTCCCATAGCTAATGAACATAAAGTTCTATAATAATGTATATTTTCCTCTAACTAGCTGGTGGTGTAGAACCTTTCTATAAGCATAATTCTTTTTTCATACAAATCAGTCATTCCCATCAGCAAGCAGGAGAAAGCAACAAATGTATCAATCTTTGTTATTATCATTATATTCTTTCTGCAATGTTTAAGCTCATTTACCATATCCAAAATCAATAGCAAGAATAGAAGGGTAAGTTTCCTGTATAAATATTATTAGGAAAACAGACAAAAACCCTCATCTGGGGATATATGAAACTCATAATAAATGTAAACTTCATGCAGCAGCTTTATCCTTTTATATCAAGTATAAACAAGCAAACAAAAAAAAAGGTGGTGAAATACAATTCCAATTTTGTAAGAGGAAGCCCAACATTAGTGTGAGTAAAAACTACTGGTTTACTTATGACTTTAAATGTACTATTTATTTCTAATGATATGTTTTTAACAAAAATTTATAGCATGAGACTTCCTTACACGAATCCAAACATAAATAAATACATTCAAAGAGTTGGCAAATTGTTCTTATGTTGTGTTTTTTCTGAAGAGATCTTTTAACATACTGATTGAATTTCCTAAGCCTTGTGCAATTTTCTCAAATTGAAAATTTGGAATACGTGTTGCTGAAAAACTGAACTATTATGAGCAAAAATTTGGTATCTCTAGGTTGGTTAAACCTCCACACAGAATAAGTTTCAGTAGTACACTTACTGGTACCTTCTCTCTTTCAGATTTTTTGGTCAGGTGTCCTGATGACCTGTGAAGGCCAGGATAAAAAAATATAGATTTATTTTTTCCAGGCCTTTGGTGTCATGGAAAAGGAGTGTCAGCTTTGAAGAGCTCTGGGAAGCACAGCAGAGTACCAGAGCTGTGTCCTAGCTCTGAGAGCAAGGTCTAATTGGAATGTTTTCTGGGAGTGATACCGGGCAGTAGCAAGAGCAAACTGTTCCTCCTCCAGGGCTCAATTAATGGTAAAACCTGGTTAATCCAGCTGCATTCCTGAAATCTTTCACTATAAATTATGGCTCTTAATTTCACAGACATTCACCCAAAATCAAGTGCCTTGATAAATCAGCAGCTCTGCTGTTAATCTCCCTGACTGAAATGGGTGAAAACCACAGGATGCCTTGGACTCTCCCTCTTTTGGTTTGGGAAGCCCTGTTTTTGTGATTGGCTCATGAACAGATGGATGTCTTTGGTGAACTGGTCAGACTCAGGTGAATGTATCCACCCTGTAGGGCTGTGTTTATGGAAAAGTGGGGATTGCGGCAATGTTTCACTTCATTTCAAGGAAAACAGACAAAAGTGCTGCTGGCTACTCCACGACATGAAGCAACCCTGACTCAGGTCTCTGAGTGGGGGTTCTTGGCCACTCCATCCCTGCTCCAGCCTCATGGAAAGCACCTAGGGCTTTCTGAGCCATGTTGAAGTGCTGGCAGTGTTGGTGTCACCACTCAGCACCAGAAACATCTGATCCTAGAATCCTAAAATCATAGAATGGCCTGATTTGGAAGGGACCTTAAATGTCATCTAATTCCAACCCCCTTGCTGTGAACAGGAACACCTTTCACTTGACCAGGTTGCCCAGGGCCCCATCCAACCTCCCCCCCAGGGATGGGGCATCCACAACTTCCTTGGGCAACCTGTTCTAGTGCATCATCACCCTCACAGTAAAGAATTCCTTCCTAATACCTAATCTAAACCTACTCTCAGTTTGTATCCATGCCCCTTTTCCTGTCACTACATGTTCTTGTAAAATGTCCCTCTCCATCTTTCTTGTAGGCTCCCTTCAGGTACCAAAAAGCCAAAATTAGATCACTCCTAAGGCTTCTCCTTTCCAGGCTGAAAAAAATCCAATTATCTCAACCTTTCNAAAAATCCAATTATCTCAACCTTTCCTCATAGGAGAGGTGTTCCATCCCTCTGGTCATCTTTTGGACTCACTCCAACAGTTGTATGTCCCTCCTGTGCTGGGACCCCAGAGCTGGTGCAGCCCTGCAGGTGGGGTCTCAGCAGAGCAGAGCAGAGGGGCAGAATCCCCTCCCTGGCCCTGCTGCCCACACTGCTCTGGATGCAGCTCAGGACACGTTTGGCTCTCTGGGCTGGGAGTGCCCATGGCTGGCCCATGTCCAGCCTCTCAGTCACCAGCACCCCCAAGTCCTTCTGGGCAGGGCTGCTCTGATCTGTGCATCCCCAGCCTGTGTTGATACCAGGGTTGCTCTGACCCAGGTGCAGCACCTTGCACTTGGCCTTGGTAAACTGCACGAGATTCCCATGGGCTCTCTCCCAGAACTTGTCCAGGTGCCTCTGGCTGGCATCACTTGCATTCAGCTTTGTGTCATCTGCGAATATTCTGAGAGTGCACTTGATCCCTTTATCTGTGACTTTAATGAGGATATTAAATCACTCTGGTCCCAGTACAGGACCCTGAAGGACATCACTTATCACCGATGTACACTGGGACTCTGAGCCATTGACTCCACACTCTGGATGCGACTGTCAAGCCAATCGTCATCCACCTAACAATCCACCCATAAAATCCTTCTCTCCAATTTAGAAAGAAGGATGTTGTGGGGGTCTGTGTCAAAGGCTTTACAGAAGACCTGATAAATAACACCTGTAACCCTTCCCTTGTCCACTGATATAGTTACTCCATCATAGAAAGCCACTGGTTTGGTCAATCAGGGAGAGAAAAATCAGGTCTCAATGAAAAAGCGCTTTGTCTGAGAAAACTTGAAGTGACAGAGCATCTCTGTCCCCACATATCTTACTCAGTTCATCCTTTCTGGGTGCCTGTGTCTGTCAGGGTGGCCCTAACTGAAAGCAGCCCCACCAGCCTTTTCTGAGCATCCTTCAGTGAACCAGGGCAGTTTCTGGGTTGTGCCATTTGGGAATAAGCTCTTACGTCAAACTGTTTCCATTCATATGCCTACCTTCAAACTGGGGAGAGGTACAGGTCTTTAAAACATTACACCTTGGTCACTAGAAAACAGAGGAGTTGAAACTTCAACAACAGATGTCAAATCCAATAGCTGAGGACTAAGTTCACCAGTGAAGGTAAGTTCAGAGTCTTTTGCTTCATGCAGTTTCATAGTGGGATTTTCCAATTTCAGATTCCTATGGTACTTTTTTTGTCAATGCTAACATGGCTTAAATACCTTCAAAACATCAAGGCCTTGTAGAAAAGATGCTTAATGCTAAGAGATTTGAGATTTCACCTTCCACGTTGTTGTACAGAAGTGGATATTATTAGTAAGAAAACCTATTGTTATAGATGAAGGGGAAGGAAAAATGACACTCTACATATGATGGGCAGCACCACCTATTGATACTGTTTCATACATAATACTCAAGCACATAGTGGTTTTCTCAGAACTGGCTGTCTTTTAATCAACATAAATTTAGGCAGCACCATCAATGATATTACTACTCTCTGATGGCTGTCTTAGACAAACCAGGATCCCAGACAACCAGGCACTCTCTGGTCTGCGCTTTAACAGTTACCTCATGCAGAAAATCAAGTCACTTCAACATGTGTATGTGTATTTATGGAGGCCCTCATCATTTCAGGAGTTGCAGAACTTCAGTCACAAGAAGTCAGCTCTTAGATGTCAAATGGCATGAATCCTCAAGGGTGTAGTACTGGAGAAATAAGGAAATAAGTATCCTCATAATTGAAAAAAAACCACAATAAAAGCACTGCAAGAAGAAAAAGTTAACAAAAAAGTCAACTGGAAATTTTCCAAATGAGTAAAAAAAAAAACAGGATTAAAAATAGGTGAATAACTTGAATATCTGTTGAAAGAAACAAGGAAAACACTTATCAATTAGCAAGGTTGTAGCCTGGAGGATGATAAGAAGTGAAAAGCCTCCTAAGAATAAAGAAAGAAATCAAGCCCCTAACAATAAAACTGTAATAAAAGTCTTTGAAGAGGAAATGTTTTGAAATGTTGGCTTTGATAACCAGTTATATGTCCAGTATTTAGACACCTTGTCATCCATCACTGCAGGCAAAATCATCAAATCTCACAATTAATGATAAAACCCACCAAATCACTGGGGAAAGGTGTGAATGACAGACTTAGTGCAGACTTTGACGTCTGAGAATAAACCACTTTTCTCCATCTTTTTCACTTAGCATCACCACTGATTTTTTTTAGGAAAGCGATATAAAAGGCATCACAAAACCACAACAGCACATGGCACAAGAGCACTGTGCAGGACTTAGAAAGAAAATCACAGTCCTTGAACTGATAGGTTAGCCAAGATTCAAGCAATGACTGAAAAACTCTTCAGCACCACAAAAACTACTAAAGATCCTACTGTTAAGAATTGTTTGCAGGGAAAGGAAGTAATCAGCAATTCTTACTGCAAAAAAAAGTCTTCAAAGACAGAGGGATATGGGACATGAATCAACTCCTGCATTGCTGGACTAACATTAAATTCAGAGTGGCTGTTCAGAAAAAAATAATGTACTGAGTTGCCCAGGGAGGCTGAATTTCCCACCTTAAAAATCTCAAATCCATTGAGATTTGACAACGAAAACTCTTTTACTTAAAATCATGAATAGTTCTTCCGCTGAAATGTTGGGCTTTTTCTTTCCTTCTATACCAGCTATAAATGAAATATCTGAATAATAATGCAAAGATTTAATAGAGAATGCAAAGTCTTTGTTAAAATTATTCAGAAGAGAAGATGGAGATATTCTGGAAGTACTGGGGAAAAAAACCTGTCCCTAGAGAAATTACTCCAGGCATTTGAATGAATCAGTCAACTGAAAAATGTTTGTCACAAGTTTTCTGGCAATGGAAAGGGGAACATTGTTACTGGACCCAGTAAAACCAACACAGAGCAGTCACAGATCACAGAATATTCTGGGTTGAAAGGGAGCCACAAGGATTACCAAGTCCAACACTTCAGTGAATGGTCTCCATACCGGGATCAAACCCACAATCCTGGTGTTATGTGCACTGTGCTCTAACAAACAGATAATTTGAGCCAAGAGCCTTATAGAATAGGACTTGATACAGGAACAGATAAAGACTTGTTCAAGCTGTTTGGGATTTTTAAGGGAAAAAAAAAAACCACAAAGATTAAGGGTTATTTTCAATAAGTAAGGTGCATTAACCATCTTTTATCGATGTTGTTCTGATGACACTAAATTGTGAGGAGCTATTGACTCCCTTGAAGTCAGGGAGTCCCATAGAGAGCCCTCAACAAATTAGAGAGATGGACAATCACCAACCCTGTGAAGTTTAACAAGGGGAAGTGCTGGATTCTGCACTGGGATGGGGCAACCCTGGATGTACCGGCAGACTGGGGAATGGGAGGCTGGTGAGCAGCACTGTGAAAAGAGACCTGGGGGTCCTGGCTGATGGCAAGTTCAAGGTGAGCCAGCAG
The DNA here is from genome assembly GCA_013390045.1 of Picathartes gymnocephalus. Lineage (NCBI taxonomy): Eukaryota > Metazoa > Chordata > Aves > Passeriformes > Picathartidae > Picathartes > Picathartes gymnocephalus. Next base: position 38,123 of record WEKY01042824.1, read on the forward strand.
TGCCCTGGCAGCCAGGAGGGCCACCCATGTCCTGGGGACATCAGGGACAGCATCGCCAGACGGGCAAGGGAGGGGATTGTCCCACTCTGCTCTGCACTGGGGCGGCCTCACCTCGAGTGCTGGGGGCAGTTTTGGGTGCCACAGTGTAAGAGAGATATAAAGCTATTGGAGAGTGTCCAAAGGAGGGCCACGAGGATGGTGAAGGGCCTTGGGGGGAAGCCGTGTGAGGAAAGGCTGAGGTCACTTGGTCTCTTCAGCCTGGAGGAGATTGAGGAAGATCTCATTGCAGCTACAGCCTCCTCGTGAGGGGAAGGGGAGGGACAGACACTGATCTCTGTGGTGACCAGTCACAGGAGCCAAGGGAATGGCCTGAAACTTTAACAGGGAAGATTAGGTTGGATGTCAGAAAAAGGTTCTTAACCCAGAGGGTGGTTGGGTGCTGGAACAGGCTCTCCAGCACCAAGCCAAACACAGTTTAAGAAGTTTGGACAATGCTCTCAGGCACATGGTGTGAAGTGACCATCTGTTCCCAGAATTAGATTCTTTCTTCATAAAGCAGTAACAAAAAAATCATAGATTTATTGGCGGCAATGTGCAGGTCCCCTTAGTAATGCACAATAATTTTTTTAAGTTGAAGCTTTTCTGCTAAATTTATGTTGATTTTTATCTTTCGCAACTGACAATGAAAATAAGCACTCAGAGAAAGACACGTCTGGTCTTTCTGAACGGCAGTCTAATCAGCTTCTAAAACTTCTTCTAAGTATCTGCTCTGTTAACATTGAGTCTGTGAAATCATGCCCTGCTTTCTCTGTGGTGAAGTTTCGATCAACAGTTAGGGAGGAGTTTCACGCAAGCTGAATGGTAAGGAAAGTAGATTTGCAAAACACATTAAATGCTTGACTGTATAACCTCCTTCCCACCTAATGTCTGTGCCTGCAAATTTAAAATATATTTGTGCCATCACATTGCACTGGATTCACATGCCAAGCAGATTTTATGTATCTGCAGGGACTACATTATTTTTTGCACATGGGGTGCAAAAACCTCCTGACTCCATTATCTTTCACTGGAATATATGTAGTACCAATTATGTTACAGAGATCAGACTAATTTTTAATGGCTCTAAGAAATTTCACTTGCCTTCATGAAATGCACAGTTCTTAGGACCTCAAAGCTGTACTTACTCAGTTCTAAACACAGCTAAATTATACTTCAAGGAAGTGATTCATTATATTCATTTTTATTCAAAGACTCATTACTTATGGTATCTGAGTAACTTTCTTGTAGATAAATTGACACAGTTTTCAATTTTCCCCCCCACTTCGCTTCTTATCTTTAAAGATCAGCAACAACTAATCATAGCAACTATGGATTTTGTACGCACATGATTTCCTATTAAAGGAAATGCAGTGTATTACACGTGAGTCACTACAAAATGAAAAGTTTTCATTATCTGTTCTTTTGAATAAAATTGATATTCATGGTACCGTGCTGCTGCAAATTACCATCAAACCATCAATTACAGTGTTGACTAATAGGGTTTTTTTTAATAACTTTGCCCCTCAACAGGAAAGCAAGCAGATTTACAGCCAAAATTTGCCTTCCATCTATATATTGGTGCTCAGTGTCCCTCATCAGGACTCACACAGCATTATGAACACCTCCTAGCATGTCCTTCAGGTCAAGCACAGGATGCTTGTTTCATGAAGGGCACATTGCTCATGGATGGCCCACCACTTGGCACCCACTGTACCCTGGCAGCCAGGAGGGCCACCCGTGTCCTGGGGACATCAGGGACAGCATCGCCAGCCAGGCAAGGGAGGGGATTGTCCCCTCTGCTCTGCTCTGGGGCGGCCTCACCTCAAGTGCTGGGGGTAGATCTGGATGCATTAGTACAAGAAAAATATAAAGGTCTTAGAGGGCATCCAGAGGAGGGCTGTGAAGAAGGGAAAAGACCTAGAGGAGAAGCCATATGAGGAGTGCCTCATTGCTTCTGCCAGGAGCTCACATGCCCCAAAGCTGGTGGAGAAACATCTCTTGAACTCTAAGCTCAGAGACACAGCATCCCAGCTCTCCTCCTTCCCCCTGATGCTATCCCTGGCTCTCACTTGTCGAGTGAGAATAATCTTGGCTCTTCTTCTGCAGGATTTCTGCTACCCCAGGATGCTTCCCACTGCTGGTAGTGAGGAGATGCTTGGGGAGAGCTCTTTTTTGTGGAGGAGAGCAGCAGAAGCTGCTCTATCATTCAGTCTAACCATCATCAGGGCCCACTGACCACTGCACATACCTTGGACATGTGCAGATAAAGGCAGGCACTGGCATGCATTTAAATAAAACATTGTATAAAGCTCAGTTATTAGAACAGTATGAGCCAATAGTAGAGGGGATGACTGAGTACTTGTCACACAACAAAAAAAATTTACAGAATTATCATAATGGTAGATGATAAAAAATCATAATTATTTGTCTGAAGAACAATCACTCTCTTTGGAAAACTCAGCTTTAATTAACTGACAGATACCAGCAGATATCTACAGCACAGTAGAATGGGCTGAACTCAAAGAAGCTGGATGGTGATGACTTCTTTTGCCAGCTTGTTCAGATGCCAGAAGTTCAATTATGGTGATGGGGGTACTTGTTGAGAGTCTCAGCTGATCCTACCTGGCTTCCCTCAGTCCAACCCCTTCTAGTGGTCAGAAATCACATGAAGTGTGTGGCTTAGCAGGAGCTGGACACGTGCAGCTCCATGACCTACAGCTGTCATCTACTGCAACCCAAGCCAGGCACCTCCTGATATCAGAACTCTCCGCATGTGGGTTTTGCAGGTCCCAAAAAGCCCTTCAATATGGAGCTGGGTGTATAGGAATACAGTCAAAACCTAGCCTCTCTGGAAAGATTTCTCAACCTTTTGAATTAAGAAGTCTATACTTACAAGGGAAAACTTTTCTGATGAGTTCTTTGGGCCCAAGGACTACACCAAGCAGATAGGACAACAAGCAGATTCAAAGCTCTTTGTTGTCTCTTCTGTGAGGATACTGGATGTGACAAAATCAACAATATCTCTAAGTAGCTGTTGGTCTCAATCTTGCTCAAGTTCAGGTGTTGTAGTAAACTAAGCATTAAACCGGGCATCTTTTGAAGGAGGCCCAAACACAGAGCCAGGTTTTTGGTTTCTCTCAAAAATATTTCAGTTTGGAAATTTGGCCAGTTTGCAACGCAAATGAGATTGATAATGCACGCTCCTTACACTAGCATAATTAAATTTGAGTTACAATAAATCCTCCTTCAGTCCTGCCAGATACAACAATCAATTGGAAACCAAAAATTAAGTATCCCAAATGAAATGGTAACCAAACAGGGTCTCTGACTGTTTAATCAGTCAAGTTCCAGCCTCAACTTTGCGAATGTGTAGGTAGTTTCCTACTGTACTAAAAATCCTTTGTCTTCATGCTGCTACATGCTCCCAGGGCTGAGCTGAAGCTTTGGGAAGAAGCAATATTACTGTTGAAACTGGTGAAAAAAGACTCTTGTTAAAGTACACTGGGTTCTTTTAAGTAGAGGAGATGACAAAAAACATAAAAGAGGAGCCTCGAAGCAGGAAGAATTGGATCCTCAGAATAAGAGGCAGAAAAGAAGTATATCTGGAAAGCTTCACAGAGCCATCCCTGCATAATAAAGTCCATTCTTAATGCAGCTGACACCCACATTTATCTTCTCATTACATCCAAACATGTAGCTATTTTTGGAAGGAAATTGGTTTTGGCTGATCCATTTGTCACTACAGCTATATAAGCCCTACCTGTCCAAATACAGTATTTTTCATTTTAGAAATAGATTCTTCACAAAACATAGAAATTGCTGTGTGTACTATCATAATCTGGCTAGATTGAACACAGATAAAGGGGATTACAAAAATAAGAAACCTGCTCATTCTCAGCCCATCTGAGCTGTCAATCTTTACAGGCAGTGAATGGTACCATTTTGTGGGGAGGAGACAATTCAGTGGAAATGGTATTCAGATGACCTAATCTAAAATGAAGAATGAACTAGACTGAATCCTGGGGGATTTGTCCCAGTGGTTGTGGCTTGCTCTTATCCAAACCCAGCTTAATTGAGGAGTATGATCCATCAGAATGTGCTCCTGTCTCTTGGCTGATTTGGACAGTTGTTCTTACTGTCTCACTAAGAAAAAGTGAATCAGGAGGGGAAAGTTCTGATAAGTGTGTATTTGCATACTTTACAGAGGACACATTAAAGTCAAGTAGATTTTGGAGCCTGTCTTCCATCAAATGCAAAAGGAAAATAAATTGGAAAAGACCAAGATGGTTCATCATAACCCAGGGGTACAATTAGGAGACACCATCATTGAAAAGCCATCAGTTCTGCCAGCAACTTTAAAACAACTGTCACAAAAACTGGAGCACAGCTTAATTCTGAAGAATAAGTCACACATATAGATCCCACCTATGCTTATGTTTCTTGTAGAATTTATTAGCTGCCACGCATAAATAGCTATTGATTGCTAGTGGGTTAACTACTGATTCCTTTACAACTTACAATTTCTACTAATTACCGCTGTTTTTCATATCGGCATATGGTTTCTTTGGTGTTTTCTAATTTACAGAGGTGTAGTATAGTCTGCAGTGAGCTTGCAAAACTCAGAAGTGGAGTAAAACCAGGAGCGTTCAAGTGGCAGAGAGCTGTGTGCTCCCTGCAGTCCCCAGCCCCTCAGAGATGTTCTATCTGGAGAGGACCCAGCAGATCATCTGGGCACTTGCTCCGTAACTGCACCAAGTTGCTCAGGGCCTTATCCAGTGAAGGGTGGAGTTCTCCATGGAGAGAGAGGTCAAAACCTGGCTACTCAGCATTATATTGTCTCTCCAATAGTATTCTAGGTCTAAAGCACCTTCTCCATCACAAGGGGATTGGAGGAGCAGCGAATAAGGTAGACACCCTCTCCAGCACCATGGATCCTACTAAACAGCTGGTGTTCTGTCATCAGCCTACCATCACAGACTCTCAAAGCTGCTGGGCAGGAATGGTGTCCTTAGAGAGTCAACCTGCCCAGCTTCACTGCAAAGGGAGGCGCAGCAGGCCAGAGGGGTTTTGGAGCAAACCTAATGATCACATCAGTGGTGTCGCAACACTGACATTCTGATGCAGGGTAGAAACTGGATGCAGACAGCAATACTGTCACACCGTGTGCTGAGCAGAGGCTGTGGGATCCCATCTGTGGTGGTCACTGGAGCCTGAGTGAATGGGGCTGAGAGGTGTGCTCTGAGCCAAGACCCTCTCAAGACCTGTCTCACTGAATAATTGCAGTCATCCACAGTGTCAGGGCCCTCTCGCTGGTCAGCAGTGAGAAACAGTGCCTGGGAGAAGCAGACATACAAAAGGGATCAGACAACTGGCACCAAAACCCTGTTTGTTTAGCTCTGCTGATCAGGAGGTCCAGGATTGTCACCTGAGTTGCAGGCATCCCAGCTTCTCCATATGCTCTGGACATAATACATGATTAAGCCACAGAGGCTTCAAATTCCTGCAGCAGTTAGCAAACAAGTCTCTGCACAGTTAGATCTAAGGATTTATTTGTAATTTCTACTACACAAACAGTCATTTTCACTGCTTTAGGGAAAATTATTTGATTGAGATTTTTTGGAACATACTGTCTGGATACCCAACATGTGAGTATTGAAATCCTCAAAAAACAGAGGGGAAATGCTGCCCAACCTGTGGCTGGTATATCATCTACAGGAATGGAGGGTTAATACGTTTTTCTGAGAAGAGAAACTTAAAGAAAGGGCATCGCTCATATGTAGAACAAGAGAACTTACGTAAATTCAAAGTGATGTTCTATTTTTGCCACTGTTAATTAAATGTTATCTTGCATGCTTCATGCTTACAAATCACTCCAGCTATTGTCAGATCTCAAGTAGCTTCCCTTCATTTCTTCTTCTTCAATGAAACCAATTTGAAAGTCTCTTTCAGTGATTTGCTTTTAATTGGAAAGCACTCCCAAATGCAAGACTGAACAATATGGTGACTGATGTGCATTGATACTGATGGAGCATTATTTGTTAAGTCTGTGTTTAGAAGTGAACATCTGACTGGAATCTGTAGCATGGTTTATTTTCACTCTTTTACTGTTTCCCCCAAGACGGGATAAGCCTCAGGAGCTGTGAAGGTAAGCAAGCACCACAACTCTGACAGAGAGCACACAGACCCCAAACTAACCAAGGGGAGGTGCTAGGAGCCTACACGGACCCACCAGCAAACAAAGCCAGCAGGTAAGTTGTGTTCATATCATCATCAACATCAACATTATCATCATCATCCCTCATGATGGTGGAGACAGTGAGAAGGGAGGGTCTAAGGCTGTTTACTTCTTTAAAAATAAAAAATTCCAGGAAAAGAGTAGATTTTGTCTGCTCTGCAGAGATGTCATGGGATGCTAGTGACTGAGGCTGGAGTCACATTGCTCATGTCCTCCTGTTCCCTCCTTCTGGCTTCTCCAGTGTGTCTGACCTTCCTCTGTGCCAGTCACATGGAGAATCTGTCACATCACTCCCTGTCAAGCCAGCGAGACAGTGCAGCTTAACAAAGGACTCAGTGAGCCACTGCGATTCGGGGCCACGCGTGACTAACTGAGGCTGGGAGAGGGTGGAAACACGATCTCTCCTTCTGGCAGTGACAGGTTGCTGGAACAGCCTGAGACTTCCCAGTTTGTTGGGAACAACAGCTAACTAAGGATCTGATATTGCTTTGGAAAACACCTTTGCTTTCCAGGGACAGCCCATTAGACAGAGGGTTGCAAATGGATGTGTTAAAGGAGACGATTTCCCTTGGCAATCTTCCGAGCACACTCTGGGGCCTAGCCACCCACCTGTTTTGTTTTCTTCAGTATTAATACTTATGAAAAAGACTCATAATCAACATCCCTCTCATCCTCTATTTATGCAAGCTGCAAATACCATGAGGCAAATGGCTCCCTTGGGAAATGGCATACTAAACTCTCTCCTGAGGTTCCACACCTTTAACAAAAGCTATAAAGTGGCACAATCTTAGCTGAGCATTGGAAATATGTCTCTTGTTCTAGATCATGATGCTCCTGACTTAGCACTCTTGAACAGGTTATATGGCCTTTTTAAAGAAAGGCATAGTAATGATTATTTTTTGCTTTTTTTTGCAGGACTGACATGGAGCATTTTTACCACACTTATTGCTCAATGATAATTCTCATTACACAGATAGTAAAAAGCCACTTGATCAGGTTCCACTAGAAATTCAAGCAACCCTTTCACTTGTGTTCTCCGAATTGTTCTGGTGCTCACATAGGTCCTGCCTTGCCCGTAGTGACCACTCTCACAAGAATGGAAATGCTCAGCTCCTCACGGGTGCATTCAGCACCCAGTGAAACCTTGCTCTGTCTGACTCAGCTGCGATTACTCACTCCTCTCTGTTATGGGATTAGTCCTACCTTTGGTTTACCACAGAGTTTTCCCACTGCTACTTACATAAACCATTTTTTATCCCACCAATAATTGTGTTTTCAACATTGTATATTAAATAATGAAGAATAAATTGGCCCTTAACAGGGATCCTGGTAAGTGTCCAAAATCCCCCACCCTTCTTCCCTCCATACTGGTTTAAAGAGCATGATCTCAGGGATACATAGTGAGACCACACACTATGTAGTGTGTATCAGCTGTAGTGATATTAGGTTTTCATGTCCATTTATTTTTACTGATACTTGAATAAAGTAGAAGGAGATAGTACTTTGTGTGCAGGAACTGGAGCCTCGTGGTACAGCACTTTAACAGCAAAGATGCTTGAAATATTTAATATAGAATTATTCTAAGCTACAACATGAGTTTGCATGCATCAAGTAAGGTAATTGCAAATTGAGAAAATCTATGGGTCAAAACTGTATGCTGAAATACAGCTGTTTTGGGGAGATCAAAACACAGAGAAGTAATCTCCCCTTCTTTTGGCAATTCACTTAAGTTCATAAAGCAGGAGGACATGTTGATGGAATAGCACAGATTTTTATCCTGGATGCTGATTCTTGAGATTCTCTGAAAATATTTGTATCATTTAACCAGAGGGTGCCAGGAACCAACAAGGACTGATGACTCTGGGCAAGTGCTGACCTGCTGCTAGCCTCTGTTCTGTAGCAGATCCCTTCAGTACAGAAGGCATCAGAGAGCAGTTTCGTCCAGGCAGCACCGACCAGCCTGCATGTGACTAGCTTACTCTGCTGAAAATCAGACACCAATAGGACAAAGGGGACAAGGGTTGTAAAACCACGTTATAATTGCAGGTCAAACTAACATTTCCAATATTAAAATAGACAACAAACATATGGCTGGAAGATGTCATCCAGCTGACGTCAATGAAAGGTTCTACCTCCATGCTGTCCCACCTCTGCTGTTCCCTTTACGTCAGCCTTGCTGAGAATGCTGCAAAAGCTGATGTCACATGCTGGGAAATATATTCAAATGTTCTGGGGGGTGCCAGGTATGCTCTAGAGAGATCACTGAGCCCCAAGACCTAGAGACCCAGATGGCCTGGGTGTTCCCAGACTGGGGTGGCCTCAGTGACCATACAAAACTATCCATAACTGGCCACTGTGGTCAGCAAAGATGCTGCCAGCTCCTGTAGAGACAGCTGTGTCCTCAATGGGGTGGGAGATCTGAGTGTGCTCCCTCATCTCAGATCTTTTTTCTTTATTGTATTTGTTGACTTCCTTCTTCTTCTGAGCATGCCCTAGTCTATATCTTTTGCCAGTGAGCTGAGCCTTTGACTCAGAAACCCCTAAGAGGGGTGACCTTAAAAGTTCCATATGATCTCATGAGACCAGAGGAAGTCAGAAAAACATGTTTAAGTGTTTTACACCCGAATTTTGCTTGCACTGAAGCTGAGAATAAGAGATGCCGGAAATGGAACTGGCATTTCTGTCTTTGCTGTTGTTCCCTCTCATGGTCTCTGCACAGTTGTCTTGTCTAAGGCTTCACAGTCAAAAGGATGCATCAGGTGCACCCCTCATCTTTCCTCTGGAGACAACTCCTTAATAAATCTCTCAACCGATTAATAAATATTAATGTCAAATAAATGAAAAACATTGTTGACATTCCAGATGCCTTTTACTGCATTGGCAGAATAGGAACGGGAATGAAAAGTGGTTTGTGTGTTTTGTAAGAAAGCTGTTCATTAATAGCAATTGTTTTCAAACCACAAAGCTAGTAAAGATCTCTATTCCATCTGCTAAATCTTATTTAACTTTCAAAGGAGGAGAGCAGGCTTTCTTACTGAAAGACTTGATTATGTCTTATCCATTACATGGCAAAGACCAAGACTGGGGTACAAGAACAGAGAAAACAAACAGCAGCACCACCGTTTTGAGCTCCTGAATGAAATTACTACTAGTCCTTTATGACTAGAGCTACGACCAAAGTGGTTTTTTACTAGCTGTGAATATGTTTTTACTTCAAGGAGCAAGAAAACCTCAGATTAGTATCTAAACACCCCATAATTTTTTTTTTTTTTTTTTTTTTTTTTGAGTGCATGTGAGTCATGGAAATAGCTGTTGTTTGTTTTCTCATTTGGGGTGAATGAGCTCCAAGACTGTACAATGAGCAGGGTAAACAATTAAGAACATTTAAAAGTCATGTTTACTTCTAACCACCCCTCAGTGCATTTCTTAACAAATGTGGTTGAAAGGCACATTCATGACATTTTGATGTTTAAAAGAAACAAATACTTTTTGTGCTTGAGAGAAAGAAAGGGGTTGGTATTCAGTGTATCTGAGCTCTTACTTCAAATTTCTGAAAGATATGTCATGTTCAATTAACTTTAAATTTTTTTCAATTTAAAATACTTTACTTACTGGGCGTTCATGATATTTCAGTGCCCATTTAATGTATTAATTATACAAGTCAGAGGTGAAGTTAAAATGTCAACACGATTCAGGTTTCAACTAAAACATTTTCCATTAGATATTAATATAACATCCTTGTAAAAGCCCCATTTTAAAGGCACTGAGTCACTAATAAAATAACGGAAATCATCATTATAATAGTTCTAGAGCAGACAGAGAAAAGAAACTGAAGACAAGTAAGCCATATTCCTGGAAAAGGAAATGTTAGCCATTACCTTGACATTAGTAATGGGAAAACAGACATTTTATCGTCTTTCTGACCAACACCCCACATTTCTGAGTTGCAAACCAAACTTTTGATGTTGCAAGAAGCCCGTGGTGATGGGGAGGATTTTCGGCATCAGAATCACGCTTCCACAGGTAAGACAACTTCTGGGACCTGCTACCTTCTGCACAGGAAACAGATCTTAATATTAGTTACACTTTAGGCTAATTTGAATTGGCTTAATGAACAGACAGTCATGGCTGAGGAAATTAGGGATGGTAATTGGAGACACCTGCCGAGAGCTGAGAATAACTGCACTTCCCAGCTTCTTCCCAGCCTCCCCAGGTCCATAGGAGTTTTCTGTCTACCTTGGCAAGCAAAGTAGGCCCCTGGCTCCAGCCCCATCACAACCAGCATGGTCCCCCAAGCTGAGAGCCACTGCACCTGCCCCTGCCTTCCACTTGCCTATGGCTGTAAACACAAATCCCCACCTGGGGGGGATATAGGCATATGCTGGGACTTCCTGCAACCCTTGGCTCTGGTAACCGGTCCAGCCACCTAAGCTCCAGCCTGGCTGCGTCACAGCAGAAGCAGCTGTTAAGGAAATCCACCTTTTCTACTGAGGAAGGGCTTGACTGAGTGCGTCGCCTGGTGTGGGGCACTGGAGATCTCACCTGCTTACTTCCCACCACCCAGTGACACAGGGGCAACACTGTACAGCAGAACAGGAAAATGAAGCAGAATAAAAGCAACCTGTTTTTTGTTTTCTAGCGACTGCCAGAAGATGTTGGACAGATTCAACCAGGAGGTTCACAGTGTTATGGTAATATGTGGCTGCATGCTGAAGGTGGAAATGCTCGTTGGCATTGCCAAAGAGGTGCCTTTGGAGGTTATGACTCAACCAGAAAGTTCTTCCAAATTTCAAATTAATCTCTTAGCTGTAGGTATGACAAAGCCCATAGATCCCAGCTGATGTCTTTGGATTCTCTGAAGAATCAAGAACAGATGAGGACTGAAATGAAATAAAACTCTGCAAATATAATATAAGCCCACTTCTCCAATGTCGTCCCTTGAATTCACTCAAATGTTCATGAGGCTAATTGTTTATGAGTTCATAGTGTTTGGGTTTTTATATATCTGCTGTTTTTCTCAGGTATTAAGACAAAAAAACCCCTAAATCCAACCAGTATTTAATGATATTCATGTATTACCAGTCATCAAAGTATCCTTCAAATTGATCTATTCAGCTTTAGTTCCCTAAAGAGCCAAATACAAGCAACTGTGTAAAGGCAGCACATGCAGCAGTGAACCTTTCCCCAGGAGAAATCATGGGAAGTGTTTTGGTAAGATGTATGTAAGTCTCCCTTGAAAAGATGATTCAAAAGAAAAATGCATATCCCAAATACTCATTATTCTCTTGATGAACATTTCCTGAAGCCTTTTGTTATTAGGCAACTAAAGAAAAAACAAACATCCTCAGTTCCATGAAAAAAATCCGGAGGACAAGCTTTAAAAATTGTATTTTTGTCAACTAATTAGCTAAGGCTGTAACTTCACATAATTACATGTATCACAACAGTTATACAGCAGAAGACATTATTTATTTATGTATTGCCTTGTAATCCTTTTGGTTTAACAATTTGTACCTTAAGAAGAAAGATCATGTAGAAAGTACAAAACCTGATCAGACAAAATCCAAATAAAAAGGCCTAGAGCTTACATCAGGAATGCAGAGCTTTTCCCTCATTTCCATTTTCTGGCCCTCACACCAGCTTTTCCCAAGAGCTACTGAATATATCTTCCAATTTTGCTCTTTTATGCCAGAATCTTACCATTCCATAGAACAAATTGGAAAACTGCTACATACATTCATCAGCTAGTCTAGAAATCTAGCCTGTTTTTTCAGGCTTAGATAGTATCTTGCAGAGAAACTTTTAACTTCCACATTTTAGAAAAATCTCTGGTATTTCTTAAGATGTAGCTGTCACTTTAATATGAAGGTCCCCAAAGAAATATATTTTTATATAGCATAATTACATTTTTTCATAGTACCTGCTTTCCAACTCCTTGCACATATTTTCTGCAGTGCTACCTCCTCTGCTTGCTGGGTGATAGCTTTGTGATGGCATTGGTGAAGCAGATAAGGGGAGGAGGGAGAAATGAGTCTCTACAATTTACAGGTTTTAAAAATGTTTAGTTATGTTTCTCTTATCATACATTTTATGTATGGGGCTTCTTCTGGAAACAACTACCTGAGTCACCAGAATGAAATTTCAGCGTGAATCCTCTGTGATTTATATTTCCTTTTTTAGCCCACTGTATGGAATAATAGAGATTGTTTTCACTTTGAATAGTTATTTAGAACCATAGAATCATAGAATTGTTTAGGTTGAAAAAGACCCTTAACATCATGAAATTCAACCATTAGCCCAGCGCTGCCATGTCCGCCATTAAACCACACACCAAGTGTCACATCTACATGTCTTTTAAACACTTCCAGAGATGGCAACTCCACCCCTTCACTGGAAAGCACATTTCAATATTTGACAACTCTTTCCAAGAAAAAAATTTTTCTAATATCCAGTTTAACTTCCCCAGGTGCAACTTGAGGCCGTTTCCTCCCATCCTAGTGCTTGTTACTTGGGAGAAGAAGCCAACTCACACCTGACTATAACCTTCTTTCAGGTAGTTGAAGAGAGTGATAAAGTGTCCCCTGAGAGTCCATTTCTCCAAGATAAACAACCCTTTATATTTCTATACTTAGAAGCTGGATTTTATGTAAGGAGTTCTATTATGACCACTTGCTCTCTCTGGTACTCATAAAAATGTATAATTTTTTATTTATCACTAACAAAGACAAAAGCCTCTTATTTAACTCCTATTACAGAAAAACTATCCCGCCATTATTCTGTTTTTGAATGCAATTCCCCTAGATGAATTGTTTCAGCAATTGTTCCCTTTTTCCTGGATGCTGTTTCTACATTTCCTGCCTCTAGGCCATGACGACAAACAGAGTCTTCTTCACAGTTTCTTTGTGACAAACCTCCAACACTTCTCCATAACAGCCTGCACCACCATACAGCAAAGTTGTGCAAAAGCCACCAATGCAGTTCAACTCAGCCTTGGTTGTCCAAAATGGATTTTTGGGGCCTGTAGATGGATATTAAAAGTAATGAGACCATTTAAAGACATTCCTCATAAGCACAGAGACCAAAGGACTGCCTGTTAACATTACTGTGCAAAAGGATGGCAACAACAGCTCTGAATGTTTGTGGCCTGCAGAGTGCTAATTGTTTCACAGAAGTTGTCTTGCTATCACTTTTTTTTTCCTGTGCTAAGTTATTCAATCTACATTTTTGTCTTGTCCAGACCATATTTTAATTACTCCTGAGCAGATGGATAAGAACTGAAATTTTGTCTCTGAAAAACTTTGAGAGCTCCCTGACATCTGGTGGAAGATAATGATTAAGACTCATGAACTTCTTGAAATACTTTTTCACATAGGTCTGAGTCATGCTTTCAGCCCAAGATGAGAGCTTGCTTGGTAAATAGAATCTGAAGAATAGGCAAAAGAAGTTGTGTGACTGCTTTCTCCTAACTTCCAGCATTGGTAACTTCCAGCATTATCAGTACTATTTGCAGGCATCTGGGAGCCAAGTCTTTAAAGGCATCTTTGAAGCAGGAGGGGAGAGCACCCAGGCTGCTTCAGTGTAGAGCTCATTCTCCATTTTGGTCGCAGACCAACTCCTGAGCAGACCGGAAGGAGTGGTGATGATTTGGAAATGTTTCTGCTGGTATTTCATTAAAGATATACCATTCATGGATTAATAAATGAAGGTATCTCTCCAAAGTACCTAAATGAGTAAGATCATCTGTTTAAGATCTTTCAAAAAAAAAAATTAATGATGTACTGAAATAGGGTAGCAAATTCATACAACCTTGTAATCAACTGACAGGCTGGACAGTAGTATCAACAACAGACATCTTTGATCACACACAAAAAAAGGAAGTCTGTATTTGAGAACATAAAAAAGATATGTGAAAGAGCTGGCAAACCAATTGATACAGATCTGTGACTAGTGTGCAACTCAGAAATATAATTCTGCTGTATACAAAAAAATAATTTTTGAGATATTCATATTATAGTGACAGCTATGTGGCAAAAATATGGCACATTTTTGTAAATATTTTTTAATGCAGAAATTGAACTTTACTCTGTGAGATCCTGTGTAATGCTGAAGAAATGAGGTGAGGCAAGAATCAAAAATAAGGATGAACTGAACCAACTTAATATAAGTGTGAATGAGTACAGAGACATTTTGAGTTCCATTTTCCAGTATTTTGCTAATATATTGTAGCAGGACTTCCCCTCTACCACAGAAGAGCTTATCTGTTCTGTCTATCAGCTGGTGCAATAACTCAGGGCATTTTCCCCCTCACATGAATCTGCTGACTGGTGAGACAACCCAGGCCAGACAGGTCTTCAGGAGTGACTTATCTCTGGTGCCATGATGGTGGCATTTCCAGCTGACAATAAATATTTGCCTTGAGAGCACCTTGAAGGGAGGTAAGCATTGAATTTCTGACTGACAGACACTTCACTTTACAAACTATAAAAGCTACACAAAATTTTCACAAAGCAGAAATCTGCATGTTCCCTGGAAATGTGTGAGGACCTCTCCTCACACAACCTGACTTGCGTTACTTTCCTGGGAACAGAGTGAAAGTCATGTGCTCCATCATCAATTCAGTCATAAGTTACATTGATTACCTAAATCTATGCTATTTCTTCACTAGCTGTAATATAGGTACCTTTATCATGTACTGTTTATGTGTGTACTAGTAGTTCTTTTGTTTATCCTGTGCGGTAAGTAGTCTGTTAAAATATTTTGCCTGTTAATCTTGTGTCTATTCAATACATAATTCATTTTATAGTAGACCTAATTTGCCATCCTTAAGAATTTGTGAGCGAGAGCAATTTGGGGTGCAGGTCGCCTCAAATAAAGCTACTGCTAGAAATTTGAGCCTAAGGCAGGACTGGTCTAAGCTCTCACTCCATTCATAACACATATATATTAAACATATATTCACATTATTTTTGCAAACTTGGGAGACTCTTATAGAATCATAGAATCATTAAGGTTAGAAAAGACCTCCAAGATCAAGTCCAACCATCTTGCTGTGTGTGATCTTTAGATTGTGCAGGAGGAAGGAAGGTGAGGGCAAGGATCAAAACTCTTGCAGACACTGATGGACATTGAAGTAACATGACAAATCCTGTATCATCTGGTTTGACCTAATTGCTGACTCTGTTCTGGGAAGGAATTTGCTCTGAGGACTTCTGAAGCTCCCTTATGACTTGAATTAACCTTTAATCCCATAATCAGGCACAGACTATATGGATATTATAGCTGAAAAGTGGCGATCACCACATTTTCCTGAAATCAGTCACCAAAACTGACTTCATTCAATTCACAAAATTCACTTTAGTTATAATTTTGATCTCTATATTTAGTGTGTAACTCCACTTCTGAATAAGAGGGATGACTCCAGAGATGGCTATCTCAAAAGACAGCATCTTTTAAGTGTTAGAGTTGGAGTCAGATTTGCATTCAGATTCTGCATAGCCCATTGGTACCTGTCATGGCTTGACAGAAAAGTTTTACCACATCATAGAGATTTAGGCATGTGACTGCTTTTTAAAGATTATTTTAAGAAAGCAAGACACCTACATCTGGAACCCTCTTTGTACAATATCCTAATTTAACTTGCAATTAAAGTATGCAGCTGGGGATTTAACTTGAGTAATTATAAGCTACAGTGGTGGCCTACCTGTCACACACAGCCTTGAACTCACTTGTGACGGGAAGAAAGTCTCCCCTGCTGATCTTTGATTCAAATAGACACTGCACAAATCATTTCCTTTGGTCTTCCTAAGAGAAGGCAGTTCCCAGCCTGAGCAGCTGGGGTTGGCTTTAAGCCCAAAAAAGGCTGAATGGATGGATTTAGGGACAGAGTCATAAAATGACTAATCGAAACAGCAGTGCCTAACCCTCTCAATAGTCACACGCTGAGCTGACATTTTCAGGCAGGTCAGCTCCAGGTGGCCCAGTTACTCAGTGGCATTCAAATCAAACCTTACAATGTGGCCCTATTAGGTCCAATCATTAATACCCATTTTCACCAGTGCTAAAACACTTAGACGAGGCTCCAGGTGACTCTGCAAGCTCTCGAGACGAGAACCAGTAATGAATGTACAACCTGCTGAGTAATGAGGCCATTTCTAAGTAGAGATGAATGTTTACTTGGGAGCAATCTTATGGTTCACTTCACCTGGAAACCTCCTCAGAAAAATGCAGATGCTGCCTTAATGGATTCCAAGGGGAAACATCACCTAAAGAACCCTTCAAGGCTCTAAATTCTAAAAATTTTTGTTCCAAAGGATTTCATAGAGCAATCACTGCAGGGAGAGACATTTACTTGATCAGATTTTCCAGAATGAAGCATTTTATTAGGAAAGTTAGTTTTTGACTATAGGAAAGAATATGTAACTTGTGGGACATTAGCATGACCCATCACCATGGTGTCTTAAAAGGTGAGTTACAGGCACTTATAACACGTGCACGGAGTACTGAACATTAAAGATTTGCAGCTTCTTACAGCTAAGATGGATTCAAGCTGCCCTGCCTTTTTATTGGGGAAAAAACAGACAAAAAAACAAACAAACAACAACAAACAAATAGTCTGGAGCTGAAATCTTACATAATGGAGACAAATATTTTCAGTAAACTTAGTACATACACAGCTGTTTGCACTGGCTCGTGTGGGCTTGTACGAAGTGTGCAATGACTGCTTCTGCCCTACATCTGTAGAGCATGCCTTCTCTCAGCTAGAGACACCTTCACTCAGCACTGATGTGTTCTTCCACGTCTTGTTGTGTTGAGTTTCTGCCAATGTTCTGCATCTATGGGGCATTTCAGGGGAACTGTTCCTTCCCTCTCCTTGTGACCTGGAAGATCTTTGCACACCAAAGGCCACTGATCATACAAATAGGAATTTCCTTTTCCCTCCAAATCTTGCCCCAGCCTTCTCTTTTCCTCTTTCAATCATTGACTGGCAGATTTTCTGGCTATGATAGAAAATACAAGCCTGACTATCAAATGACTCACCTTGTTGTGAGCCCATTAGAACTGCTGCAATTCCATTTGTGCTCACAGGCCAGGGGCTGGGGCTCACTGAGAGGGGCGAAATGAGCTCATATCACCTTGGAAAACCATGCTGTCAATGGCATGTTCTTGCACTGCAGTCTACCAGCACCTAAACAGGATCAAAAGGTTTTTCTGAACAGACTAGAACAACCATATTTTCAACCACTGTTATCAGGTATCTCTAAGGTATCTTAAGAATCAACATATACTTACATACTAAAGAAGTTTCTATTTTATTTTCAGGACAAATCTGAATGCCAATCCTTTGTGAATATCACCACCTTTACGTATCAATTCTGTGTAGAGATAACTTAAAGAAATAAGATCCATATATGTAACTTCTGCTGTTTTGAAGAGAAGTGTGCAAAACCTTTCACAATGTGCTTAAACTAGTAGGCAAAGGCAGAAGACAGACACACAGTCTGTCATATGTCTTCAATACTTCAGCATGGGCCTTCTGATCTGCTTAGGGGAGCAACAGAAGGGATATCACAGCTGTTCCTTGTGTGTGCTGGATGGTTTAGAAGATCTGCCTCTGAAGCTTTATCTGTGCCACGCAGTGTGTCTTGCATTAGCGATTTAGAGAACGGTTGCTAGCAAGCAGGTTTATTTACAAAGCACAGTGCTAGCCCTGGTGGTGTCTGTTACCAGTTCTAGGAGTGGTTCAGCTGTGGTACTATGACACTTGCCCAAGTTAAATTACATTTCTGTGCATGGACCAGATCCAAGTACATTAAAGGCAGCAGCAAGAACTAGCTCTACCTTAAATCTGTCACTAAAGGATTTGAATTCCAGCTACAGGTAATTTATTGGTTTTCTTTGAGTGAAGACCTGGAATGTATGCATACAAGAATATGCTAATTATTTAAAGCAAGTTAGTCCCTGGTTAGTCTGAAATGTTTTGAGGTTAAGAAGTTAGGGAGAACACAGTTCTTTACGTAAAAGGTGGGGTTAGTCACAGATGATGGATAAAGCAGAGTGACAGATATTTCCTGAGTCCAAACACAAAACCATGCTGTGCTCAGGTCTGAACTGCAGTTCTTCATGGCCACCAGATCCTGCACATCACCCTGACGATAAAATCTTGCAGCTGTAAAGAGCAATATCTCTTTCTCTGATAGACAGAAATCTCAGCAGCCCACACTAGTATTCAAACACTTCCCCCCTACAAATTTTGTTAGAAATCCCTGAAAAAACTCATCAATCTCAAATTTTTACCACAACATCTCAAGAAAACTAGTCTCAAGAAGAGAGAGTCACAAGAGTCTTGAAGAGTCCTCTTGCATACATTCAGTATTCTCATAGAGCTATGTGAGGACAGCAAAGGAGTAGGTTTGCTTGTGTAACTCCAGGAGCTGAGGAGAAGCTCGAGGCAGGCTGAATAGTGATACAGCACAGTTGGACTGACACTAACAAATTCAAGCACATATGGGGACAGTCCCGAGTACAATTCCCCAGGACAGCACACTTGTACATCATACTGCCTGTACCTGTGGCCCTATTGCTCCTGCACAGGAAGGACCCTACCGGCCACCCTTGTCCTGGGGTGGTGGGCAGCTGGCAGAGGAGCCAGTGCCTCTTGGCTCTGGCTATGGCCAAGGTGAGAGCATGAGGAGCACAGAATCACCAAGGACCTGCTTTTCTCTTCCCCATTCAGTTTTTGCATATGCCAGAGGCACTCACAGAACGGTGCAGAGACTGAGAGGGGGGTCATGTAGGATGTAGCCACTGCTGCAGGTGTCACCTCTGCATCCTCTGTCGGTTCTCCACTCCTGTGAAAGTGACTGACTTTCCTTGCAGAGTTTGTTCACCAGATCTAGGCTTGAGGGCGCAGATTCCCAGATGCTGCTGATGGCTTTTGAACAAGCTAGCCTCTGGTCCCAGGTATGAGCCCTGAGCCTTTCAGAGAACATCTTTTCCATTAGCTGTAACAACCTGTAGTCAGACCTGGCAGTCCAGCTCCCAGCTCCTTCACATAACCAGACAGGGTATCAGAAAGACTGGAGAAAGAGAAAAGATCAAAGTGGTCAGGGGAAAACTTCACCATCCCATGGAACAAAGTGGTCTGAGATGCTTGATTAGAAGGAAGAATGTCTGTGTTGTGAAACTTTCCAGTTTTCTCTGAAGAGCTATTGGACAAGGGTGTGTGTATCAAAGTCACAGACCTTTGTCCCTGGCAGCCACCCAGCTCCACTGAGAGTTTTAATGGCATGAGAATATACTTATTTATCAGTACATTGTAGCTGTTGAAATAAGTTCCTAATTCTTGTCCAGTTTCACATCAAAATCACCCAGTATTTTTATCTCTTTGTCCCTTGTGGCTAGTTTGGCAAAAGACAAATTATTTGCTATTATAGTATCTCGATAAATCTAGCTAGCACAGAACAGATTTTTTTTCCCTCTCATCTGAAAAGCTATTAGTACGTTCCTCAGGGTAGAGGTGATTAGTTTATACTGGCAACACGGTAATAAAATTCTCTCCTTAACCCTCTCATTATGCAGAGGAAAAATATAGATGTTTGCACCAGAGTTATGATGCTGGGACTGATTACTGACCAAGAAGTCATTTGAACAGAGGCATGACAGTGAACAGCATTACACTTTAATACTACAGTATTCCTGACATCAGTAGCTGTGTTCTGAACATCATTGTGGGCATGAACAGCAACTTCTGATAGTGTTTGTGCTCCATCTGCTGTGAAAAAGAGGACTGCTGAATGACTTGGCACAGCCAACACTAGCTGCAAGGAAGAGGAGAGAAAGAGAAAGAAAAGAAGCTAGCAGCCTTATATATAATTTAGGCTTTCATTCAGTTTTGCTACTATTACAAAGCTGGTTTGTCATCGCTAACTCAGTAGCTGGATCAGGTATCAAAAACTGTAGTAATGGTGAGAAGTTTGACACTCTGTTGGTCTCACTGGTAGCCAGTCTCATACTCTTCAAAAGCTGGGCAGGCAGATTGGCACTCTGGAGTGAAAACAAGAAGTCCAAATAGTGAGTTTTGGTCTGATTATTAACAAGAGGCAGCTGTTATGCTCTGCAGCTGATGGGGATCTAGACAGAAATTTTGTCGTGACTTGTGTATTTGCACATGTAAATCTCAACAGAAATTTAAGGGAATAATACAGTGGCAAACAGTACAGGCTAGTCAATATCAAGGAAATTCTAGCAAAGGAATTTAGTGTATTTGTGTTGGCAAAGAGAGGAAAGTAGCCGTTGCCACCTGGGGAACAACATTCTCCTACATGTTTCTTTACACACTCACCCTGAGATGCCAATTAAAAAGAAGGGCCTGGTAAATCCAAAGGTTTCAAAGCAGCTGATTTGTAAGAAGAATCTCCATGTGGAAAGAAACCATTGTAATAACTTCTGGGGAAGGCAAAAAGCCATATGAATTGAGGATTGCTTTGAGACCACGGTCTTGGTGGAATTTTCACTCCTCAGCTTCCTGTTTTCACAGAGATGCATTCCTGCTTACTTACTGCACTTTTCTAACACACAGCAAGAAAAGAACTTTTTCAGAGTTCTGCTCATATTAAAAAAACCACTGATTTTTGTGATTTACTGATGTTTGGGAAGCCAACTAAGCAGAGTGGTGAGAAAAGAAAGACACTAAGTTTCACCATCATGCAGAGGGAACCCTCTGAAAAACATGCTACATCTCCCTACTCCGGGTTGTCAGCAGTGTTTTTGGAGTTGAGCTGAACCTCAGCTATTGACCCAAAGTACAGCGTGTCCCTTCAACAGCACAACCTTCCTAGTTGTGCATCATGTTTTCTTCACAGTAAATATTATTCCTGATCTGTTTTAGGACTTGATGGAATATACCGGGAAAACGATATAAATATTTCTAATGAGGATTATGTGGGGGGAATAAGGTATGCCCCTTTAAGTCACTCTGAGTGACTCAAAAAACCCCTGCATTTTTCATGATAAAAGCTCTAAACCCTCTTTGATTCTCATGTGTGTGTGTGTGACATGAAAGTACAAGTTAAATGCAGACACATATATTCACAAATACCTTTCTAAAGTTTAGACTGAAAGACCTGTTTCACATGGCAAACTGAAAATACTACATCCTGAATGTTCTCTTTCAGGACAAATGGGCCCCCAGAAGGAGAAACAACAGGAAAATCATAGGGGTATAATTGGGAACAGGATATCATGTTGAACATTGCTTATCTGACACAACTTTTGTTCAGTTCCATAGGGATGGAAGCTGTTCTGGATGTGAGGAATGAATCAGACTCAAGAGGCTGCCGAGAACGAAAAAAGCTAAAACTCCGCAATATTAAATGTCACTTTATCTCAGAATAGAAAAGATGATAATTTTTGCAGGAAAATCGTATATACTAGATAAAACTTAAATGTATTGCCTATGTCAACCCAAAGACATGTAAAAATCTGGCTTTGTATCAAAACCATGGATAGTCCAGACATTGAGTTGCATTTGGTTCTCATTTAATTATCTAATAATTAATATAAAAATGTGACCTTCTTTTTGTTTTGTTTTAACGAGATTAAATTCCATTTGGCTCCAATTGAGATAATAAAGTTATTGAGATAATTTTAACATATCAGGCTTTCAGGGGAATGTCAGGTAATTAACATGGCATATGTATTAAAACATGTCATACCTGATTTGTTCTTAATTAGAACATAACAGCATTGCAATATGAATAGTTACATGCATCTGTCCATGGCTATAAATGTCTACAGCAGTTTTGGGATCACTACTTCAGCTACTTTTTATCAGATAATACACCTATAGAATTTCTCATGAAATATGAGTCAGCTGAAGAGACCTGCCAGTTTAATTAACCTGGTGATGAGTTTGCTTCCTTTGCTTCCTATTTACCCTCACAAAACTATCTCTTTTTCTTTGCATTTTTTTCCCCACAGTGACACAGATGGAAAAGTACTGCATTTGCAATAAAAATTCATCTAAAGAGAGCTTTTTAATTGTCAGCAATTTATTTGTTTCAAATTCACACCTGCACATCATCCAGTATTTGTGTTCCTTTTGATTCTTTACTAAAACCAGAACTTAAAAATGATGCAACCTCTAGCATGATGAGAGAAAGTGGGAATAGTGCAACTGCCACAAATATGTGTAATAATCAATACTGTAAGTATTAAAGTATTATTAGTAGCAATTACTAATATTTAAGAATTGCTCAGGTGTAAAATTTGCATGCTCACTGTGTGATCGGCCATGGAGAGGTGGGCACACTTTCTGCCGTACTATCACATTACAAAAAAATCCACACAGGCAGTTTTCTTGGTCACAGCCATCTGCTTGTTATTGACACGTGTGACTCTTTTTCTTTCTGTAACAAGCACTGACATCTTTGATTCTGGGGCATGCTACAGGCAGAGAAAGGGCCTGTAGGCAGCGTGCAGGCAAACCACACACTTCTTTGTCATTGCCTGGCCATTGTTAGCCTAAGATTTGCCAGAGGCCAGGGTGAAAAGCAGCAGAAATATCAGCAGAGCTGGTGCAGAAGTGCAGATGGAGAGGTTGAAGAGGGTTTGCACTTGGAAAGAGCAGAATGGGAAAGCATGCTCCTTGGGTAAGAGCACATGACAGGCACTGGACACAACACCGTACCCCAAAGAAAAGTAAGAACTATCTCTCCTGGCACTGCACTGACAAAGGGGCATGCATGACTGCCAGAGACTGAAATAGTTCATGCCTCAAACATTGATGTAAAGTTTTGCTCATTTTAACAAAAACTGTATAAAGAAGCCACAACCAAAGAAGTCTCCCTGAAGATACCTGACTGGGACTTTGAAAGTCAAAGTGCTGATTAAATAAAGGGAAATCTATTGTTCAATCATCTCAGGCAGAGGGCAAGGTCTGCATCCAGCAAAAGGCCAAAGCCACCAGCTGTGCTGAGGATCATCCTCTGCTGAGTTTGAGGTGGGGGGAGAGCACAGCTCACAGCAGCCAGGTTTACACAGACTGCCCCCCAGGCTGAG